>CM035169.1:81227448-81722484 GCA_020205615.1 Panax quinquefolius | reverse complement strand
AGTCCTTTGAGCGTAGATGCTATGAAGCGGGCTTTTGAGTGAGCCCATGCTCGATGATGTCTCGAGTCGGGGATCGCATTCTTCGCGATTGTTCGATGATCATTAGAGGCTGCTTCATAGCAGATAACTCTTCTACGGTGTCGTTCGCTTTGATTAGCGCCACGCGTCATGTGGACCGTATTGGAGAGTATGATTGGGATTCCTACACCTTTGCCTATTTCTATTGGGGCATGCGTATGCGCTCACAGGGTTTGACTGAGGCTTGGCTAGGATTCTACCAATTCCTGCTGGTGAGTATTTCTCTTGTCATTTCTTATTTATAGGTTAAGAGTGTTTACTGACCGCAGATGTTTTGCCATTGTGTTGGTAGTTTTGGGCCTATGAGAAGCTCCCATGCTTGCGTCCTGTGAGTGCGTTAGGTTTAGATACCTATCCACGAGGATGACGATGGCATCACTCCATATTAGCGGAGGTCCCTATAGCTGAGGGTTTCACTGACTGTCGATTGCAGCTGGAGTTGTTAACATCTGATATCATCACATGGATTCCCTATTCTGGGGAACATTTGGCCATCGGTTTTGAGGATGGGTACCCGTATGGCGTCGAGTATGTGATCTCCACCCGGAGAGTTCCTCTCTTTATAGATGGAGGATGGGAGCTCTATTTAGGAGAGCGTGCTATTAGGAGCACCAAAGGGGAGATTTGCATGCCGATCTTGCCTCCTGCCAGGCATCATTGGCCTGTATCACAGTCACCCATCACTGATATCCCATTATTGGGGGGTGACGGCTTTGCATTATCAGAGGGTCCTTGCACTCAGGAGATATTCCAGCGTTGGTGGTTCCCTCGTACTATTGGAGCCCAGTCCCGCGCCACTCAGTTCATGGGGGATATGGTTCCAGGATCCTTGATGATGACGGATTGGATGGCCCATGTCCGAGATCTGACTCATGTGACACAGATTGATAGTTTTGACCAAAGCGATTAGACGTGCACATCTCTTTATCCAAAGATTTGGGCAAGTAGATCCGACAGAGGCAGATTCGTTTGATCCTTCCAGCTCAGGCGCTTGTTGCCTCTTTTTTACGACTAACAAAAGAGATCTAACTTATGCAAGCATACATGCGTCAACAAGAAATACAGAGAAAGTAAAGTATCGATCCCACAGAGAAAGTTGTTTTACTTAAACTACTATTCATTAATTAAATCACTATATTTATATGCTCACACTATGGATTAAACTTGGTTTGTTCTTGAACTACAAATAACAACTAAAACAATAAAAATGATATAATAAATGATATTGGAACTAATGGGATTCTAACTTCATTTAATATTTCATGCAATCGCCACTATCATGCATGACTTGTTCACATATCATAGGAAAGTAGCCAAGAGCACTAAAAGAGTATTAGCCATTTTTCAATGCACTAAGACCTACTTACACATCATCCACATATGATAGACTCTATGTAATCATCAATATAACCAAAATCACTATATGTCTAAGTGAAATTGCAACTATATTGATTTTAAGTTCAAGCCCTTATTCTAACTTATACGGTGAAACAAAGATATGTCTATCACAGTTCACGAAATACATAAGCCATATAACATGTACCCTATATACGTATACTATCATGATTACAGTCCATATTTGTATGTTCATTGTCAATTCCATACAAATACTGAAATGAATGGTGATCAAGCATTCATGTATGCAAAACAATCATGACAGACATCCCATATGATATGCAAAACAACCCAACATTTAAGCGTGCAATCAAACCACATAATAAAATCCGTTAGAATCCCATAATGGAGTTTAGTTCATGACAGAACCAAAAGCCATTACGGGATCAAATCTAAACATGATCAATAAACGACAATTGAAAGATGAAACTATCAAACCCAATTGCTGAATACGCATCAATATTCAATCCTCATAAGATTCCAGCAAAAACTAATACTAATAATCCGCTCTCGTAGAGAAAATCCCAAGAAGGAGTAGAAAAGTAGAGTTATGGCCTCCTTCTACGTTGGAATCCTTTCCAGAGAGTAAACCCTAATTACGATGTAAAGATACATAAAAAACTAATAAAATATCAAGTGATACTCCTGACACTAGTCAGGAATTGTTTTAAATCAATTACAACCTTTAAAATTTGGAAATAAAATAAAATAAATCAGCAACTTCAGGCTTCGTGCGCGGCCGCGCGCTCTCCCAGCTTGATACTCTCTCGGCCGCGAGACTTGCAGTAGGTTTGTATGTATGGCCGGTCTTTCAGCCATGGCATGGCGCGCTCCCAGGCTCTGTACTTCTCGCTGCCCACGTAACTTGCGATGAGGGTTGTCTTGGTTTTGTTGGGACCTCACATGGCGGCAAGGCTTCCAAGCTATCTTTGTCGTGCGGCTTGTAATTGCTGTCTTCTGATTCAGCTCCTTAGCTTGGTTCTGCAATGTTGCTGCTGCTACTGATATGTCCTATGTTTATCCATGTTTGTCCATCCATGCTCCACTCACTCCTATGCACATCCTATCTTTTGCTTCGTCTTACGCTTTCGTTAGCCTCGTGCCTGATATCACCACCAAATTAAGCTAATTCCTGCACTTATTCACCAAAAGAAGTTTTAAGTATGCGAAGTGCAATTTAACATAAAATACAGCTAAAACAGACTAAAATGTACTTGAGATGGGCATAGATCGTATGAATTGGTACTCCATAAGTAAGTAAAAATCCTACTTATCAAATACCCCCAAACTTGAACCATTGCTTGCCCTCAAGCAATGCATACTAATGAGCAATAAAAATGCAACTATATTATTATGCAACTAATTCTCACGTTGTCCCAACCATCATAAAAATTCAGTCTAATTTGCCTCAGCGAATTTTTCTAGATTCGAGATACAGATTCCAACCAAACTGCAGGCATAAAGTCATATATTCATATAATTCACAAATGCTATACAGATGCTGTGTGTGTGAGTTGTGTTCGCCAAATACTTGATTTCGGTGTAGAATGCTCATGCTATCTTGCTCAAACCAGAAAAATTATAGTTTAAATCAAGACTTATGTATATATATGCAACTCGGACAATTTCAACATCTTAAAAAAAAACTAAGGTTCAACAATGGGCTTAACTGCTTTATTCTACTCACGAGGGCGAATTTCGCACTTTCTCGCAGTGTTTATTGCTATTTTTCTTTTCTTTTCTTTTTCTTCATGACTGTGGAATGTCTTACTCCATTAGGCACAATTGCTACTCCTTAGCGAGCCACCAACGACTCCTGCACCATGAAAGACCTTAGGCGCTAGGTGTAGAGACAATCCCTCAAAGCGCATTTTTACTCAAGTAGCAGCTGGGCCCCAAATAAGACTAGCCATGTTAGTTTTTTGACTTTTTTTTTTCTTTTTTTTATACACAGATACCCATGTGTTCCCACAGTTTAAAAATTGATGTTTTATAAGCCCAAAAATCACTTTACACATATTTCTCTTTTTAACACTACATTTTTCTATCAAGCAATGCACAACGTACTTCTTATACCTACAAGTGCTTGTGAACACATTTGTGCAAACCGAGAGCATGTAAACAACATTATGAATTTTTTTGTATAAAACGTTATATCTCAGCTCATGTTATCCAAAATATTCAGAAATCATTTAAAAACTTCAATCTCATCATTGGTTAGACAAAATTTTTCTAAACAGTAAGAACTGTGAGGTATGCAACATGCAACTATATGCTAAAATGTAATCTAAACATGCACATAAAAATTAAACTAATCATGCAAAACTATATGAATCATGCAAAACTATATGCAAAACTAACAAAAAATACTAACTACTACCTAATACCCCCAAACTTCAAATATTCAATGTCCCAATTGAATGAAGGTAAAAGGTACAAAACTCCCCTAATTATCGGTGGTGCCACCCTCCTTGGGTGGTGAATCCAGGCATGGATATGGTGCAGCGATTCCAAATTGAGGCCATTCTTGTGTTTTTCCTTGTTGCGCAAACACTTTGGCTAAAGCCCTTGTGAGTCCCGTCGCAAATGTGCCCAAATTGTCAAACATGGCATCGACCTTGCGCTCCAACCTTCGGAGCTGTTGATCGCCATTGGTGGCACGTGCGTGCATGGACGGGCCCGCCTCGTCTGTTTGCGGTGGTTGTTGTGGTGGTTTTAGAAAAATAGGCTGAAGGATGAATCCTAGTCCGCGTGGATGCGGTACACCACCTGCCCAATCTTTGAACTTTTCGATCATGGCATGAGTAATGTCTTAGCTTGGGTATTGCATCTGCTCATTGCCCCAGTTGCATCCCTGATTAGCATAAAGCATGGCTACCACGAATGCGTGTGGAATGCTCCCAATCATTACTCCCTGTAAATAGCGCAACATATTCTCGTGAATGAGATGACCAATGTCGATGTACTTTTCAGTTATTATGCCCCACAGAAGACGTGCCCTCTCCGCTGATATTTCGTGCTGATGGGCGGAAGGCATGAGCTTGGCACATATAAACAAATTCCACGCTTTTGCATAGCGATTTAGGGCTGCATCTGGGAATAATCGCGGTTGTGTTGTGCCAACTTTATACGTCCATTTCGTACCCTTCACACATAACTCTACAATGATCAGCTCTATGCCGGTCTCCAAATGAGCACCGATTATCCAAGTAGCAGCCCCTACTGGCGGTGCATCAGTAATTTTGAAAATTGGTCGGATGGCACGGGGTCTATAATCTACCTCGATACCACGAACTAGAGATATCCCCCTCATAGTGACCTTGGCATTGGCATAGAATTCACGGATTACGCTCATAGGAACGGGTATTGGAGTAGCCGTCAGTCCACCCCAGCCTCTCTCTCGAATCATGGCGCACAACTGGCCATCCTGCCCCTCCAGCTTGAATCCTCGCTCCTTGACGAATGTCTTTGCCACAATGCGGTAGTATTCTTGTTGTGCTTCCAAATTGAAGAATTTGGTGTGATCCACAATGTCAGCCTCTTGACTGCCCGAAGAGGAAGAAGAAGATAACGTAATAGATCTTGCTCGCTTAGGCCCTATTTGTATTTGCTAGTACTTGCATAGATTATATGACTGGGGAAAGAAGAAAAGCTTGAAGAATTGATAGCTCTCACACTTGTTTCTGTACTCCCACATAGGAACCCTAGCTTTATAACACTCTTAGAGAAGTTGAGGAGATATGGACTTTGAATGAGGAGAGAATCGTGGCTAATTGATTGAGAGATGCACGGCACAAATTGTAACTGATGAAGAGATAGCGACATGAGTTATGGAGAGTGAGAGAATTTCGCTTCTGTTGATATCCCAAATGAGAGTCCAAATGGTCCATAACTCTGTTTTTAAACTATTAGCACTGTCTTAACCCGATGTCGCGCATGGTCGCGCACATTTTTACTAAGCTGGGCGCGCGGGCGCGAGACTTGCAGAATGTTTGGTGGTTTTCTTTTCTTGACGCGCGGGCGCACGAGTTGTTGCTGCATGGGTCACGCGGGCGCAAGACTTGCAGAATGACTTGTTGTGTATGTTGGCTTGATGCGCGGGCGCGCGATTTTGTGCTGACTATGCCGCTCGGTCGCGCGATGTTGATACCTACAATGCTAAACTTCAGTTCCTGCCTGCCAGTGGTGCCGTCCAATGATGGTTCCTGCATAGAAATTATTGTATCATGTTAAGGCATGACGTAGTGGTCTCATAACACTAATATTTTGCAATTATTCACATAACAATTCCTGTTACACTCTTAAGTATGAACATCAAGTATCCAATTAAAAAGGAGTTTGATATAACTACTGAAATAACTCAAAATGAAATACTGAAAACAAATTAATGGAGAGAATAATAATAATGAGTTGCCTCCCATCCAGCGCTAAGTTATAGTCAATTAGCTCGACTGTCTCTGAGCTTCATGTTACCGATGGAATTACGGTGCTTTCCGTCGTGTCCTCTGCACCCTAAAATTTCATGACCTCATCTTTCGTCAATGGCTCTTCCTTTAAATATGAATTTTCACCCGTTGCAAATATCAATGGTCCATAATCCCTCGATTTCTGTACTTCATCCTGTAGGCACCAAGCCACCACGTCAACTAGGAAGCACTCTTCTTCATCCGTTGGTAAACTGATTGCTTTAAAGACGTTAAAAGTGATCTCTTGATCATGGACACGCATAGTGAGTTCACCTTTCTGCACATCTATCGACGCTCACTGTGGCTAAGAATGGTCTCCCCAGATATTGGTATGCTTTTGTCCTCCTCGTAGTCTAGAATGATGAAGTCAGCTGGAAAAATAAACTTGTCTACCTTTACCAACACATCTTCAACAAGTCCCCGTGGATATGTGATGGATCTGTCTGCTAACTGCAATGCAATGTTTGTCGGCTTTGGATTTGGCAATCTCAACTGGTTAAATACTGACAAGGGCATCAAATTTATGCTTGCCCCAAGATCACATATACACTTACTGAAGTTTAACTTTCCTATGGTACATAGAATTATGAAACTGCCTGGATCCTTCAACTTTGGAGGTAATTTCTGTTGAAGCACTGCACTGCATTCCTCTGTCAAGGCTACTATCTCAAACTTATCTAATCTCCTCTTCCTTAACAATATACCCTTCATAAACTTGGCGTAGTTGGGCATTTGTTCCAATGCCTCGGCGAATGGTATGTTGATCTGCAACTTTTTGAACACCTCCAAGAATTTGCTGAACTGTTTATCTTCCCTTTTCTTAATTAATCTCTGCGGATACGGAACTTGAATGTGAATTGGTGGTACTGGACTCTTGAACGTCTCCTCTGAGCCTGCTTTATCTTTCTCTTCCTGCCGATCCTCAGATTTCTCCAAATTTTCCTGCCCATTGGCTGGTTCCTCTGCCTTGCGCGGCCGCACGTCCACCTCAGTGCATTCTCGCGCGGGCGCGCGACTTGTAGTAACTGACAAATGCTTCCCAGATCTCAATGTGATTGCTTGACACTGTTCCTTCCCTTCTCTTCTTAGATTTGTCTCCGTATTACTTGGCAATGAACCCTGGGGCCTGTTAGTAGCATGTTCATCATCTGTCCCATTTGATTTTCCAGATTCTTTATAGCCACTGCTTGGCTCTTGATCATAACTTCTGTGTTTGCCATGTATTTCATCATCATCTCCCCCACTTCTGATTTCTTTTCTTGTCGAGGTGCAGCTGGAGTGTGATGTTGTTGTTGTTGTTGAGAAAATCCTGGCGGAAAGGGTGGTCTAGGATTAAACTACGTACGCGGCCGGGTCGCTACCGAAATTGATTGTTTGGTTGAAACTGAGTCTGCTGATTCCCTTGATTATTCGACCAACTAAAATTTGGATGATTTCTGTTGTTGGGGTGGTATGTGTTCTGAAATTGGCCTTGGTCTTTTCTGTAGTTGCTCACATACTATACTGATTCTGAGCTGATAGCACATTAATCCGTCGAGTGTGACCCATCATAAATCTCACATACGAAGGCAACCGTCTTTACCTTTCCTTCAACCAAAGTATCTATCTTCTTTGCCATGGTTGCCATCTGTGCTGACAGCTGAGTAACAGCATCAACCTCCAATACACCCGCAACTTTGGTTTGTGGCATTCAAGATGTAGGATTCTGAAAATCATTCGATGCCATTGTCTCGATAAGATCATAGGCTTCCTCATTGTTCTTTGCCCATAATGCCCCTCCCACAGCTGCATCTACAATCGGTCTCGACTTCCATCCCAATCCATTATAAAATGTGTTGATTACCATCCAATCTGGCATACCGTGATGTGGGCACTTTCTCAGCATTTCTTTGTATCTCTCCCATGCTTCATATAACGACTAGCCCTGTTGTTGCTCAAACTGAGAGATAGCTGTCCTCATCTTGGTAGTTTTCGCCATTGGGAAGAACTTAGCTAAGAATTTCTGTGCTAAATCCCCCCATGTAGTTATAGATCCTGCTGGCAGAGAATGAAGCCAACTTTTCGCTTTATCCCTAAATGAAAATGGGAACAACCTTAGTCTAATAGCATCCTCCGTCACACCATTGTATCTGAATGTATCACAAATTTCAATGAAACTCAATAGATGTTCATTCGGATCATCTGTAGCAGTGCCCCCAAACTGAACTATGTTCAGCACCATTTGAATAGTGCCAATTTTTATCTCGAATGTGTTTGCTGCTATCGCTGATCTGACTATGCTAGACTGAAGTTCGTTAATATTGGGCATGGAATACTCTTTCAGAGCCCTATGCTCCTCTTATTGCTCTTCTCCTTGTGCCTCGGCTTCCATGTTAGCTGTCGTGTTTTCTAACTGTTCTTGTAAATTTCTACGTACACCCGCTTTCCAACCTCTATCATTTATAGTATCCTGAAAAGGTGTTAACTCGGGGTTGGTTGACCATGTGCGCATAAAAATTTATCCAAATTCCTGAAACAAAAACAAAAAACTGAAATGAGATAAGACTAGAATTGTCTAAGTAATACAATATAGCTTAAAACTAATGATAATAATACTAAATTAAACGCCTTTCCCCGGCAACGGCGCCAAAAACTTGTCCTTACACTCAGGAGATATTCCAGCGTTGGTGGTTCCCTCGTACTATTGGAGCCCAGTCCCGCGCCACTCAGTTCATGGGGGATATGGTTCCAGGATCGTTGATGATGACGGATTGGATAGCCCGTGTTCGAGATCCGACTCATGTGACACAGATTGATAGTTTGACCAGGCGATTAGACCAGTCACATCTCTTTATCCGGCATTTGGGCAGAGATCCGACAGAGGCAGATTCGTTTGATCCTTCCAGCTCAGGCGCTTGTTGCCTCTTTTTTACGACTAACAAAAGAGCTCTAACTCATGCAAGCATACATACGTCAACAAGAAATACAGAGCAAGTAAAGTATCGATCCCACAGAGAAAGTTGTTTAACTTAAACTACTATTCATTAATTAAATCACTATATTTATATGCTCACACTATGGATTAAACTTGGTTTGTTCTTGAACTACAAATAACAACTAAAATAATAAAAATGATATAATAAATGATATTGGAACTAATGGGATTCTAACTTCATTTAATATTTTATTCAATCGCCACTATCTTGCATGACTTGTTCACATATCATAGGAAAGTAGCCAAGAGCACTAAAAGAGTATTAGCCATTTTTCAATGCACTAAGACCTACTTACACATCATCCACATATGATAGACTCTATGTAATCATCAATATAACCAAAATCACTATATGTCTATATGAATTTGCAACTATATTGATTTTAAGTTCAAGCCCTTATTCTAACTTATACGGTGAAACAGTATATGTCTATCTGGTTTACGAAATACATAAGCCATATAACACAGCCCTATATACGTATACTATCATGATTACAGTCCATATTTGTATGTTCATTGTCAATTCCATACAAATACTGAAATGAATGGTGATCAAGCATTTATGTATGCAAAACAATCATGACAGACATCCCATATGATATGCAAAACAACCCAACATTTAAGCGTGCAATCAAACCATATAATAAAATCCATTAGAATCCCATAATGGAGTTTAGTTTATGACTGAACCAAAAGCCATTACGGGATCAAATCTAAACATGATCAATAAACGACAATTTAAAAATAAAAGATGAAACTATCAAACCCAATTGCTGAATACGCATCAATATTCAATCCTCTTAAGATTCGAGCAAAAACTAATACTAATAATCCGCTCTCGTAGAGAAAATCCCAAGAAGGAGTAGAAAAGTAGAGTTATGGCCTCCTTCTACGTTGGAATCCTTTCCAGAGAGTAAACCCTAATTACGATGTAAAGATACTTAAAAAACTAATAAAATGTCAAGTGATACCCCTGACACCAGTCAGGAATCATTTTAAATCAATTACAACCTTTAAAATTTGGAAATAAAATAAAACAAATCAGCAACTTCAAAGCCTTGGGCATGGGGGCAGGCTTCTTCCAAACTTGATACTCTCTCTCGGGTGTGAGACCGACAATAGGTTGTATATGTTTGGCGGAATCAAGGCATGCGCGCCGCCTCCCTAGGCTTATCCTTCTCGCGACCGTGAAACTTGTAGTAGGTTGTCCTGGTTTTGTTGGGACCTCATGGGTATGCCGCCTGTTATCTTTTTGTATGGCTTGCATGCGCGCTTGCAATTGCTTGTCTTTCCGATTTAGCTCCTTAGCTTGGTTCTTCATATTGTTTCTTGCAAGCATCGATATGTCCTATGTTTATCCATGCTTGTCCATCCATGCTCCACTCACTCCTATGCACATCCTAACTTTTGCTTTGTCTTACGCTTTCGTTAGCCTCGTGCCTAATATCACCACCAGATTAAGCTAATTCCTGCACTTATTCACCAAAAGGAGTTTTAAGTATGCGAAATGCAATTTAACATAAAATGCAGCTGAAACAGACTAAAATGTACTTGAGATGGGCATAGTTAGCATGAATTGGTACTCCATAAGGTGTAAAATCCTACTTATCGTCACGGCCCCCTCGCACGACCCATTCGGTTTTTGCTTGCACGCAGATCCTCCTCTATATAGGCCTGACATCCCTGTTGACAGAGATCCAATAACTCAGGAGGAGTTACATCAGGTGGACAGGATTGATGATGTAGACATTGACACCATTGTCTTCTTGTGATGTGTATTCTCGTTATATCTTTTGATAGGCCTTTGTTAGCTATTGGGTGGCTGTGCCCCATTCTCGCTATATCTTTTGATAGGCCTCTGTTAGTAGTAGGGCGTCTGTGCCCCATTTCCCTATATTTGTAGCTGTACAGAGATGATGTATTAGATGTTGATATACTTAGGAATGTATGCACTGTTTTTCATTCCCTATATCATATTACCATTTATTATCTGTAATGCATGTATCATGTTATGCATATTTATGTATGTCCAGAGATATTCAACATTGACCCCTGAATGGTCTTATGACACAACCTGTACAGATGTCTTCTTTGACAGTTAGCCGTATTGATCATACCCCACCATCATTGGTGGCATCGGGTATGCAATCGTGGTATGATAGCATGTCACCATCAGACAGGGTGACCGTAGATCATTTGTTGCAGTATACTATGACCCTGTTGATGTTTCAGGTTCCCACAGGATTTGTGAATGGCATGCTAGAGCATTTGTGACACCCCCAAATCCGGGTACTTCAATTCCACGGGATTTGGTGTTCACTGTACAAATATCATCTATCTATCTACCCATAATAAATGCAAGCCATGCAATAGATAGAAAAAAAATCTTCCCCTTAAAGGTTACAACATCCAAATAATAATAATACAATCCCAGGTTAAACTAACCTTAAACATCTGTGCGGAATCATAAACAAATAAGTCTTAAACAACATCATTAACTCAAGTCTTAAACATAAATACATCATCTTAACAAGTCTTCATCACTTGTTAACCTTGCACTTGCCTTTACTAGTGGAAGGTTCATTAGTTCTTTCATTCTTAACTGCAATGTTATTATTAAGCTAGAGTGAGCACTATTGCCCACAAGTATAACAATGAAATAATATTATAATAACATGCGAGTGAATCAAAGACATCTGAATAAAAGCTCAACTTTTGAATAAAGAATGAATAACAAGAATCAAAAGAATTCTGAGGGTCATAAGACCTTGAACTATGTCCTAGGTTATCAAGGGTTATACTTGAAACCTTTAACAGTCATAAGACTATGGACCTTTCTACTCGCACTTAGGGGATCATTACTTAGTACCATCATCATGTACATAATATCTTAACGCTAACGCATAAGTAAATTAATTTGCAGGGTCGTTCATCTCAGTTTGACATTCGAGTCCGCACCAAAGGAATGTTGATTTGGATAATTCAATAAGGGTTCTGAAATTTAGAACGTTCATCAACTAAGGACTAGTTGAATCAATAAAGTTCACTAGTCTAATAAGGTTCAATAATAATGATATTCGATTTGAATAATAATCTCAAGAAGTATACAATAGGACAATTATTGTATAACTGAATCATGCTTTGAAAAGATAATCATTCATTAATATAACATTTGAACTTGAATAAAAGTAATGATAATTTACTCGAGGTAAATAATACACTTGAACAATAATGACAAGTAGGGTTAGGAAACTTGCCTCATGCGTAGATTACACTTTAACTAAGCACGTTCTTTGAATTTAATCCTACATACCATTCACATTCACAATACCAGTTAATTATAACTTAACTAATCATGATAAACTCATTCTCTTTGTTTACTTTGATTATTGACTATACATAGTCAAATTACCACTTTGTCACATAATTTGTACTTCATAAATATCAAGCTAATTATGTATTCAATAATTCAATCCACATGCAATTATGTTATTTACATGTTAAACAACTATTTTAACATCTCATTATACTTCTAACATGTTTACATGTTCATTAAATTAAGTTAACAATACATTGCTAGACTAAACACTTTAAAAATTACATTTCTGGACCATTCTGTAGAGTGGCGTCATAAGTGCCACTTTTTGTACTAAGTCTTCGTCTTTGGCGGTTTGTACATCTGGCGCCAAGCAACATGTGATGATGCCATGCCATGGCCTAAGGCGGCGTGGATGGCGTCGGCAGCACAACGAACCAAAAACTATTCTGCAATTCGCGAAAATTGCAGAACACAGCCAAAAAAATTCCAATTAAATTATCACTACACGAATTTAATCATACCCACATGTTATAATTCATGCATTAACATAACCCAACATTTGTAGAATGGTTTTAACCCATTAAATCACATAATTACAGACTTAAAATATGTGAATTTCACTGACTTTGATGTTCTTGAAAGTTTTGAAAATAAAACATGAAAATTGACACTACAGATTCGTTATAACACCGAATCCGTTCCTTTAAACTTTGGTCTCTTCGCATCAACATGCATAATAATATACGAGTGTAAATTTTATGAAAACATTTATATTTGACATGCTAAAATCACGTATAAGGCCATATGGCCATAACCCAAACTCTGTAAATTTTTGAAATAGCAAGTCATCGTATACTGAAACTTATGATATAGAATCATATAAAATATATATAAAACATGTTATGCTACTCAAATTATTACATATATCCCTAACCCAATTTCCCAATTTACAGAAATTCCACAGAACTTGAATGAAAGCCATTTTCATAAAACTAACTGACGTAAAATATGAGAATTGGGTTGGAGAGAATTACCCAAAGCGTAGATAAACAAGGATGAAATTTCTATCTACCTCAATCACAGTACTCACAATCTCTCTCAAAATTTCTCAATTTTATCTCGACAATTCTCAAACTCTCTCCTCTCTCGCTTCTTCCGGACTTTGAATAATAATAATAAAAAAAGAAGACGTCGATAATTAAAGAAGAAGAATCGACGTTAGAAGTGGTCATTGGCCCAATCATGGGTTAATCTGGCGATAACTTCCCCTAGGGCCTTGTTTGGCTTAGCAAGAATAGATTACAAAACCATTTAATTTAATAAAGCTTTATCACATAGTTTAAATCATGTCACACCCACTTGCACAATAAATCAAATATCTTATTTAATATAAATAAAATATAATAACTTCTCATAAATTCACATAGTCATATATTTAATTTCTCATTAATAAATAATGTTAAATTATTAATTCTCTAATTAATTATTACATTAATTAAAATAACATTATGCTTATTAAATATTTCATTTAATACAATAAGCTCACATAATGACATACTTCAAATAATAATTATTCTCTACATTAATTTAATAAATATAACACATATAATTAAATTAATCTACCACAATGCATCAATTAATTATTTAATCTACTAATTAAATCATCAAAAATATTTATTTACTTCAATAAATATTAAAATTAAATTACAAAAATCTCGTTCGTCACATCTTTCCCCCTTTAAAAGGATTCTGTCCCCAGAATCACGACTCAATAAATTTGACGAATTACATTCTCCCCCCTTACAAAGATTTCATCCCCGTAATCGCCATACATAATTAAGTAAATAAATGAGGGTAATTCTTCATCATATTCTCTTGAGTTCCCACGTAGCTTCTTCAAACGTTGTGGTTCCTCTAAATTACCTTAATGTAAGGTATAACTTTATTTTCGAGAACTTGTTCTTTTCGGTCGACAATTTGGACAGGAATTTCTTCGTAAGATAAGTCTTTTTCAAAATGTAGGGGTTCATATTCAATTACATGCTTGTAATCGTCCTTGTAGGGTCGTAACACAGAAACATGAAAGACGTTGTGGACATTCTCGAGTGATGGAGGTACGGCTACCTCGTACGCGACTTCTCCGATTCTACGAAATACTTCAAATGGTCCAATAAATATTGGGCTCAATTTTCCTTTCTTTCCGAACCTGATCTTCCCCTTCCAGGGAGAGACCTTCAAGAAAACATAACTACCTGATTCAAACTCGATATTTTTACGATGTGGATCAACGTATTTCTTCTGTCGATCTTAAGCCGCTACCAGTCGTGCTCGGATCACTTTGACTATTTCTGCCATCTGCTGTACCAATTCTGACCCTAGCAATTGTCTTTCACCAACTTCATCCTAGAAAAGTTGAGTTCTGCACTTTCTGCCGCATAACGCTTTGTAAGGCGGCATGCCAATACTAGCGTGGTAACTGTTGTTGTAGCCGAACTCTACTAACGATAGGTGATCATCCCAATTTCCTTTGAAGTCCATCACACGGGCTCTTAGCATATCTTCTAACGTTTGAATTGTTCGTTCGCTCTGTCCGTCTGTTTGAGGGTGATAAGCTATACTCATTCGCAACTGCGTACCCATGCATTCCAGAAGATATTTCCAAAAATTTGATGTGAAGCGCGGATCCCTATCTGAAATAATTGATACCGGAACTCCGTGCCTCAAAATAATCTCTTTTATGTATAGCCTCGCCAACTGATCTAGGTTGAATCTTAATTTGATCGGAAGGAAGTGTGCAAATTTTGTCAGTCGGTCAACGATAACCCATACTGCGTCGTAGCCTTTCTGAGTCGTCGGAAGGCCAACCACGAAGTCCATTGTAATATGTTCCCATTTCCATTCTGGGATTTTTAACGGTTGTAGCAACCCACTTGGTCTTTGATGTCCTGCTTTCACTTTCTGACAGGTAAGACACTTGGCAACACATTCTGCAACATCTCATTTTAAATTTGGCCACCAAAAATGTTGTCGAAGATCTTGGTACATCTTGGTACTACCAGGGTGAATCGAAGATCATGAACTATGAGCCTCGCTCAAAATATCTTCCTTAATCTCTGTGATTGGTGGTACCCAAATTCTACTCTCAAATCTTAGTATTCCTTCCTTATCCATCTTAAATCTTGGTTCGGTTCCTTCAGATATCTTCTTTGTCACCTTTTTGCATTCATCATCCTGAAGCTGAGCCTCCTTTACTTTATCTAGTAGAGTTGAACTAGATTGCATCTGAAATAGCTTCTCATCGATCTCCATAGGATACTTCACTTCCAACTCCAGTTTCTCCATTTCTATAATTAGCTCCTCTTGAGTAGTCAACATCGTCAATTTCTCCTGACCTTTTCTACTTAAGGCATCGGCAACCACATTTGCCTTACCCGGATGGTATAAAATCTCACAGTCGTAGTCCTTAATTAACTCCAACCACCTTCTTTGACGCATATTCAAATCCTTCTGCGTGAAAATATATTTCAGACTCTTATGGTCCGTATATATTTCATACTTCTCCCCGTAGAGGTAGTGCCTCCAAATTTTCAAAGCAAAAACAACTGCAGCTAACTCTAAGTCATGGGTGGATATCCCTTCTCGTAATCCTTCAATTGTCGTGATGCATACGCAATAACTTTGCCATTTTGCATCAGCACACAACCAAGTCCTTTATGCGATGCATCACTATAAACAACAAAATTTCCTGTATCATCCGGAAGAGATAACACAGGGACCGTACTCAACCTCTTCTTCAATTCTTGAAAGCTCTCCTCACACTTCTCTGTCCAAAAAAATTTCACAGCTTTACGAGTTAAATTCGTTAACGGAGTTGCGATCTTGGAAAAGTCTTGTATGAATCTTCTATAATATCCTGCTAATCCAAGAAAACTTCTTACTTTCGACGGTGTTCTCGGCTGATCCCAGTTAATCACGGCTTCGACTTTAGATGGATCTACCGAAATTCCGTTTTTATCGATCACGTGACCAAGAAATTGTACCCGTTCAATCCAAAATTTGCATTTCGAAAACTTGGCTTACAACTTCTCCCTTCTCAATACTTCCAACGTTAATCTCAAATATTCTTCATGTTCTTCTTTGGTTTTGGAATAACAAAATATCATCTATAAATACAACTACGAACTTGTCCAAAAACGGCTTGAACACACAGTTAATTAGTCCCATAAATGCTACAGGAGCATTCGTAAGGCCAAACGACATTACTAAAAATTCGTAGTGACCATATCGCGTTCTAAACGCTATCTTTGGTACATCCTCTGGCCTCACCTTTAGTTGATGATAACCGCTTCTCAAGTCTATCTTGGAAAAGTATCTCGCTCCCTTTAATTGATCAAACAGGTCGTCGATCCTCAGTAATGGATATCTGTTTTTAATCGTTACCTTATTCAGTTCTCTGTAATCAATACAAAGCCGCATCGTTCCATCCTTCTTCTTCACAAACAACACCGCGCGCTCCCCACGGCGATACGCTCGGTTGAATGTACTTCTTGTCCAACAATTCTTGTAGTTGTACCATTAGTTCTTTCATCTCTACTGCTTCCATTCGGTATGGTGCCTTCGATATTGGAGCGGTTCCGGGCGCCAGATCGATCACAAAATCTACCTCTCTATCCGGTGGAAGTCCTGGCAAATCGTCTGGAAATACGTCGACGAAGTCCCTCATAATCGGTATCTCTTTGACCTTCAGATTCTCTTTTTGACTGTCGACTATGTAAGCTAAGTATCCTATAAAGCCTTGTCTTAACAACTTCCTGGCCTGCATCATCGTCCGACAACTCGCTTGTCTACAAGCGACTTTGCTACATATAAAACACAACCTTTCGATTTGAGTCATAAGGTTAATACGCTTCTTTGGCAATCAATTATGCCCGTAATTGAATAACCGATCCATTCCCAATATAACGTCAAATTCCCCAAGTCGAATAGGATAAGATCTACGCTCATGATATTACCCTTAATATCCACTCTACAATTCTTATGTACGTATTTTTCAGGATTATTTCTCTATTCGCAATTTCTATGTTCATGGGGTAATCCAATTCATTCTTAGGCAAATCTAAATTCTTGGCAAAATCATCGAATATAAAGGAACAAGTAGCACCCGAATCAAATAAAACATAAGCATTAATTTTATTGATCGGAAAGATACTTGACACCACATCACGAGATTAAACTGCATCTTGCACCGTCATGTTGAAAGTCCAGGCGGTCGGTCGGTTTGTTGCAGTTGGTCCAGTGATGGTTAAGGCATTTCCACTATTGTTTCCCCGATTTCCTCCTGATCCTGACCTTCCTGATCCCTTCTTGGGATAGGCTCTTGCCAGATGGTCCTTTAAACCACAACTAAAATAAGCACCCTTCTTTGGGTTTGGACAGTTTGGTGCTATGTGGCCTTCTTGACCACAATTGTAGGACACTCTTTTTCCTTTCATACAAACTCCCAGATGTGCTTTCCCGCAAGTCGGGCATGCTTCGATTCTTTTCTTCTGACTACCCTGCTGATTTCCCGATGATGAGCTGTTGTTCCACCTTTTCTTCTGATTGAAATTTCCACCTCCTATGCCACTTCCTCTGGCCTTGTTATTAATTTCACCTTCACTCTTCTTCTTCTTCTGATCTTAATTGTACTTGGTCACCGCATCGCTTCCACCTTAAGCGAGGATGACCTTTTCCCAAACTCCGGCAAATGTGTTTATTTGAAACATTGATACCTTGTTGTACACCCAAGGCTTTAGACCTTGTTCGAATCTTCTGGCTTTTCTTTCGTCCGTGTGTACTTGATACGGGGTGAACCTCGCTAACTCATTGAATTTAGCCGCGTAGTCAGGTACGCTCATGTTTCCCTGCTTCAACTCTAGAAATTGAACCTCCATTTGGTTCTGTGAACTAGTTGGGAAATACATTTCGAAAAACATCTCTTTAAATCTCTCTCACGTAATTACACCTTCACCTCCTCGTACTTTTTTTGCTTGCCACCAGTAGCTAGCCTCAGACATCAGCATAAACGTTGCAAAAGCGGTCTTCTGGTCTTTAACCCTAGCAACGTCTAAAACCTTCTCCATCTCCATAACCCACGTTTGAGCCTCGATTGGGTTCATGGAACCTTTGAACTCTGGCGGTCCCACCACCTTGAAGTCTTTAAACGTTGTGTTTGGTGGAGCTTGAGGTTGATTGTTCATTGCTCCAGTAAGTAAGTTAACTAACTGTTGAATGGGATTTGCGTTGGCATTATTGTTATTATTGGTAGACTCTTCCTGAGTCGGTTGACGCTGTTGTCTTCTCCTTGGCGGCATATTTCTGGTAAATAAACGCTTATTAGAACTTTATTTATTCCTATAAATAGTTAAGGTATTACTCAATAATTTAATATATCACTTATCACATCATCTTAAAGAACTTGATATATTTGCATTCAAATCAAAGTTTTAACATTAAACGATAGCATAACTGCTATTTGCATCAACTATCCTGGAATAAAGAATTCACAGGATTTAAAACATTTAAATATTATTTCGTTCATAAACACGTCAGAATTTACATCTAAAAACTAATTAAGTTCTTCACATAATTAAATAAATCATATCACTGTCGGTCAAGGTACTGATTAGCCTTGCTACGCACCTCTTCTAAGATGCGATACATCGTTTTACGATCCATTATGTACAATGGTAGTCCTTCGAATTGGATCGGGTACCTCAAAACTCGATCTTGGGTCTCATTCATTGCCTTGTTAAGTGTAGAGTACGTTTCCCCAATCTTCTCTTTCTTTGCACGACTATCATCCTCTGCACGATCAGCTCGACGTGATTCTCTTACACATCCCTCCTCTGCTATGTTCAGTCTTTCGGAGGTTTCCTTCAGTTCCTTCTTTAGCTTCTCTATCTCCTCGGTCTTATCTTTGGTTTGACCCTTCTCATGGACCAAATCCCATTCCACATTTCCCAGTCATGAGAGAAGAGTCAAAATCTCCCTCTCATTCTCCTCTAGAGTAATCTGCTGGATAATAGCTCGCCCAGTCAGATCCTTCACCTCATCTCGTAACTCCACGTTACGGTCGTATAATGTGTCATACATCTTAGCATCAACGGTGTACCGTGGTAACTCCTCTTCTTCCTCTTCCTCTTCCTCAACAAATTCCTCCTCAGGATCCTCCTCAGGATCAGTCTCGGGCTCATGCTCCTGACCAACAATGGTGATCAATGGAGATGACTCCCTCTGTACCAGCTGCTCCCTAAAGACATGAATGTCTCGGGGCTCCTCCTCTGTCGGTACTATAGGTACACGGGGTTCATCCTCAGTAGGTACTATAGGTACACGGGGTTCTTCCTCCCCAGCTTGACTAGCTTCACCAACATTCGACATCCTGACAACAAAATTTTAAGTTTTAGTTACTAAGTCGTATCATCTAACGCATACTTTAATACATAAACACATAACGTATTTTATTATCTTCAATGAATTACAAAAATTCATTTCTTAGAACTCGATAAGAGTTTTCCATTACTATCTTCTTCTATAAGGCTACTACCTAAGGTTGTTCCTCCACCTAAGGTTCATAACCTACAGCTTTGATACCAACTTATGACACCCCCAAATCCGGGTACTTCAATTCCACGGGATTTGGTGTTCACTGTACAAATATCATCTATCTATCTACCCATAATAAATGCAAGCCATGCAATAGATAGAAAAAAAATCTTCCCCTTAAGGGTTACAACATCCAAATAATAATAATACAATCCCAGGTTAAACTAACCTTAAACATCTGTGCGGAATCATAAACAAATAAGTCTTAAACAACATCATTAACTCAAGTCTTAAACATAAATACATCATCTTAACAAGTCTTCATCACTTGTTAACCTTGCACTTGCCTTTACTAGTGGAAGGTTCATTAGTTCTTTTGTTCTTAACTGCAATGTTATTATTAAGCTAGAGTGAGCACTATTGCCCACAAGTATAACAATGAAATAATATTATAATAACATGCGAGTGAATCAAAGACATCTGAATAAAAGCTCAACTTTTGAATAAAGAATGAATAACAAGAATCAAAAGAATTCTGAGGGTCATAAGACCTTGAACTATGTCCTAGGTTATCAAGGGTTATACTTGAAACCTTTAACAGTCATAAGACTATGGACCTTTCTACTCGTACTTAGGGGGATCAGCCCTTAGTACCATACTGTGCACAATATCTTAACGCTAACGCATAAGTAAATTAATTTGCAGGGTCGTTCATCTCAGTTTGACATTCGAGTCCGCACCAAAGGAATGTTGATTTGGATAATTCAATAAGGGTTCTGAAATTTAGAACGTTCATCAACTAAGGACTAGTTGAATCAATAAAGTTCACTAGTCTAATAAGGTTCAACAATAATGATATTCGATTTGAATAAAAATCTCAAGAAGTATACAATAGGACAATTATTGTATAACTGAATCATGCTTTGAAAAGATAATCAATCTTTAATATAACATTTGAAATTGAATAATAGTAATGATAATTTACTCGAGGTAAATAATACACTTGAACAATAATTACAAGTAGGGTTAGGAAACTTGACTCGTGCGTAGATTACACTTTAACTAAGCACGTTCTTTGAATTTAATCCTACATACCATTCACATTCACAATACCAGTTAATTATAACTTAACTAATCATGATAAACTCATTCTCTTTGTTTACTTTGATTATTGACTAAACTTAGTCAAATTACCACTTTGTCACATAATTTGTACTTCATGAATATAAAGCTAATTATGTATTCAATAATTCAATTCACATGCAATTATGTTATTTACATGTTAAACAACTATTTTAACATCTCATTATACTTCTAACATGTTTACATGTTCATTAAATTAAGTTAACAATACATTGCTAGACTTACACTTTAAAAATTACATTTCTATACCATTCTGCAGAGTGGCGTTGCGGTGCTACTTTTGTACTAAGTCTTACGGCGTTATGCTGCACGGTATACTGTGGTGGACATCTGGCCATGCATGTACGGTGGCACTGTGTGGCCTGGGCCTTAATATGTTGATCAGGCGCAACGCCATGGCGAAACTAAACACTATTCTGCAATTCGCAAAAATTGCAGAACACAACCAAAAAAATTCCAACTAAATTATCACTACACGAATTTAATCATACCCATATGTTATAATTCATGCATAAACATAAACCAACATTTGTAGAGTGGTTTTAACCCATTAAATCACATAATTACAGAATTAAAATATGTGAATTTCACTGACTTTGATGTTCTTGAAGGTTTTGAAAATAAAACATGAAAATTGACACAACGGATTCATTCCTTTAAACTTTGGTCTCTTCGCATCAACATGCATAATAATATACGAGTGTAAATTTTATGAAAACATTTATATTTGACATGCTAAAATCACGTATAAGGCCATATGGCCATAACCCAAACTTTGTAAATTTTTGAAATAGCAAGTCATCGTATATTGAAACTTATGATATGGAATCATATAAAATATATATAAAACATGTTATGCTACTCAAATTATTACATATATCCCTAACCCAATTTCCCAATTTACAGAAATTCCACAGAACTTGAATGAAAGCCATTTTCATAAAACTAACTGACGTAAAATATGAGAATTGGGTTGGAGAGAATTACCCAAAGCGTAGATGAACAAGGATGAAAATTTCTATCTACCTCAATCATAGTACTCACAATCTCTCTCAAAATTTCTCAATTTTATCTGACAATTCTCAAACTCTCTCCCTCTCTGCTCTTCCAGACTTAGAATAATAATAATAAAAAGAAGACGTCTGATAATTAAAGGAGATGAACTGACGCAGAAGTGGTCAGTTGGCCCAATCATGGGTTAACTGCTGATAACTTCCCCTAGGGCCTTGTTTGGCTTAGCAAGAATAGATTACAAAACCATTTAATTTAATAAAGCTTTATCACATAGTTTAAATCATGTCACACCCACTTGCACAATAAATCAAATATCTTATTTAATGTAAATAAAATATAATAACTTCTCATAAATTCACATAGTCATATATTTAATTTCTCATTAATAAATAATGCCAAATTATTAATTCTCTAATTAATTATTACATTAATTAAAATAATATTATGCTTATTCAATATTTCATTTAATACAATAAGCTCACATAATGACATACTTCAAATAATAATTATTCTCTACATTAATTTAATAAATGTAACACATATAATTAAATTAATCTACCACAATTGCATCAATTAATTATTTAATCTAATAATTAAATCATCAAAAATATTTATTTACTTTAATAAATATTAAAATTAAATTACAAAAATCTCGTTCGTCACAGCATTGGGTATCGGAGAGGTAGGTTTTTCGATTTGGGACCCAGGAGTTGACTCCCACTTTGGAGGAGTATGCATGGTTGACGATGCTACCGCTGGACAGACCTTGCGTGCATATGGCTTTAGGGGACATGAGTCGACGATTCATGACCCTCACTGGATTGAGGCGCAGGGTGGTGCAAGATGAGCTTACATCGAGCCACGTTATATCCCAGCGTTTTCTGTATGGCATATTTGGCTCTGAGGATAGTTATACACGACATTCCGGGGATTTCACCGCACCGGAGGATCATTGGCGTCTAGCCAGGGTTGATGTACTGCTATTGTGCGTACTATCGTATGTCTATATGCCACGGTACATGAATGAGATAGACATTGGAGTCATTATGGAAGTGAGAGCTCTCAGGGAGGGTCATACCATTATACCGATGATTATAGCAGAGACTCCGAGGTCAGCCACATACTGCTGCACTTATCCAATAGGAGTGTTCATGGGAACCTCGGTCATGCTATACGTGTGGTTTATGTCACACTTGAGACTAATTGGCACTCTTAGACGGCATGTGTATTGGTTCACACATGATATAGCCATGTCGTACTCCTTTCAGCCATCGGAGTGTATAGACGCGATGTCTTGGTCTAAATTTTTGGCGGATATCAGAGATCCATTTGTCATATTGCCATGTTCGGTGCTCAGCTCACCTTACAACTTCATTACTCATGCTCCGGGCATGGATTACCTCCCTCTGGCTGGTTTGAGTGGCGTGACTATACATATCACCCGCTGGCTGTGATGTCACAGTTTGACCAGTTCCAGGACTTTCATCCTTTCGAGGGGGTGCTAGGTCAGCGTTCAGCTTCTCGCTATCTTTCAGCAGAAGACCGATCCCGTGTGTATGCTTGTTGGGATCAGAGTGAGATAGCTGCTTTTTCTGTGAGCCATCCGGGTTGTTCTATAGAGTATTCCGCATGGATGGAGACATAGATTTTATTGGCTGCGGAAGTATCCACATTGCCGAGTATTGATTCAGACGATGTAGAGCCCATGGAGGACGTTGATTCCTACTTCGAGGAGGAGCTAGCTGCCGGATTGCCAGCATTTCCCTTAGATTCTCCCAGTACCAGCACTATCGTGATACATCATTCGGCATAGTACTTCAAGAAGAGTCTCCATCTGATGACCTTCGAGAGAGACAAGGCTAGAGCCTTGATGTTAACTGCCCTTGATGGGAGAGACGCAGCTCTGTTAGAGAGAGATGAGGCATTAGCTTGCAGAGATGCCGCTATTATTGAGCGGGATGAGGCCAGATCAACTAGAGATGCAGTGATAGTTGAGTGGGATAGTGCCATATCTGCCCGGGATGTAGCCGTTACAGATAGTACTGCAGTGAGGTCCCTTACCACTGACATGATTGCAGAGATGAGCGCTTACATTGATGAGCATATGGTCACCATGTAGATGGCTACAGATCTATTGGGTTGCGTGGATATTCTCGTACAGGAGACCACAACTTCTCCTCCTTCTTCTGAGAGGGATGCCATGTTGGGCTTGTTAGCTCGCATATATCCTGACTTGTAGATGAGCTTGTATTTTCATGCACAGACTAGCTTAGCCATTTTGTCATGTACAGTTTACATTGTGTATATCAAGCAGCATTATATATATGGCAGGGAAATATATTTCTAATCACTTCCCTTTTAGATATGCTTTGCTACTAGCTTGATATTTTGCCTGCTGCTTCAGGGCTTGCGATCTTGATGTATTCTGAATTCCTCCTTAAGGGATGGACATTGAGATATCTCTGGACAGTTCAGAATGGATCATTGATCTGTGTGTATCCCTACCATCTTTGGTGTCTTGGGACTGGTTTCTGTATGGAAATATGGAGAGGAGTGTGGCTTTCCTCTCTGAGATTGACCGCACCACAGATGGTTGCCAATACTTCTATTTAGGTGAAGCCTAGTTAATTCCATCTCTTATGGATTGGTGTTTCTCTTCAACGTATAATCACAGCTTAGATGGTCGCCGAATCTCCTATTTGGGAGGAGTTCAGGTAATTCCATCCCTTTGGTCTGAAGCCAATGAAATGTGGTGGATTGAAGGATGATCCCAGTACCAATTGACAAGGGTTTGTGTTTTGGTAGGGGGTGAGACCGCACCATGAATGGCTGCCTACGTACTCCTATTAAAGAGGAGATCAGGTCTTTGTAGTTGAAACCTGGTGTAAGAGGTTCAACGCTGTATGTGGCAGAAATGGTGTAGGAATTTGTTTTTGTTTTTATAAGGAAAAGAGGGTAGAAATGTTTTTGTTGTTTTTGTTTTATTGAGACCGGGCCATGTAACATGGTTGCCTACGCACTCTATCAAGAGGAGATCAAGTCAAGATAGTTCGCCTTCAGTATGGAGGTGAAAAGCGTGATCCCATGTGCATGTCAGATTGCGGGGAGGAGAAAGTTTAATCCTAGGTTGAGGATAAACTGCAGGTATGAGAAGTTTGATCCCATGTATGGGTAGCCAAACTGCAAATGCGAGAGGTTCAATCCATAGCTGGCTTGAAAAGTATGTTTTCCCGAGGGGCATAGTGTGGAAAAGTTGTATGTTGTAAAGGGTTAAAGAATCGGAATAACTGGAGATCTGATGGTTAAACACCAGGATGTTTGCTTGATGGCAACTTCAGACATAGTATCGTTTCACGGCGTCCAAGTTGAAGAGTTATGGAAATTCATCGCCGTCCATTTCTTGCAATCTGAGAGCGCCTCCTGTCAATACTTCATTGACAACAAATGGGCCTTCCCAGCTAGGAACAAATTTTCCTTTAGATTGATCTTGGTTGTCAATGATCTTCTTCAAAACCAAGTCATGTTGTTTAAAATTTCGTATCCGGACTTTTTTGTTATAGGATCTGGCGATCCTTTGTTGATATAACTGACCATGGAAGATAGCCGCGGTTTGCATTTCGTCTATTAGAGACAATTGGTGATACCTGTCTTGTACCCATTGGTCTTCCTCCAGCTGAGCATCTATCAACACTCTAAGGGATTCCATTTCAACTTCTATGGGGAGCACTGCTTCCATCCCATAGGTTAATGCGTAGGGGGTTGCCCTAGTGGAAGTGCGCATTGATGTTCTATAGGCTAACAGAGTAAGAGGCAATAGGTCAGGCCAATCTTTGTGATTGGCGGACATCTTTTGCATAATCTTCTTGATGTTTTTGTTAGCCGCTTCAACAACACCATTCATCTACGGACGATAGATGACAGAGTTGAGATGTTTGATGTGGAATTTACTGCATAATTCCTCCATCAATTTGTTATTGAGGTTCTTAGCATTGTCTGACACAATCACCTCTGGTTGTCCATATCGATAAATGACATTGTTTTTGATGAAAGCAATGATGACTTCTTTGGTAACCTTGGGGAAGGAGGCTGCTTCTACCCACTTGGTGAAGTAGTTGATCATGGTGAAGATAAATCGATGTCCATTACTGGCTTTAGGTTCAATGGGCCCGATAAAGTCCATTCCCCACATTGAGAAGGGCCAAGGTGGACTCAAATTATGGAGTTCACGTGGAGGGGCGTGTATAGCATTCCCATGAATCTAGCATTGATAGCATCTCCTGACATGGTCATTGCAATCAGCTTTGAGAGATAGCCAATAATATCCTATCTCGAGGACTTTCTTGACAAGGAGGGGGCCACAAACTCCACCATGGGCTTGATCTTTGTCTAAACATCTAAGGAGACCTAGTCCTGCATCTCTTTTATAGAGCACATCTCCACTCAGGTAGAATTTCATAGCAAGTCGATGGATCCGCCTTTTCTCAGTTGGGCTCGCCTCAGCGGGTGTAAATCCATCTCGTAGGTATTCCTTGCTATGTTGGATGTAAACACATGTTGGATGTAAACACATGTTGGATGGGAGGTAGCTCATCCGATACTTCTCCAATGTAACTCCCATAGGCTAAGGCCTTGTGTAGTGAAATTGTGACACTTGGCAAGTGTCCCTTGTCTGATATGGGAATCAAGGAGGCCAAAGTTGCTAACGCGTACGCAAAGTCATTCCTATTACGAGGAACGTGTTTAAATGAGATTTCTTCGAACTCCAAAACCATCTGTAAAACTTGCTGATGGTAAGGTAGCAAATGTAGTTCCTTGGTTTGATAGATTCTGGTGGATTATCTGATTACCAACTCTGAATCTCCAAAGATAGTTAACCGTCTGATGCCCATTAAACGAGCAAGTTTTAGCCCCATGAGATAGCCTTCATACTCAGCTGTGTTATTGGTGCTGACAAACTGTAATTTGACTGACGACGGATATCGCTCCCGTATCGGATCATCGCTCCCGCATCGGATACTAGAAACCGCTTAGCTCCGTAACCTTCCATATTAATAGCTCCATCAAAATACATCTTCCATACTTGGCGTGTATCGTACTAATGGTGTTGCTGAACTATCATTACTCCTTCATCGGGGAAGTATGTCTCCAAGGGTTTGAAATCCCCTGAGGGTGCGGCGGCCAGTTGATCCGCAATTCCTTGACCTTTGATGGACTTTTGAGTCATATATACGATGTCAAATTGTTGTAGGATCAACTGCCATCTGGACAACCGATAATTTAACATAGGTTTATTGAACACGTATTTGAGAGGATCCACGCGGGATATGAGATGGGTTGTGTGACCATGGAGGTAATGTTGTAACCTCATGGAAGCCCATGCGAAAACACAACACGTCTTTTCGATCAGAGAGTACTTATGTTCACTGCTACTGAATCTTTTGCTGAGGTAATAGATAGCTCATTCTTGGCCTCTATCGTCCTTCTGTCCCAGCATACAGCCCATGGCATTGTCACTTATGGACAGGTACATGAACAGGGGAACATCATCCTTGGGTGGTACCAAAACGGGAGCTTTGACTCGCTGTTCTTTAATTGTGAGGAAGGCATTCTGGCACTCATCATTCCATTTCATGGAGGAGTTCTTCCTTAATAGCTTGAAGATTGGCTTACAGGTTGCTGTGAGTTGAGAGATAAACCTGCTAATGAAGTTGATTCTTCCCAAAAATGTTGGGTTTCGGCATAGAAACGCACCGAAAATAAACCAATTAAAGGCAATTCCGAAACCCTAAAATAGGATCCACGCGAAAAATTCAATTAATTCAATTACATAAATTTAATTTCTAAAAGAACTCAAATTCCTCCTTCAAAATTTCTTTATAAAATAATTTACTATATATACAGAAAAATCATATAAAATATATAAGTTATTCGAATAGCACCTGGAGTTCCATTTCCAGCTGCCACAGTATCCTCGACCGTCATGTTGAAGACCCTCGCAGTTAGGTTGTTGGTTGAGGTTAGTCCTTTAATCACCAAAGTCCCACTGCCTTTCCCCGTGGTTACATTCCCTGCCTCCATTCTCCTCTTTGGGTAATCCTTCACCTGATGTTCAGTCGATCCATATATAAAACACCCACTGTTCATCCTTGGGTTGGGGCAGTTGGGAGAGATATGACTCTCCTGCCCGCACTTGTAACACACAAACTTACCCTTCAGGCACTCACCAGAGTGATTCTTTCCACAATTCTTACACTGCACAATCTATTTTTTCACACCTTCCTGCTTTACCTGAACATTTCCAGCAAAATTCCCCTTTCTTTTCTCACCCCTATTTCCACTATTACCTTCCACCTTCACAGATCCTTATGCCTTGCTTCTGTTTTTCTTCTCCTTGTTGTAGAGGCTCAAGGTCTACTCCATGAGTGCTGCAAAAGTATTGAGTTGCAATACTGCCACCTTATTGTAGATCTAGGGTTTTAAGCCCAGCTCAAACCTTCTTGCCTTCCTAGCCTCCGTATCAACTTGATGTGGAGCAAACCTAGCCAACTCATTAAACTTTGCGGCATACTCTACAACAGTCATGTTATCCTATTTTAACTCCTGAAATTTCACCTCCATCCTAGCCTGCATACTAGATGAGTGATAGTTTTCAAAAAATAACGTCTTAAACCTATCCCAAGTAACTACTCCTTCTCCTGCCCTAGTTTTATTTGCCTCCCACCAAAAGTTAGTCTCCCCTTTCATCATATAAGTGGCAAAAGTGGTCTTTTGCCCCTCCTCTACCCTAGCAATTACGAACGCCTTTTCTATCTCATTAATCCATGTCTGGGCTTCTATAGGGTCAGCTGATCCTCTGAATTCTGTTGGTCCTACTGCTTTGAAGTCTTTAAATTTTGCCAAGCGATTGTCTGGTTGGTTTCTTGCGGCTGGTATTCCCCGCTGCAGAGCCTGAGCTACCACGTTTGCAAATTTTTGCATCGGGTCTTGCCGTGGTCTCTCAGCATCGATGACAGTTTCTCCTACCCTTTGGTTTCGTGTTTGACATCTTGGCGGCATTATCTGGTTAAGTAAAACCATAAATTATACTTTTTTAACTTACATTCTAAACCTTATTGCATAAGATTGATATGTTAAACTTGTTTCATTTCTCAAACATAGATTCATATCGAATATTTTACATAGCATAGCACATACTGCTTTAAACACCAACTATCCCTTTGTGACTACGAAAGTCGGGATTTACACCCTTGACCTACACAAAAGTTGAAAATATCTCATTACACAAACATACTTATCACACATATTACATTAAACATACCTACACAACATAACCTATACTACCTATTTACTAAGCCTTTTCTCTCGGACAACTCTTTGCTTGATGACCTTCCCTCCCACAAACAAAACATGAACCTGGTTCAAAGTAAGGACAATGATGAGAGGTATGTCCCTCATATCCGCAAATATAACATATCTTTCTCCTTTTCTTCTTACCGGGTCTTTCTAAGTCATAGTCTTCTATCTTTCTTTTTTTCCTTATCTCTCGGAGCTGCATACGATGTGTTGCTTGAGGCTCCCATCTGATTAATGTGAATTTTAAGCTTATCTTGCCCTTCCATTGTTTCTATTAACGCCTGACGTAGTTGAATATTAAGCAACTTTTCTATCTCCCACAACCTTTCCAGCGAAGAAACCTTGTTCTCCAGATCCTGCACTCCCATTGATGCTTGATCAGCTTCAACGTTAGTGTCCGAATGACTATCCATCATTTCCACCATTTCTGGATCTGATACTACGTTTTCCACGATAACCACCTTGTTCGATTTGGTTTCCTTGTGAGCTTCTATTTCAGCTATTGGCTTCGATATTAGCTCGGGGGTATGGATCCGATCCTTCTTCAAGTTATAAACATACCACCAGTCTTTTTCATTAGACATCTACACACATAAATTATCCTGATTAGAATATAGTATATACACACATCAAATAAGAGTTTTATATAAGTTATCTTTTACATTGTTTGACGATGAATTTATTCAATTCATCTCCTTTTAAACTCTATATGAGTTATCTGTATTTTCAACGTCTTCCCCCGTTCTAAGGTTATAACCTAAGGTCGATCCCACCTAAGGTTTCTAACCCTAAAGCTTTGATACCAACCTGTGACGCCCCCAAATCTGGGTACTTGAAACCCAAACTCGGTGCTTCACGATACCATTCTATAAGCTGACTAATACTAATAATAATAACAATAATATAAAATTCAAACTTAATTTACATATGCATCAAAGTTTATCTCCCCAGGTACGAGACCTTAAAGTACATTCCTTACAATACATGATATTATTATATATATATCATTGTCTTAATAATATAAAACTATTACAGCAACTACCATAAATCTTCTTCGATTAGCTTTCCTTTTCCTTTGTTTCTGCTTGAGCTTTCTGGTTCTTCAAACTTAACTGAAAATATTTAAATTAAGCAAGGATGAACATTTGAGTGCCCAGCAAGTAATAGCAATTATAAATATATAAGCTGAAAGAATTTAAGTATTTTCTTTATATAACTCTTCTACAACGAATCAAAAGTTGTGAAGTAATCTGAACCAATAATAATAACATAACAACCCTCTTTCAAATTTTTGAAACTACGTACTGGCTATAAATGGGGTTTAAGTGACATACTATGAGCATTGTTTTCATTGTTAAAATGGTTTAGTAGAACTTCATCCGCATACCGTCATAACTTATGGGCACGGAGGGTGATCAGCCCGTTGTACCCTGTATTGATCAACACTACATTACAAGAACGATGTTATCGTTCACTCTGTCCGCCCTGGGCGCATAAAAGTTTTCCCATATTCGGGATGTTCATACTTAGTCTTGAGTCCAAACCAAAGAAATTTGATTGGATACAAAAAGGTTTTATCTTGTTCAACAATAATCTATAATTCAACATATACGATTATACGGGTAATTGACAAAAGTGTATCAACATGTGAATGAATACGATGATTATCCAAGTGGGGATACTTCAGATAACCATTTATAGAAATTAACGAACAAAATATATATCCGAACTAAAATGTCGATAATCAATGAGCGATATAATGCAGACGGGAATAATATAATTCTGAAACATTCTTACTCATGTCCATTGCATAAAGAAAATGCAAAGGTAGGATACTTGCCTGATACGTTGCTTACAGAATGCAACTTAGTTTTATCTTTTATATACTCACCTATCAGTAGTAAGATCATTTACTGATTAGAATAAAATATTACAACACATAATACTGCCTATTGCAGTCAACATATAACCTAATCACATTATCACACATATCTAACAGTCATTTCATCATAAACAAACAATAACACATTCAAAATATCTAAGTCTATATTAATTTCTGAAAATTGTCGGTGTATCGATAGCTTTATCGGGTAATTATCAAGTCTAAGACTCTATTCTGTATCTCAACATCCTTAAGTATCAGTCATATTATTTTAAATGACTTAGTAAATATTTATAATAATTTATCATGAATTTTCGAATATAGGAATCATAATTAAATGATTTAAATATCAAACAATTCTATTATCATTAATATTTAATTATTAATGAAATTATCATTTAAATATTAGAAGTTATATTTTATAACTTCAAATATCTTTAAACACTTTATTTTCATTTAAAATGATTTTTAAAATAATAAAATCATTTTTAAGCTAAATATAATTATTAAATAACTTTAATATCATTAATAATAATTAATTAATGAAATTCATCACAAAATATTAAAAGTCCTTAAAAATAACTTAAAATATTTTCTTATACCATAATATAATTTTAAATGATTTTTCAAATATTAAAATCATTTTTAAATCATTTATTTAATATTATAATTAAATAAATTAAATATCTTTAATATTCCAAAAATATTAAATATTTATGAAATATATCCAAAATAATTAAAATATAATTTTCGGACATTAAAATAATTTTTAAGAATTTATTTGGTATTTTTAATAATTTAAAATTAATTTATACTAATTATTTAATTAAAATAATTAATTTAGAAATTAAACTGTCGCTAAAGGTACAATAGGTGACAAAACTGTCGCTAATGGTGTTCTTCACCAAACCCAGATCACACAATCAGTGAACGAGTAGGGTACTTTGACCAACAATAAATCTCAATCTATGAAGTTTCTGGGAAATCTAATACATAGATCTTGTAGTACTAGTGTAATTCTACAGTTATCATCAACAATATAGGCTAAACAACAACATCTAAGCAAGATATAAAATCACAAAGTCACTGTCAGAGCTTTCTTCAAATTTCTGGGCTGCCCAGAAATTTAAAGTCATGGTCGGTCAACGATTTTCATAGCCTTATTCTGGTCAATCAGTTCATGTTATGGGTGTTCTAGACGTCGGGCTGTGTAGACAAACTTACAGAGAATATGATTCAAACATTATCCAAGTCTAAACATTATTAACAAGAAAGATATGAAGCTCAGAACATCTTGTCAGATCATGTACTTAAATTCTGGGTTTTTCCAGATTTAAAAACAGAACGAGTAGGCTACTTTGGATCTTTATATCTCTCGTTCTGAGCTTTATCTAAGTGATCTATTGATTCCAAGTTGTATAGAACATGTAATACTACAACTCTATTACATAAAATATATATAACAACAACAGATCTAGCAGATTAAAGCCGGTCAAAGGCTGTCAGAAATCAGTTCTTGATTTTCTGGAATTTCCAGAAAATTGAATCCGTGATCAAATGGTCTAGTTTGACCAATGATTACTTACACTCTGTTGATTGTTTGAGTGATTTAAAGGCATGGATCTAGAGTATAACTAACATACTACATACTGGATACAACAACATCACTAAAACATTTAACACCTGACATATATATGCTTGAGAAACGGTTGTCAAACACTGTTCTTGAGTTTCTGGGCTGCCCAGAAACTCTTGGTCATGCTTGGTCAACTGAGTTTGACCTTGAATAACTTTTGATCTACAATAGATCTGACTATAATTGTTTTTGTAGATTAAAGACCACATTACAGGATACATATAACAACTTAAAAACAACAAAAATCGTAAACGACCAAAGATCTATGGCCACTGACATTCACTGTCAGACCACTAAAAATAAAATTTCTATATTTTTAAAAAACTTAATTTTGAGTAGTTTGATGTTATGGATTTAACAAATACCAACCCAGATCATCACAATAGACTATAAACAACATATTCTAACAATCAAACATAACATCTAACAACAAATTGTGGACAAAAATTCAAATTAAGGTTTTATACCTTCTATGCTTTGATTCTGATTTCTAGGCTTCTGATTTGTTATGATTGATAGTAGGGCTGTATTAAGGGACTGGTATGCTACAATAATTCATAGGTTTTAGAGAGAGAAGCTCAAGGATGAGAGTTGGAAGAATTTTTAGTGTACAATTGCATTACCTCTCTCTCCAACCTATATATAAGCTAAACTAGATGCCTTGGATGCTAAATTGGTTGATTGAATCTGAGTATTGGATGCCAAATTGGTAGGGTAGGATGTTTGCCATTAATTTGCTAGCAATAATGCACAATAATTCACAAATAATACACTAATGGGACAAAAAGGGCATTTTGGTAATTTCATTTAAAGTTTCAAGGGCATTCTTGTACAAGGTAATTAAATCTAGGGTTTAATCACTAGATTTTAAATTTTACAATTCCCAATTAATTTCTAGGCTTTGACAAATTAACAATAAAGTGCAATAAAATCTTAATTAAACACAATAATTTACAATTAGGGTTTTCAAATAATAATTAGGGTTTTTCCTAATTATCAGCATAATTTATTAAAACAGTAATTAGGGATCCTTTTAATTACAGAAATTCTAATACACAGTAGAATTCATATAACACAACTACTACCCAGTCTTATCTCATAACTGAGTTTATTAATTAGGGTTTAACAACACAGTATTAGGTTATGACCCAATTTACCACAATTAACCAATCATTATCTGTCCACACATATACAGTACATATATATAGTACTGAAAAATCACAATATAAATAATATTATATTATTATTCTCATCTTTTGATCACAATCCCAATTTAGGGTTTGGATTCCATATCTGACTTATCCTTCGTATACAACATCAATAATCAAGTTTAAATAATTAACTTAAATATTATGAACAATTCATATAATAAAATATTTATTATTATAATTCTAATTGTCACTTCATATATTATTTAAATAATATAGAAATTATATTTTCAAGGAAAATAAATAATAGAAACATTTCGCTACATGTAAATTAATTACCATAAGAATATAATTTGTAGTAATTAATAATTCTAAAATTATTTCTAATTTTTCAAGTAATAAATATATTTGCATTTATCGTATACACATTACTTGACACTTATTCTTATAAAAAAAATTCATATGCAAATATTCCTTATTTATTTTTATAGAAAATATCGGGTTATTACAATACTCTTCATAATTTATTCTTAGTTTTTCTTGATCAATGAGTAGACTATATGAAACAAATCACTATTTGAGCATGGCCATGCATTTCATAGTCCTACTCAATCAAGAGGCCTATGGATATCACCCCTAATACATGGGAGGGTTAAATTCCATCTAGATCACACTATATTCCTCACACGATTCATGATGTACCCAATAATCACCTTTATAGTCCAACCCTATTAAAGGTGACATTTGATGATATCAAAGTACATAAATTCGTGAAGAAATATAGTGATTTTAGCTCTGAGGAGGACCATTACATCATTGTCACTATGAGAATTGCTAATGACACTTCGCATAATGCTCCATATAGAATTCTCATGGTGGTCCGTCCAAGACATCGTTTCTAACATGTATTCTACGCATCGACTTAATATCTCATATGTTTATGACCAATGAGATTTTTACATCAGTCAATCCACATACTAGTCTTAATGCATTATTGTTGTCCCATCAACAATGATACTCGACTAGGGACATTTAAGAACAATGATACTAATTGTAAATATATAATCTCATGTTCAAGTCACATACTTGAAACTATATAATTTGTATCAATATTCTAAGGATTTTTATTATGTTAACATTTATATAACGCAGTAAATAAAACCATAATAAAATCATTCATTTATTCAATCAAATATAATATCAAAATGTTAAGCAATTATATCAAATAATTGGCCTCTAGGGCATAAACTCTAACAAAAAATCCCCGTATTTCCTTCTCTGTTTGAGGAATGGGCCTTTCCGTGATGGCCTTGATTTTGGTAGGATCCAGCTCAATCCCTTTGTTGCTGACTAGAAATCCCAGCAACTTGCTTGATTTAACTCCAAAGGCGCACTTAGCTGGATTCAACTTCAAGTTGTACTTACGCAACCTGTTGAACAATTTTCTGAGATGGTCTAGGTGGTCTTCCTCCTTCCGGGACTTGACAATGATGTCATCCATGTAGATCTCAATCTCTTTGTGCATTAAGTCATGGAAGAGAGCCATCATAGCTCGCTGATAGGTGGCTCCGGCATTGATGAGGTCGAATGACAACCGTCTATAGCAAAAGGTTCCCCAAGGCATGATGAAAGAAGTTTTCTCACGATCTTCCTCAGTAACCATGATCTGATGGTACCCTGCAAAGCAATCAGTAAAGGAGTACATGCAGTATTGCGCAGTATTGTCAATAAGAATGTGTATAAATGGCACGGGAAATGTATCTTTAAGGTAAGCTTTGTTCAAGTCCCGATAATCCACGCAGACTCGCACCTTTCCTCCAGGTTTAGGCACGGGAACAATGTTGTATATCCACTCAGGATATGTGGACACCATGATGATGCCAGCTTGAAACTATTTCATAATTTCTTCTTTCACCTTCAAACTCCACTCAGGTTTCAATCACCTAAGCTTTTGCTTGACTGACTTAAATCCCTCTTTAATGGGAAGGTGATGACGAACAATGTCAGTGGACAAACCCACCATGTCTTCGTGAGACCATGAAAATACATCCTGGAATTGGGTTAGTAGCGTAATCATGTCATTCCTTTGGTTTGGGGTAAGGTCTGAACCAATCTGGATTAACTTAGGGTTTTCTAAGGTTCCGAGATTGAAGGAAGTGGTTTGGTCAAGGTTGGGTTTAGGTTTGTCTTTGACCCATTCTTGAATTTCTGGAGGCACCTTAATGTCCTTATGTACTTCCATCAAGGCTGAATTCATCTCTACATCAAAGGTACAATCCTTGTGGAGAAGAGGCACCGTATCAGAAAGTACATGCACATCTAAATTCAGGGTCCTGAAATAAAATATGCTTTCACTTAGTATATATGAAATGTTTTGATCATACACATTGTTAGCATATACTGACAAAATAAACTGCTAATACTGTATAAAAAAATAAGCAGTATGATATCTATAGGGCAGAAAGAGTTTCTACCCATTTTACCCTTGTCGACCAATGCAAGGAATGTTGTTCCAATTGGCAAGGGCAAAGTCCGGGTGGACTGTAGTGATGGAGGGGTTGTCATCGTCCCCCTTCTCCCGAATGATGGCCATTACGTTTGGGCAATCATCGTCTGGGGTGTATCTATTTGTATGTTCGTCATGAACAATGATGCGTATGCCCGACATCATTCGGATGACGTCTTGCTTGATTCTTCGTTCCTCCTTTTCCACTACGGGATCTGGAACAAAGACTTCTTTCTCCTTCACCGGTACTGGCTTGGGAAATAACATAGCCATGATACTGACTGGCACCTTTACAGGAGGTTGTGCAGACTCAGAGTTTGAAGGCGAAGATAAACACCGCGTGCTTGAAGCTGAAGGAATCTGCTGATTCTTATGAGGATTCCTATGATTAGAACTGGCAAAATAGCCTAGTCTAGTTGTTCGAGTTTTATTGGTTAATTGAATTGGATACTTGATACCTTGGCGATCTTTACCCAGCCCTTGTCCCGGCTGATGACCCAATGACATCATTTCTTGAGTAGCCGACATTACTTCGGCAGAAATCTTGGGTTCGTGAAATGGCATTCCAATAGCATGGTATTGGGTATCACTTACTTCCAAGGCATGAAAGCTGATCGGTTCAACATCTGCATTGACATTGATGAATGGCATGTCCCCGTGTTGAGGACACTCTGGTTCAGCGTTGACCGTGACTAGGCTATTGTTGATAATGTATTTCAACTGCTGATGAAGGGTAGAGGGGACTGCCCCTGCCATATGAATCCAAGGTCATCCTAAGAGCAGGTTGTATCCCGAATCTATCTTGAGCATATGGAAAGATACGCAGAATGTGTGGGGACCAATTTCGACTGGCAATTCAATTACTCCGACCGAATTTCGGCGGGCTCCATCAAAAGCTTTGATGACAGTATGGCTACTTTGAATTCGGTTGAGATTGATATTCATCTCCACCAAGGTAGCATATGGACAGATATTTAGAGATGATCCTCCATCTATCAAGACTCCAGCTAGCATGTATCCGGAGGACAAGACCGTAATGTGCAACGGCTTGCAATGACCGGTTCCTTCGGGCGGCATGTCATCATCAGTGAAGGATATCACATTGTTATTGAAAATGTGATCAACCAAGTGTTGAAATTTTTTCGTATCAACTGATGTTGGTAGATAGGCTTCTTCTAAAACCTTCAGCAAGATCGTCCGGTGATCCTCGAAAGTTAAGACCAAGTCCAAAATTGATATTTGTTGTGGAGCTTCTTTTAAGCTTAAAACCACCTTGGCTTCGTTGTGACCCATAATGCGGAGGAATTTTTCAATCTTTTCCATGAGTATTTTCCCCTTTGATTTGATGGTAGACTTCATCACCCGTTGGGGAAGATACAGTGAATTTTCCCTTAACACTGTAGCAGTGGTATTTGAGGTGGTTCTTTTACCTTCTCCATAATTCCACGGAACTTTATGTAAGCTAACAATAGGATATTGTGCTCTGTATGGCAAGTTGATTGGCTCGGGAGTGACCACTTTCAAAGGATTGTTGCTTCCCCTGAGTTGAATTGTTGGCATTATGAGTGATTTGTTAGCCCCATCAGTTTCAGTGGATATGACTGCTACCAAACTCTTCCACTTAGTAGGACATGTATTCTCACTTGCACGTAACATAGTATCATCGTCTACTAGGTGCAAGACAGCACTGTCAATTAGATTTTGGATGAGGTGGCCGAGTGCCCAACATTCTTCTGTGCTGTGACCGCGAGAATGGGAGTTATATTTACATACTCCATCAGAATTGTATCATCCTGAACGGGGATTGATTGGAGGTGGAAAGAAAGTGATCCTTCTATCAATGATTAGCATCTGAAGGGTTTCCTCTATAGGTTGGCCCAAATAGGTGAATTCCCCTTTGTTGGCAAAATCCCGACGGGCTTTGGCAATTGCTCTCTTTGTCACTTTGTCTTTTAGCATTTCATTTTCTAAAAGTGACGAGGGAATATTCATGACAAGAGGTAGGAGAATGGCATACTCCTGGATGATTAACTGACGTGTCACTGGATGCTGATAAGTTACCAGTTCTGCGAATTTCTCAATTTGCTTGTATAGAGCTTTCATTTTTCGTTCCATTGTGAACTGGAACTTGGCATAATCCCATTTGTCAACACCGTCTTTGAGGGTCTGGGAGGATTCACAATTGAAATTGGAACTCTGTCCATTGCTCCAATTGATCATGTTGACCTCTTCTTCCTTGTGTTGAGGAAGAGGGTTGTCTTGAACGTGAGGCTGATCTGGTTTGGTGACCACGATCTCACCGTTGTCTATCAGGTCTTGGATCTTTTGTTTTAAGGCCTAACAATCTTGAGTATCATGTCCCGTGTGCCCCAAGCATGATAAGCACATTTTCGAAAGCAAAGATTGAAACCCCGGCCCATTAGGACCGGCCGGAAGAAGATGCATAATTTTCTTCTATGTTGTCAGAAGAGTGAGAATATTCTCGAGGGTATCCCCTAAGGGTGTGAACACTCGAGGGCATTTGACTTCTCCACCTTTTGGTATTGGAGGGTTCGAAGACTGTGTTTGAAAGGGAGTGTAGTTTCTCCTTGGAATAGGCATGTTCTGATTGCCTTTTTGACCCTGTAGTATCAGGGAAACATCTTCATCTTTCTTTTTATGGACCCTCCAGGGGTTGTTTCCATAATTCCCGGATTGGATGTGATCAGCAACTGCTTTGAGGGAAGCTAGGTCTTGAATTTTTCCGGACTTCAATCCCATCTCAGCCATATCCCCATGTTTGACCATTTCAGAAAATGGTTAGCCGATGCCGGCTAAAACTCTTTCATAGAAAGGAGCTTCAGATGTTCATGAAAGTCACGACCATCTCTCGATTCATCATGGAAGGAATAACTTGGGCAGCCAAAGCTTCTCCACCTTTGAGCATACTCTCTGAAAGACTCGTTAAACTATTTCTTGATCTTGGTAATTTGATACCGATCAGGAGCCATCTAAGACTGAAAGCTGTATTGAGTGAGAAAGGCGTGTGCTAGCTCTTCCCAGCTATGGATCTTTGAGTTGGATAATCTTGTGTACCACGAACGGGCTTCTCCAGTTAGACTCTTCTGGAACAGTTGCATTCTGAGATTCTCGTCCTCTGCATAAGATCCAAGTTCTCCAATAAACACCTTTAAATGTGTGTAAGGATCTCCTAACCCGTCATATTTTTCAAAGTCAGGAGTTTTAAACTTTTCTGGATAATGAACAAAAGGGAAAATGCAAAGGACCGCATATGAAACACTCCCGTGTGTTCCAATTCCTTTGATAGCACGAATGGTCTCTTCCATTTGGAGGAATTTCTTTTTGATGTCACCGGTGTCTAGATCTCCTATGAGATGGGTGGAATCTTGAGTTTTGTTGGTCGTATCCAACTGCAGTTTAGGTATTATGCTGACCTAGTTTCCCCCTTGTGTAGAGGATTCAGCATGTACGGGTATTTTGGACCCTGAGTAAACTGGTGTAGTTCTTTGAGTAGAACACCCAAATCTGTAATTTGTTTGCTTAATCCGTCGAATTCTTTGCGAGAAACTGGATTAAGGTCAGTCTGGTCAAATGACGACACGATTGACTGTAGGCCTGCAGCCTTTTTGGATTTTGATCGGGTAGTAGGTCCAATTGGTTCCCTGCGAAAGACTTGCATAGTTTAGTCTTTAGGGAATGTATAAAATTAACATGCTATGTGATGTTTCCGTTTTAGGAATTTTATCCTGCAACACGGATGTCAGCTGTTTGTAGCATGTCAATTTTAATATGTATTTATACACATTTCTTCATATTTCTCATTACATGGAGATAGATATGGAATGAAATTACAAGTAAATGTGTTTACAAGTAATTGAAATAAGAAAATATGAAGAGACTTTCCTCCGTTTTGGGTTTATTAGAGGCTGGCCTATCTTAGGTTACTCTCGCAACTTTTTGGCATGAAGGTTCCCAAATCATCGTAATTTACTCAACGGGGAATTAATCCGGTCTTTTAACTGGAGCGAATTTGGGTGGTGCCTTTCCTGAGCCTCGTGGTAATTAGCATTCCTACGAGTCCAGTAATCAAACACTGACAGGATATCCTCCTGGTGGAGGGACCACACAACATACATTCACATACATCGCGTCTCACCGTATGAAAAATGATGACATGTGCGAAGCACTAATATCACAAGCAGATATGATGCGAAGCACTAAGTGCAATAAGTAAATACATTCGTACACATTCATTATAAATGTAAATGCAACATCCACACACAAGCAGAAAATAGTTTTGAAAAGATTGCAATATCGGCTTAAATCCTCTTAGTGGAAGTCCCTAGCATAGTCGCCACCTGTCGACGTCGGGATTTTTAATTGTCCCTTTTCGTTACTTGTTCTTTGGTGTTCTCATTTTAGGTGAGATTTGTTTGAAAAAACAAGTGAAAAAGGTCTGACATGTATAATGTCGACGATGGACTGTTAAGAGTCGCCAGTTGGTTTTTTAAATGGTTATACCAACACAACCGAGAAAAGGTTTGCACATTGACCTAGTGATGTGACAGTGCTAAACGGGTCGGTGAAACCGAGATTCATTAGGGTCCGGGGACATGATTATGAGGAGGGAAGGTGTTAGGCACCCCCCGACATCCGTGTTACCACGGGGACCGCCTCTTTTCAAGAAACTATTATCTGAATGTGTGTGTGTGTGTGGGTCAATGTGCTGTTTATTTAGAAATAGTGCGAGGCCTCATTCACACCTATATACACAGGGTTTGAATTTATGTAAAAATTCAGTTTTTAGCAAGATATGGCAGTGATATTTTGTAAAAGAGGTTTTCAAACCCTGATGCTCAATAGTAATTGAGACCTTTTACACTTCCATTTTATTAAGTGTTCGGCTTGATTGATTTTATTTTTCGAGATGCGAAGCATCTATAAGAAAATAATGTACAAAATAATGCCGACTTCCTCGTGGGTATGAAAACCATCTCGAGGAAATTCGCACACCGTAGAATAATTTACAAGTCGCCATACAATTTGAAAATGTCCATCACGGAACCGAATCTAGATCCAATAAGTTGAATCTGTGATCACATGATTCCTAAAGCATATGATACTTATAATTTGTATGAAAGCAAAGAAGCGGTATATATATAAAAGTCGTAAATATATATATACAAACATGATCACCAACCACGAAGCACCTACATGGGGGGGGATCAGAAATGTAAATAAAGCTATAAAAATCTATCAACCACCATGGAGGAAACTCTAGGTGGGACAAAACGTAAAGAAAGATGTAAAGCTATCAACCACCACGGAGGAAACTCCAGGCGGGACAAAATATAAATAAAGCTGTAAAAGCGATTAACCACCACGAAGTAAACTCCAGGCGGGACGAAAATATATATATATATATATATATATATAGATATATATAAAAAAGCGATAAACACAACAGGATGTAAAATCCAGCTCATCAAAATGAGTTCGACAACAGCAGTTCATATATATATATAAGCTTAGTAAACGCATAATGGGATGTAAAATCCAGGCTCATCGAATAGAGTTCGACAACAGTTCATATATATAAGTGTATATATATAAAAGTGAGTAAACGCACCGGATGTAAAATCCGTGCTCATCTAATGAGAGTCCTACACACGCTAATATATATATATATATATATATATATATATATATATATATATATATATATATTAAAGCAATAAACACCCAGATCAAGTTCAGGCTCATCGAACAAAGTTCGACACATAGTTATATATATATATATATATATAAGCAAATAAACGCCTGCATCAAGTTCAGCTCAATCGAGGCATAACTCGATAATGTTAGTCCATATATATATATATATATATATAGATATATATATATATATATATATATATATATATATATATATATATATATATAAACCGAAATAAAACCACAGATCAAGTCTGGCAAACACACGCAAAACACGACTCTTAACGTGAAGAAGGGTGTGTGCAAAGATGAAGAGAAAGGCTTTAAAGTGTGTGAGAAAGCTTACGGTGGGCTGCCAAAGAAGGCTTCTATATCTTTAAAGTGGATGAAACTTCGGCTCTCACGGCATAAAAAAGTAGCTATATGTGAGCTCACAAGTGTTTAAAATGGAAAGCACTCAAGATATATTGCAATCTGAAGCAAATTTGTGAGGCTTCCTCGCTTTTTTCCTCTTAAATGGCCACCCCAAGCCCTCTATTTATAGAGGGGAGCTGCAGTGTACTGCACGCCTGTGTTGCCCGGGTTTCTCGGGTTGGGTCGTCTCAGAAGACGTGCACATAGTAATCGCAATGTCCGCTCGAACTTCGTAATTGCAATCCCGCATCCGATTCGAGGTATACAAGACCTATTTTGGACCATTTGTTGTCGAGAGTTGTACAATGGCATGGGATTAGAGTTTCAGACTGAAGTCATTGAAGATGGGACGATGCCCTCCGGTCTTTAAGCTTCAAATTCTATCTGTTACCCCGCACAATAGTCACTCGGGATTGGTTTTCTTTGATTCTTGTGGGACATCGTTGTGTAGAGATGTGTGTATGAAATGTTGAGACGACATGATGTGGCATCGCATTGGCAAAATGACGAGGTTGCCCCTCACCGGTGTTATCACCGGTTTGGTCTGTTAAAGCAGACGTTGCTCAGGGCTTCGCTGAGATTGGACTGCTGCAAGTGTTGAAGGTCCTTAGTGTCAATTCTGAGGTGTGTCTGTCCTCCCAGTATTATCTCCGGGTTGGTACTGGGTGTCTCATTATGAGCGCCGAGATTGAAGCTGGTTGCATTTGAAACAAGCATTTCTGGGGTTATCGCCGGAATTGCATTCCTTTGGGTGATCACCAAGGTTGGTAGCTATTCCCATGATTGGGTCTAAGACTGGATATCTCGGGGTTATCTCCGAGATTAATCGGTCTTCTCCGGTGTGTGTTCTGGTATTGGATCTACACGCCTCGGGGTTATCTCTGAGGTTGGATTTGTTACTCCCAGTGTGTGTTCTGGGGTTGATGCTGAACTTAGGTAGTTTCCTAATGGATATTAACTGTCTTCCAGGGTTCCCTCTTGAAAGACGAATCTGTCCTCCTGCAATATTAGGGACAGGTGTGCAGAAAATTTTGAGTGTCTACAGCAAACATACCCTTTGATATACCCTAAGGGTCTTAAGGAATAAGTCAAAGTATAACTCATCATACACAAGATAGTATGATGATCTCAAGTCTAAGGATCACTTGTACTACTATCACTACAGGAATTCCTATTAACATGCAAGTAAAACTCCATTAGGGATTCCTTAGCGAGCTACGTTCAGTGAACTTATTCTCTAATAAACACCTACATACTTGCTTTAGTGTCTCCACACAAATGATCAAGAGATCAATCATCCTCATCCAATGAGCAAGCAACATATGTAACAATTTATCCGGATTCACTAATCCCCAATTTAGTAATCCAACGATTGAGAACTATTTTAGTTTTAAGCTTTCTAAGAATTTAGATCTCATTAGAATGATCATCGTCATTATTCTAAAAGCATTGCTTAAAATTATGGGTTTATCACATATTATAAAACAATATCATGTAGATAATTAAAAGCCTTTAATAAATTAATACTTTTTATTAATAAATGAATAAGATTGTTATAAAGTATATGCTTTATCATCAAACATGATTGACTTGTGTGCATACTACTTTCAATTTAGTGGATTAAATCACTAAACTATGCATGATAAATGGAATCATAATCGTTAAATGAAGAACATAAGAAACTATGCTAGTTGTTGTTGATGGAAAAATTGAAAATCATCATATAAGTGTTATAGGAGGAAAAATAGAAAACCAACATTTGTTAGTGTAGAAATTGTGTAAATGTTCCCTTTGGAACGAAGTAAAAATATGCTATAACAAAGTTATGGCAAAAATTTCAGAAAAAAATGGCAATCGATGAAAACCTAAGTTAAAATAATTTTCGTTTGTAGTTACTCAATTCTGAGAATTATATTTTCCAAGGAATTGAGTAATTCACGAAAATGGAAATCGTAGACTCGAGAATGATCTCGTTCCGACTTCGGATGAGAAAGTTAACAAGAAACAAAAAATTAACGTTAAAAACGCTAAGTAAGAAAAACTATGCGTTGTGGGAATTTTAAACTAATTAAACACTTTTTTAGGAAGGCCAAAAAATATTTTCTGTCTAGGGGGATTTAAAGTATGATATGAAAGCAAGAAAATGGCTAGGGAATGGTTTATTTCTGAGTTAGAATGATTAAGTTATGATACTGCAAAGTTAACGTCAGGATCATAGTAAAAAAAAAACTTCGAAAATTTCAAAAGTTATGAACCTGGCGCCGTAGTGCCGGTTATGCCTAAGAACAGGTAGCCGCAGCACAAGCTCGGCCAATAAGCTACTGTTGTAAGACCCCAACTTTTATGGATAAAGATTTATTTTTCTCTAAATATTATTTTGAATAGTAAGGTGTTGATTTGATATAGTGCTATAGTTATGGGTGATATGTGAAAATCTTGCAAAGTAAGCAAGTGACCATAAAATATTCGTTTGGTCGGGAAATATTCTTTTTATCAGGGAATATTCGTATGACGGCGCAAACATTGGTGGACCACATAACGGAATAACTGTCAGATATAGAAAGCGAAAAAATAACATTTTTCATAAAATAACGACAAGACTTTTATCGTTAACCTGTTGAAATACCCGGTAATAAAAGTATATTAATACGCCTTGTTGCATAGTAGCACACGATATTACACAGTATCTCTGATTATTGATACTTACATAAGAAGTCACTCAGTTTCATTCAATAATTGACACAATAGTTGTTACGCCCCTAAATCCGGGTATCTTCAAACCCGACAGATGGTGCTCTACGATACTACAATTCATACAGTCATTCCATTGAGAAAACAACAAAATGATTGTATTTACTATATTCTTATTAAATTCGTAGTAAATCATTTCCCAAGTTTATAACTGAATACATTCTTTGTTCTTCATAAGTATATTACATACAAATACAATAATCTATTACAGGACGATTAACTGTCCATCTTAGCCTTGCCTTTATCTCTCTTAGAACTCTTAGTTCGTTCGACTTTAGTTATAAACATATGGTTCAAGCAAGAATGAGCATAACTAGCTCAACAAGTCTTAACAAAGGATCATATGAGTAACACATTGAGAATTATATGCTTAACTTCCATAACTGAACAATTAACTATGAAGCATTATAAAACATTTGACTAGTACTTCTCATTTCATAACAAAAATTCCAAAGTATATATAATAGCTGAGGAATTCTGAACCGGTCAAAGGACCAGGAATATACTCTTTTCGTTTTCATACTTGAAAAGGACATCCGGCACTAAGGCCATCCATCCGTCTTTACTTATGAGCACTTCTAGGTGATCAGCCTATTGTACTCTATGTTGATCAACACTCTTCCGTTAAACGTATTTACGTTTAACATTTGGCAACCTCGCGTGCCCATCGAATAATCGATGAAAATACTTTTGTTTGTTCATAGATAAACTTACCTTTACATCCGTACCAAATACTTGGCATAGGATAGCGTTAACAGTTCTATATCAAAAGACTTGTACACAAATCAATCAATTCTTCAAGACTTGTCTAGCCGAGTTAAAACAGGCATTGACTCTTTCTTTAAAACCATTCATGCATCTTATAACATGAATCACAGAAAACTTGGCTAACATGAAGGTTAGACAAGCGTTAAGAAAGACTTTCCATTAAGCGTCTTCGAATATACAATTCAATTAATTCTCAGTCTTTATAGAATCTACATGATATATTGACATAGCACACTATAATTAGTTACAAAACAAGTAACTTTATTGTCCTAACCAACTTCTTTCTCTTCTATGTCTTACTTGAGTTTATTTTTCTAATAAAGTCAGTTCGACTTTTTATACTTCGTTACGGCTCGTTAATGTTCTTACATTATTAACCGACATTCGATCATTATTGGTGAACTACCAATGCTAAACATCATTCTCGGTTTACTTATTACGTTCTCGCGTTCTTTGTTTAATTTCTATTAAACCATACTAAATCTTCTAACGTTATCACTTTTATAAGTGATTAAAGTTCCGTCTTATTATGTACATTAAGTACCTTCAATGTCTTACTTTAGGTCTACATTCAAATGGAATAATAACCTAACTTGGTCAACATTTTTACAATCGACGGACAGGCGACAAGGCATGGCATCTCCTTTGTATAGTATGGGCGCAGTTGCTGGCCTCTGTGGGTTTTTACCTTAACACGCACATCTTCTGGGCGCGAGTCCTTCAGACAAATTCTCGCGTTGCGACGTGAATCACCAGACATTTTTATTTTCTCTCAACCATACATGGCGCTGCGATGTGACATATTTATACTGGGTTGGCGCTGCACCGCCGCCTCTGTGCACTAGATAGACAAGACAGTTGGTTTATCCAACGAAATTCCTGGTTTCATAGTTTGTTCGTTTTACATCCAAATTAACTCATTCGAAAGCCCACAATTCACAAATTACATCCTCTAAGTGTTCATATAAAAATTTTACAGTTTCGAATCCGTTAACTCGAAATTCACCTTTGAGTTCATTTTTGAGCGTTCGTTTATCGTTTTTGACCGTTCAATACTCGTTTTCTTCGTTGTAAGTCGGAATTCGACGATTCTTGCGTTCACGACTCTTAAATACCTTATCTCACGTGTTGACATTGAAAACCAACTTTTTAAACTCACACGACAACTTTTGACCTTTAATCCGAGATTTCTACGTTTTCAACGTTTAACGTCTATTTTTGTAAAATTTGCCATAACTTTGTTACTCGTGTTCTATAAGGCAAATCAAATGGAACACTCCATTGATTCATCATCTATATCCTAACCAATTGTTGTGACGCCCCCAAAATAGGTATACATCCCCCATCTTGAGTCGCCAAATACATGGTACAAAATTCAAATACAACTTAATAATACAACTGTCGTGTACAATACGAAAAAACATAACTAAGAGTTTTAAAATGAATATTGTCTTCTAGACAGTATTCAACTCAAATGGAGTCCTCAATACAATTATTATCACACTATTTCCTAGAATAGTGAGGACTACTAATGCTATCATCTGGACCGTCACTCCATTCCCTGACTAGTCCCGACTACGTTCTCATTTCCTGAAGAGGACTATGAAAGCAAAAGGGTGAGCTTAACGTGCCCAGTAAGAAATATTATGACTAAGATAATGCAGAATAATTTATCTTAGCCTTCAACAGTGTTAAACTGATAAAATTTAACAAACATCAAGTTTAACTGCAGCGGAACAAGCAATCCATTAGAAGAGTCAAGTAGAGAATAAAATCTACTATATTCTATGATTTAAAAGGTTTTTCATCACTTTTATCGCTGAGACTCAGCTTAATAAATAATCCACATCATCCCTGCACTACGTCCAAGGATATTCATTAGTATCACGACCACAAATTATCCATGCACTACGGGCCAAGGATATTCGTGTATTCATCAATGGTCATGATCATGCCAACAACTGTCCATCAATGCACTACGGGCCAATGAGGAATTTTACCACATCATTTGTAATATTACGGTCATGATTATACCGAATAATCCCTGATCATAATCATATCAAGTCCATATAAGCACTACAGGCCACAGATGACTTTCAACATAATATAAACATGAGGATGATGATAATGATATAAGAATTCAATAAAACAAGTTCAAGGATAAATTTTTAAAAGATTTATAATTTAATTTATCCAGAAATCAATAACGTCCAAATTGTCAACATAATACTGCTTTGTGGAGTAAAATTCAAGAATAATATTGTACCAAAAATAATTTGGACCGAAAACAAATCAATTTTTATCATGAATAGTACCCCGGGTGAATAGTATCCCGTGACTAGTACTTCGGGAATAGTAACCCCGTGAATAGTACTCCGGCATGAAAAAGTTAAAACTTATCAAGAATGCTCAGGATAATATTTCCATGAAAAGATACTGGATGAAGCGCAAATATCAAGGATATTCTACTAATTTCATGGAGTATAGAAGCCAAAATTTTAAAACCAGTATAGAATTCGAAATCTGAAACAAAATAATATTACTTCCATACTACAGAGTATGGAAGAAAATATTATTTCAAGCGAATATTGAACAAAAATTACATCCCTTACCTTGATAAGAAGAGTACTCCAACTGGTATAGCGGGGATATTCTTGAAGAAAACTTTCACTATTTTCTACGCTCAAAGCTTTCTAAAACTCGAAAGAAATACGCTCAAGATTATAGAAGAATAATTCTCTGATTCTGGTGTGATTTTCAATTCTAACCTAAGCGCCTATTTATAGGAAAATGCTAAAACGCCATAGGAGACTAAAATAATAAAATATTATTATTTATATTTTTTTTCTTTACGCACCAAGACCAAGACTTATCAAGCATGCCATTCTTGAAAAAATCCCAGCACATGTTTTGACAAAAATAAAAGTGGGTCCCACCAATAATTTTAATAAAAACATTTTAATTTCTGAAACTTCAACAATTTATAATAAATAGCCCTTTTATCAGAAAAATATGAATTTTATATACATTCCACACGAAATTGAATTCTCTACAACTTTGTAGCTTTAAGTTTTTCCAAATTTCAGACAGAAAATATCCGAAATCCACAAACGGATGATTTTTAACACCTTTTAAAATTCGTAACAAATCATGCGTTAATTTTTAACGGTTCAAAATTTGTTGACATATACTAAACTTATATATGTATAACATATCCAAAAATCACATCGATCCAATGATCGGATCAAAATTATAACTCACGCAATAGAGCTTTAAGAACACCGATTTGATTTTTTAATACCTCAAATCCGACAAAATACTGATAAAACACCTCAATATTAATTCCTTCATTTATAAATAAATATTTTCCTATCCATCATTTATGTCTATATAAAATAAATATTTTATTATCATATAAATCAATAATTAATTATTTACAAATAATATTACAGAATCACAATAATGGCAATTCGTGCCGGTGCTTCTGTGAAAGAGGGGGCTTTCAATAAGGATTTCTCTTACTAGCGGCGCAATTAGGTGACCAAACCCTCCTCGATGAACTTTCTAGACATTGCCAATAATTCTATCTAATAATATTATTCAAATAATATGAATTATTGATCTGATAATGGGAAATACTGTGCAGTGACAATTATTGAAACAACAATAATATAAAATATCAACGCAATAATTATTGAACCAATAAAATAAAATATTGAACAGTGATTACTGTAACAATTATTGAGTAGTGCCTTCTTACATAAGAATAAATAATTCAAAAATACTCTGCAATACCGTGTAAGCATCGCAACAACGTAGACATCGTATTTTAACCACCGTGTATTCTAACGATTAACTGTAGAAACTTTAAATTCGTTATTTTATTTTGTCATTTTCTCAATCCGACAATAATTTCGCCAGGGGTCCACTATAATTGTGTTGGTCGCATACGAATATTCCTTGTTAAAATGAATATTCCCCGACCAATCAAATATTATATAACAACTTGCATACCTTTGCAAAATTTATAAATATTACCCACAACTATAACATTATTTTAAATTCACTCCATAATATTCAAAATGATATTTATAGAAAATTCATCTTTATTCATAAAAGTTGGGGTCTTACAACCTCCCCTTCTTATGAAATTTCGCCCTCGAAATTAGGGTACGATTGGTATGTCAAGAGGTAAGGATACCTTGATTTCATTTCAGATTCTAACTCCCAGGTCATTTCCTCAACATCGTGGTTTCTCCACAAAACTTTGACTTGCGGTATAACCTTGGAGCGTAAGATATGCTCCTTCTTATCCAAGATTTTAACATGAACCTCTTCATACGTTAAATCTTCCGCTATTTCATCCAGTTCTAACTTAATAATGTAGTTCGGGTCTTTCACATATTTATGTAACATAAATATGTGAAAAACGTTATGAACACGAGACATATCAAGCAGAAGCGAGTCTATAGCCACGATTCCTACTCGTTTGAGGATTAAAAATGGGCCAATGAATCGAGGATTGAGCTTTCCTCTCTTTCCAAATCTCATAACTCCTTTCCATGGAGCAACACGTAACAACACATGATCTCCAATATCGAATTCTACGTCCTTTCGATGAAGATCAGCATAACTCTTTTGTCGATCTTGTGAGATTTTTATACATTGCTGGATCGTTTGAATCTTTTCCATAGTCATACGTACCAACTTCGGTCCCAACAACATTGCTTCACCCACCTCATCCCAACATACTGGAGAATGACACTTTCTCCCATACAACGCCTCGAATGGAGCCATGCCAATACTTGCTTGATAACTGTTGTTGTAGGAAAACTCCACCAATGGTAAGAACTTGTCCCAACTTCCCTTGAAGTCAAGGACACAGAGTCTTAATAGATATTCAAGAGTTTGAATAGTCCTCTTCGACTGCCCGTCCGTCTGAGGATGATATGCCGAGCTAAATCGTAAATCCGTGCCCATAGCTTTTTGCAAACTAACCCAAAATCTTGAAGTGAATCTTGGGTCTCGATCAGAAACTATGGATACTGGCATACCATGCAATCTTACAATCTCGTTTATATATATACGAGTAAGACGTTCAAGTGTATAAGTATCTCGTATAGGTAAGAAATGAGCCGACTTGGTCAATCTATTAACAATGACCCAAATCGCATCTATGCCTTGAGAAACCTTGGGAAGACCGGTAACAAAATCCATGGTAATGTGCTCCCACTTCCATTCTGGAATTTCAAGTGGTTGCAATGGACCTTTTGGTACTTGATGCTCCTCCTTGACTCGTTGACAAGTTGGACACCTTGAGATAAACTCTGCGATCTCTCTCTTTATATTGCTCCACCAAAATGTATGTCGAAGATCATGATACATATTAGTACACCCAGGATGGATTGTAAACAATGTGTTGTGCGCCTCCATCATGATTTTATACTTTAAATTAGGGTCGTTAGGAACACAAAGTCTGGAGTTGACTCGAAGTATTCCTTCTTCATTGATTCTTGCTTCTGGGATAGCACCTTCTTGCACTTTCTTTCTCATACGCATCAGCTCTAGGTCTGTAGCTTGAGCAACTTTAACTTTATCGATTTAAGTCGGTTCCACTCGTATGTTAGCCATCATCACGTGGGTCCCTGGAGTCTTTAACTCTATTTCCATCCTTTGCAAGTCATACAAAATGGGCCTTTATGTTGACAATATCACACTTGTACCCGCATATGATCTTCTACTCAATGCGTCAGCTACCACGTTCGCTTTACCAGGATGGTATTGAATGGTATGATCATAATCTTTTAACAGTTCAAGCCAATGTTGTTACCGCATGTTGAGTTCCTTCTGGGTGAAGAAATATTTGAGGCTTTTATGATCCTTAAAGATCTCCACATTCTCCCCATACAAGTAATGTCTCCAAATTTTAAGTGCGAAGATAACATCTGCCAACTCTAGATCATGAGCAGGATAATTCCTCTCATATTCTTTGAGTTGCCGAGAGGCATAGGCTGTGACTTTCCCATGTTGCATGAGAACACATCCTAACCCTTTGCCCGAAGCATCACTGTAGATGACAAATCCCTCCGAGCCAGATGGTATTATCAGAACAGGTGCTGAAATGAGTCTCCTCTTGAGTTCTTGAAAACTCTTCTCACATTCCACGTTCCAACCGAATTTTGTATCTTTCTAAGTCAGCTGAGTTAATGGAGTAGTGATTCAAGAAAACCCTTCTACGAATCTCCGATAATAACCAGCTAAGCCTAGAAAGCTACATACTTTGGTCACTGATTTATAGGTTGCTCCAGCTTTGAATAGCTTCAATCTTTGCAGGGTCAACAGATATTCTATGACTTGATACTACGTGCCCAAGGAATGCTAATTCCTCAAGACAAAACTCACATTTCTTCAACTTGGCATAAAGCTTGTTTTCACTAAGCTTTTGGAGTATCAGCCTCAAGTGTTGCTCATGATCTTCACGACTTTTGGAATATATGAGGATGTCAACAATAAAGACGACCACAAAGTGATCCAAATATTCCTTGAATACTCAGTTCATCATATCCATGAAGGCAGCAGGAGCATTAGTAAGTCCAAAAGACATGACTAAGAATTCATAATGCTCGTATCGAGTTTTGAAGGCAGTCTTTGGAATATCCTCAGTTTTAAGCTTCAGCTGATGATATCCAGAATGAAGATCGATCTTTGAAAAGAATTGTGCTCCTTGCAACTGGTCAAACAGGTCATCAATGCGAGGTAACGGATACCTATTCTTAATGGTGACATGGTTCAATTCCCGGTAGTCAATACAAAGTCGCATACTCCCATCTTTCTTCTTCATGAATAAAACAGGAGCACCCCAAGGAGACGTACTAGGACGAATGAAACCAATGTCTAACAATTCCTGCAATTGGGTCTTTAGATCCTGAAGTTAAATAGGAGCCATTCAATATGGGCTTTGGAAATGGTTTTTGTACCAGGTTCAAGGTCGATACAAAATTCAACTTCACGCTCTGGGGGTAGGCCAGAAAGTTCTTCAGGGAATACGCTAGGAAATTTATTAATAATAGAAATATCCTTTAAATCTGACGTATTTTTGTTTAAATCCGTGACATGAGCTAAGAAAGCTTGACATCCATTTTTCAATAAACGAATAGCTTTATGGCTTGAGATGACAGTGATTGATTTTAATGGTTTGGTTGCTTGAATTTGCATAATAGGTTGGTAAGGAATATGAAAGCTAACAACCTTACGAAAACAATCAATTTTTGCATGATGAGTTGTTAACCAATCAATCCCTAGAATTACGTCAAATACAACTATTTTTAAGGAAATAAGATCGACAGGTAACATGAGGGTACCGATTTGAACCAAACAAGACTTATAAATAGTGGATGTAATGAAGGTTTCTCCCAACGGAGTTTCAACAGATAAGTCAAAGTATAATTTCTCCGGAGTCAAATTTAAACATTGAGCGCAAGTAGGAGAAATAAAAGAATGGGTAGAATCGGTATTAAATAAGGTATAGACTTCGCTAAAGTTTATGATAAGCTTACCAGTGATGACCTCGTTCGGGTTCCTTGCTTTCTGGGAGGTCACATCAAACGCTCTACCTTGAACTACCGATTTTGACTTTTCTGGGACTGTCTTTGGTGCCTCCATCCCAGCTGGACTTGTCTTCGGTGCATGACAAAATTATAACATGCTTTGGACTGCTACCACTGGTATTATCATTTTGCCGGCTGCTTTCTCTTGGTTGGATTGACTCGTTATCGCGCTCTAATAACTGAGCCCTATTTACAACATCTGAATAAAAACATAGTTTATGAGAGATTAGATATTGGCGTATCTGGGGTTTCAAACCTCTTAGAAACATCCACGTCATTCTCTCCTCATTATCAACCAAGTGGGACGCAAACCGGGACAACTCGACAAACTTAGCTTCGCATCTTGCGACTGGCCATATTGTTTCGCTCCAACTTGATGAACTCTACCTCTTTCGTGTGACGAATACTTTCGGGAAAGTACTTGTTGTTGAATAGTTCTTGGAACTTCTCCCAAGACATCTTCAGTGCGGCAGGTTGAGTACGCTTTACCGATTCCCACCAGTAATCTGCTTCTCCTCGCAACATAAAGGTGGCAAAGGGAAGCTTTTGCTCCTCGGCGCATCCCAAGATATGAAATATCTTGGTGATCTACTTTATCCACGTTTCCACCTTAAGTGGTTTTGGCTCTCCAATAAACTCCAGTGGTCCCAGCTCATTGAACTGTTTAGCAGTGACCGTCTGAGAGTTTTCAGTGTTTCCACCTACATTTTGAACAGGAGCCGCTCTCGCCTGTTGTTGCATGAATTTCATAAAGCCTCTGAATATTCAATCGTTGTTGTTTACCTGAGGATTATTGTCTTCCTGTTACACATTATCCTGGGTATTGATCTGTGGACACTCAACGGTCACTTGTGCTCCATTGCTATTCTCAATATTCTCGAATGTCATTTTCAAATACTGCCTCAAAACAAGGGTTAATTGACATACAACATATTATCCCTATACTCTGACCTACCAATTAAATACCAAATAACTTAGGTAGGTCATACTAGTGAAGGAATTTACCGTCTCTCCCCTCCTAGTTCTTGTCTCACATCTCAGCCAGGGATCATATCCCTAAGCTTTGATACCAACTGTGACGCCCCCAAAATAGGTATACATCACCCATCTTGAGTTGCCAAATACAAGGTACAAAATTCAAATACAACTTAATAATACAACTATTGTGTACAATACGACAAAACATAACTGAGAGTTTTAAAATGAATATTGTCTTCTAGACAGTATTCAACTCAAATGGAGTCCTCAATACAATTATTGTCACACTATTTCCTAGAATAGTGAGGACTACTAATGCTATCATCTGGACCGTCACTCCGTTCCCCGACTAATCCCGGCTACGTTCTCATTTCCTGAAAAGGAATATGAAAGCAAAAGGGTGAGCTCAACTAGCCCAGTAAGAAATATTATGACTAAGATAATGCAGAATAATTTATCTTAGCCTTCAACAGTGTTAAACTGATAAAATATAACAAACATCAAGTTTAACTGCAGCGGAACAAACAATCCATTAGAAGAGTCAAGTAGAGAATAAAATCTACTATCTTCTATGAAATAAAAGGTTTTTCATCACTTTTATCGCTGAGACTCAACTTAATAAATAATCCACATCATCCCTGCACTACGGCGAATGATATTCATTAGTATCACGACCACAAATTATCGATGCACTACAGGCCAAAGATATTCGTGTATTCATCAATGGTCATGATCATGCAAACAACTGTCCATCAATGCACTACGAGCCAATGAGGACTTTTACCACATCATTTGTAACATTACGGTCATGATTATACCGAATAATCCCTGGTCATAATCATACCAAGTCCATCTATGCACTACAGGCCACAGATGACTTTCAACATAATATAAAAATGAGAATGATGATAATGATATAAGAATTCAATAAAACAAGTTTAAGGATAAATTTAAAAAAGATTTATAATTTAATTTATCCAGAAATCAATAACGTCCAAATTGTCAACATGATACTGCTTTGTGGAGTAAAATTCAAGAAAAATATTGTACCAAAAATAATTTGGACCGAAAATGAATCAATTTTTATCATGAATAGTACCCCGGGTGAATAGTACTCGAGTGAATAGTATCTCGTGAATAGTACTTTTGGAATAGTAACCCCGTGAATAGTACTCCGGCATGAAAAAGTTAAAACTTATCAAGAATGCTCAGAATAATATTTCCATGAAAAGATACTGGATGAAGCGCAAATATCAAGGATATTCTACTAATTTCATGGAATATAGAAGCCAAAATTTTAACAAACGAGTATAGAATTCGAAATCTGAAAGCGAAATAATATTACTTACATACTACGTAGTATGGAAGAAAATATTATTTCAAGCTTAATATTGAACAAAAATAACATCCCTTACCTTGATAAGAAGAGTACTCCAACTGGTATAGCGGGGATATTCTTGAAGAAAACTTTCACTATTTTTTACGCTCAAAGCTTTCTAAAACTCGAAAGAAATACGCTCAAGATTATAGAAGAATAATTCTCTGATTTTGGTGTGATTTTTCAATTCTAACCTAAGCGCCTATTTATAGAAAAATGCTAGAACGCCATAGGAGACTAAAATAATAAAATATAATTATTTATATTTTTTTTCTTTACGCACCAAGAGTAAGACTTATCAAGCATGCCATTCTTGAAAAAGTCCCAGCACATGTTTTGACAAAAATAAAAGTGGGTCCCACCCATAATTTTAATAAAAACATTTTAATTTCTGAAACATCAACAATTCATAATAAATAACCCTTTTATCAGAAAAATATGAATTTTATGTCCATTCCACACGAAATCGAATTCTCTACAACTTTGTAGCTTTAAGGTTTTCCAAATTCCAGACGGAAAATATCCGAAATCCATAAACAGATGATTTTTAACACCTTTTAAAATTCATAACAAATCATACATTAATTTTTAACGGTTCAAACATTGTGGACATATACTCAACTTATATATGTATAACATATCCAAAAATCACAACGATCTAATGGTCGGATCAAAAGTATAACTCACGCAATAGAGCTTTAAGAACACTGATTTGATTTTTTAATACCTCCAATCCGACAAAATACTGATAAAACACCTCAACATTAATTCCATCATTTATAAATAAATATTTTCCTATCCATCATTAATGTCCACATAAAATAAACATTTTCTTATCATATAAATTAATAATTAATTATTCACAAATAATATTATAGAATCACAATAATGACAACCAGGCCGTTCCCAGGAAAGAGGGGGATTTCCAATAAGGATTTCTCCTTACTGGCGCGCAATTAGGTGACCAAACCTCTCCTTTACAGAACTTTCTAGATATTGCCAATAATGCTATCTAATAATATTATTCAAATAATATGAATTATTGATCCGATAATGGAAAATCTAAGTGCGTTGACAATTATTGAAATAACAATAATATAAAATATTAACGCAGCAATTATTGAACCAATAAAATAAAATATTGAACAGTAATTACTATAACAATTATTGAGTAGTGCCTTCTTACATAAGAATCAATAATTTAAAAATATTGTACAATACCATGTGCAACAACGCGTATTACTGTATTTTAACCACCAGATACTCTAACAGTTAACGGTAAAACTTTCGCCGTTATTTTATTTTTGTCATTTTCTCAATCAGACAATAATTCCGTTGTGGGATTCACCAATGATTGTGTCGTCGTACGAATATTCCCTGTTAAAATTAATATTCCCCGACCAATCAAATATTATATAACAACTTACATACCTTTGAAAAATTTATAAATATTACCGACAACTATAACATTATATGTCGTACTATTCTTAATATCATACTCATATTCTAACTAGTATAATACTCGTATCTCATACGTATAATATCCAAAATGAGTATACGCATTACATTTCCCTTTCAGAAATATCTTTCACAAACCCTTAGGTTTTAAGTCCGCAGGCGAAAACTTCGTTCGCCGTAATAGAAATATTATTGGATATTCCATAATATCTTCATATCCTATCGTTACGTATTTTTCAGAATTTGAAACCTAAGCTCCGAACGAAATCCTATAAATAGTGTTTTTACGAAAAACTTCTCAGAAAACATTCATTTTCGTCTTGATAATTTAGAAATATTAATCCTAGCATAAAGCCAGAATACTAACCACATTCACACATTCTAGGTCATAGAACGACCTTCAAACATCATACTCACATAATTAATCAATTAAATTCATTTAATTCACATAATCAAATAAAAATTTAATTCATTAAAAATTTAAAATTCTAGGGCGTTACATTCTTCCCTCCTTATAAGGATTCTGTCCCCAGAATCTCGCTATTCTTACATAAACAAATGAGGAAACTTTTCCTTCATTTTACTTTTGAGCTACCACGTTACTTCTTCAGCATCGTGGTTACTCCAAATTACCTTTACTGAAGGTATTACTTTATTTCTCAAAACTTGTTCCTTCCTATCAACAATCTGAATCGGAAGTTCTTCATACGTTAAGTCTTTTTCTACTTGAATAGATTCATATTCTATTACGTGTTTGTAGTCCGGTTTATAAGGACGTAACACTGACACGTGAAACACATTGTGTATTCTTTCCATCTCAGGAGGTAAGGCTACTTCATAAGCTACCTCTCCTACCCTTCTTAAAATCTCAAAAGGTCCTACAAGCCTTGGACTTAACTTTCTTTTCTTCCCAAAATGTATCTTCCCTTTCCAAGGCGACACTTTTAGAGAGACATACGATCCTACTTCAAATTCTCTATTTTCTCGATGAGGATCAACATACTTTCTTTGTCTATCTTGAGCCACTACTAAATGAGTTCGTATTAGCTCAACCATGTCTGCCGTTTGTTGTACCATCTCAGGTCCCAACATTCGACGTTCACCTACTTTATCTCAGCAAAATGGTGTTCTGCACTTCCTCCAATACAACACTTCGTAAGGATGTATGCCTATACTAGCGTGAAAACTATTGTTGTAAGTGAATTTCACCAAAGGTAGATGTTCATCCCAACTCCCCTTGAATTCCATAACGCAAGGTCTTAACATATCTTCTATCGTTTGAATTGTCCATTCACTTTGTCCATCCGTCTGTGGATGATACGCCGTACTCAATCTCAAATGCAATCCCATTTGCTCTTGCAAAATCCTCCAAAAGTTTGACGTGAATCTGGGATCACGATCGGACACAATCAAAATAGGTACTCCATGTCTAGAAATAATTTCCTTGACATAAAGCTTAGCTAACTGTTCTAGGTTATACCTAACTCCTATTGGTAGAAAATGATCCGATTCTGTTAACCGATCCACTATTACTGAAATAACATCGTATCTTCTCCTCGTTGTTGGAAGTCCCACCACAAAGTCCATGGTGATATGCTCCCATTTCCACTCCGGAATCTCTAGTGGATGCAACAACCCACTCAGTCTTTGGTGTTCAGCCTTAACTTTCTGACAAGTTAAACACTTACTAACATATTCTGTGATCTTCCTCTTCATGTTTGGCCACCAAAAGTTCTGACGAAGGTCTTGATACATCTTAGTACTACCCGGATGTATCGAGTACCTCGAACTATGGGCCTCACACATAATCTCTTCTTTTAAATTGAAATTATTTAGAACCTAAATTCTTCCTTCAAAATGAAGCAAACCTTCTTTATCAAGGTTATACTTAGTTTTCACATCATCCTTCATTATCTTTTTCATTCGTTTGCATTCTTCTGTACTTATCTGTACTTCCTTAACCTGTTCCACTATCGTTGGTCGAGTTTTTATTGAGAATAACATCTCTACCGTTTCACTTGGGAACTTAACTTCTAATTCCATCCTTGCCATCTCTGTTATTAACTCATTCTGAGTTGTTAACATTGATAGCTTTTCCCTACCCTTTCGACTTAACGCGTCGACTACTACATTCGCCTTCCCTAGATGATATAAGATATCACAGTCATAATCCTTTATCAACTTTAACCACCTTCTCTGTCTCATATTCAACTCCTTCTATGTGAAGATATATTTCAAACTTTTGTGGTCCGTGTATATCTCACACTTTTCCCCGTATAAATAATGTCTCCATATTTTTAAGGCAAACACTACATCTGCCAATTCTAGGTCATGAGTAGGATAAACCTTCTCGTAATCCTTTAACTGACGTGACGCGTACGCAATGACCTTGCAATGCTACATAAGCACGCAACCCAGTTCTCTATGCGAAGCATAACTATAGACTACAAAATTCCCCGTATCATCTGGTAAAGATAATACAGGTACCTCACTCAACCTCCTTTTTAGTTCTTGAAAACTATTTTCAGACTTTTCTGTCCACTCATACTTCACCGACTTTCTTGTCAAATTCGTCAACGGAGTAGCTAATTTAGAAAAGTCCTGAATGAACCTTCTATAGTATCCCGCTAACCCCAGAAAACTCCTAACCTCGGTTGGCATTTTTGGTCGCCCCCATTCATTCATCGCTTCCACATTCGCTCGATCTACGGATATGCCATCTTTGACTATAACATGTCCTAGAAACTGCACTCGTTCAAGCCAAAATTCACACTTTGTGAATTTCGCATATAACTTCTCCCTTCGTAGTGTTTCTAACACTATCCTTAAATGTTCAGCATGATCTTCTGGCGTCTTAGAATAGACTAGAATATCATCAATGAACACTACAACGAACTTGTCCAAATACAATTTGAACACTCTGTTCATCATATCCATAAATGCGGCTGGCACATTTGTCAACCCAAATGACATAACCAGAAACTCATAGTGTCCATAACGAGTTCTGAATGCCGTCTTAGGTACATACTCCTTCCTCACTTTCAGCTGATGATACCCCGTACGAAAATCTATTTTAGAAAAATACTTTGCCCATTTCAACTGATCAAATAGATCATCGATCCTGAGCAACGGGTATTTATTCTTAATCGTTAACTTGTTCAACTCTCGATAGTCGATACAAAGTCGTAACCAACCATCCTTCTTCTTTACAAACAATACCGGCGCTACCCATGGAGACACACTCGGTTTAATGTACTTTTTATCTAATAGTTCTTGTAATTGAACCATTAACTCCTTCATCTCTACTGGCGCCATCCTATATGGTGCCTTTGAAATGGGTGTCATACCTAGCAGCAAATCAATCACAAATTCTACATCCCTATCTGGCGGAATACCGGGTAACTCCTCCGAAAACACATCCGCGAACTCTTGAACTACCGCTATCTGTTTTAATGATGCTCCCACTCTTTGGGTATCCACCAAATGACACAGATAACCCTTACACCCCTTCTTCAACATCTTTCTAGCTTGTGTCATGGTTAGACAACAAGAACGTCTCGGTGATTTATTACCATAAAACACCACCTCAGGTTTCTTAGAAAGCCTTAGGTTTACACTCTTTCTATGACAGTCTATTATCGCTCTATGGTTAATTAACCAATCCATACCGAGAATCACATCGAATTCTCGTAACCTTATCGGTAAAAGATCTACCGATAATCTGTTACCCCTAATATCTACGAAACAATTCCTATGAATGTGTTCAATGAGAATTATCTCTTCGTTTTCTACCTTAACATCTAAAGGTATTTCTAACTTTTTAGGATTTAACCCCAGTTGCTTAGCAAATCCACATGCTATAAAAGAATAAGTTGCACCCAAGTCGAATAACACATAAGCATTTATTTCGTTGACTGGAATGATACCTGCTACTACATCCGATGATGCTGTCAGCATCTTGGGCGATCTATTAAACGTTTAAATGAGGGTCTACCCAATGATGGTGTTGGTCCAGTAATGGCTAAATTTCCACTACCAGAACCCTTACTACCCTCCGCCCCCTTCTTCGGGCAATTTCTTGCCATGTGGTCCATCAACCCACAAACAAAATAGCCCCGGCTTTTCTTAGGATTAGGACAGTTGGGAGATATGTGACCCTCCTGCCCATAATTAAAACAACCCATTTTCCCTTTCAGGTAGACTCCCAGATTAGTCTTGCCGCATATCTTGCATGCCTCCATCCTACGTTTAGGATCCCCTTGTTTCACCCTAGTATTCCCAGGGTTAAAATTCTTCCTTTTTGGCATATTTCCACTACCACTGGCAACCTCTGCCTTATTTCCTCCCTCTCCCTTGCTTTTGTTCTTTCTTTCCTTGTGGTATTGGGTCAACGCCTCACTACCACCCTCTACTATTATCTCCTTTTCCAAAATTATCCCATAGGACGCACTCTGAAAAACCGATATCCTACTATAGAGCCAGGGTTTTAGGCCCTGCTCAAACCTAATAGCCTTCCTCTCCTCCGTGTCCACTTGGTGTGGAGCAAACCTTGCCAATTCATTGAATTTGACCGCATATTGGGGAACCATCATGTCCCCCTGCTTAAGTTCTAGGAACTTAATCTCCATCCTCCCTTGCATGCTAGTAGGGAAGTAGTTCTCAAAGAATACCTTCTTGAACTGTTCCCATATAACATCATCTGTTCCAGCCCCACCCTGGTTAGCCTCCCACCAGTAGTTGGCTTCCCACTTCATCATATAAGTCGCAAAAGAGGTCTTTTACACCTCAGCTACGTTGGAAATTACAAATGCCTTCTCTATTTCCTTAACCCATGTCTGGGCCTCCATTGGGTCCGTCGTTCCCTTGAACTCAGGTGGACCTACACTTTTAAATTCCTTAAAGGTAGTCGTTCGGGCTACCCTAGGTCCTGCGGGTGCTCTACCCCCGGCTTAGTTAAACGCAGCCGTTAATAAATTAACGAACTCCTGCATAGGGTTATTAAGACCCCCCTGGTTATCGTTATGCGATTTCGCCTCTTGGTTACGTTGTCTTCTTGTTGGCGGCATTTCTGATTAAATAAATAAAGTTCCATTATTACTTATTTGTTTACTTAGTTATTAGTCATCGAATCAACTGAACCATAACTCATACACAACAAAGCACATTAAAATAAAAACTTCCTTATATTAAGATGCTTCTTTATAGTTCAAAACTATTTACAAGTTGCTTTCCATAGACAAAAGCTATTACATATTTATCTCGCGATTGACTTTCACAAAAATTGAGATTTACAAAAAGACTACCCTTTACTTATACAAAAGAGGGTTTTACGTTTCTACACAAAAGTATTTACTATTCTAACTTCTAATACTGCCTAACAGCATTCTCATGCTTCTCGTTAGCTAGAATCGACACAATATCTCGACTTATAGTATGTCGAGTCTGTCTCGACTCAATAGAATAACAAGCTATTTTAAGCTTGAAATCCTCGTGCGCACTGTCATTTATATATGACATTCGTGCTATCTTTGGGTCTTTTTCAGCCAGTTTCTTACGAAGTTCTATGACCTCGTTCTTATAGTCCCTAGCCTTGTCAGTCATAGGCACCTTCTCATCATGCTCTATCTCATAGTCTGACTTTGTAGACTCTTTGACACCATAGAGATCATTGATCTCCTCCTTCTGGTGCTGCACCATATTATGCAATTGCACGTTACGGTCAAGCACTGAGAGGTATATTGCCCTCATTGTCTATGTAGGTGTCGACTCTAAGGCAGGCATCACCGTATTAATCGATGTCACCTCCATATCATCCTCCACATCTATCATCATATTCAAATATGATGCTATTCCCATGGTCTCCTCAGAATAATCCTCCTCTGAATAATACTCCTCGGGCTCTGATTCTTCTAGAATCACTAAAGGAATCTTTGCTACAGGCACAAGTACTGGCTCGACTCTGTTTACGGACTCCTCGCTCACCACATGTATATCCCTATACAACAAGCTATCGATTGACATCTACAATAACACATAACAAATTGATTAGTACATAATAAACAATATTATAAGCACAAATCACATTTAATCAATTTAGGGTTACTTTCCATCTTTTAAATCTTTCGGTAATGAGTTTCCCCAATACCTTATTAACTCATTTGACTCGAGTTAACTTTCTTAGAACTTTTCCTTTCCTAACGAGGTTATTAGCCTAAGGTTCTTCCCCCCTTAAGTTTTATACCTAATGTTTTGATACCAACATGTAACGCCCCTAAATCCGGGTATCTTCAAACCTGACAGATGGTGCTCCACGATACTACAATTCATACAGTCATTCCATTGAGACAACAACAAAATGATTGTATTTACTATATTCTTATTACATTCATAATAAATCCTTTCCCAGGTTCATAACCGAATAAATTCTTTGTTCTTCATAAGTATATTATATATAAATACACTAATCTATTACAGGACGATTAACTGTCCTTCTTAGCCTTGCCTTTATCTCTCTTAGAACTCTCAGTTCGTTCGGCTTTAGCTGCAAACATATGGTTCAAGCAAGAATGAGCATAAATAGCTCAACAAGTCTTAACAAAGGATTATATGAATAACACATTGAGAATTATATGCTTAACTTCCATAACTGAACAATTAACTACGAAGCACTATAAAACATTTGACTAGTACTTCTCATTTCATAACAAAAAATCCAAAGTATATATAATAGCTGAGGAATTCTGAACAGGTCAAAGGACCAGGAACATACTCTTTTCGTTTTCATACTTGAAAAGGACATCCGGCACTAAGTCCATCCATCCGTCTTTACTTACGAGCACTTCTAAGTGCTCAGCCTATTGTACTCTATGTTGATCAACACTCTTCTGATAAACGTATTTATGTTTAACATTTGGCAACCTCGCGTGCCCATCGAATAATCGATGAAAATACTTTTGTTTGTTCATAAACAAACTTACCTTTACATCCGTACCAAATACTTGGCATAGGATAGCGTTAACAGTTCTATATCAAAAGACTTGTACACAAATCAATCAATTCTTCAAGACTTGTCTAGCCGAGTTAAAACATGCATCGACTCTTTCTTTAAAACCATTCATGCATCTTATAACATGAATCACAGAAAACTTGGCTAACACGAAGGTTAGATAAGCGTTAAGAAAGACTTGCCTTTAAGCATCTTCGAATATACAATTCAATCAATTCTCAGTCTTTACAGAATCTACATGATATATTGACATAGCACACTATAATTAGTTACAAAACAAGTAACTTTATTGTCCTAACCAACTTCTTTCTCTTCTATGTCTTACTTGAGTTTATTTTGCTAATAAAGTCAGTTCGACTTTTTATACTTCGTTACGGCTCGTTAACGTTCTTACATTATTAACCGACATTCGATCATTATTGGTGAACTACCAACGCTGAACATCATTCTCGGTTAACTTATTACGTTCTCGCGTTCTTTGTTTAATTTCTATTAAACCATACTAAATCTTCTAACGTTATCACTTTTATAAGTGATTAAAGTTCTGTCTTATTATGTACATTAAGTACCTTCAATGTCTTACTTTAGGTCTACATTCAAATGGAATAAAAACCTAACTTGGTCAACATTTTTACACTAACGGCGCTGCGGCGTGACATCTCCTTTGTATAGTGGTGCTACAGCGTCACTCTCCACGGGTTTTGCCCGGACTTGGCGTTGCGGCGTGAGTCCTTGCACAAATTCTCGCGCTGCGACGTGAGTCTCCAGACATTTTTATTTTCTCTCAACCATACATGGCGCCGCGGCGTGACATATTTACACTGGGTTGGCGCTACGGCGCCGCCCCTGTGCACCAGATAGACAGGACAGTTGGTTTATCCAACGAAATTCTCGGCTTCATAGTTTGTTCATTTTACATCCGAATTAACTCATTCGAAAGCCCACAACTCACAAATTACATCCTCTAAGTGTTTACGTAAGAATTTTACAATTTCGAATCCGTTAACTCAGAATTCACCTTTGAGTTCATTTTTGAGCCTTCATTTATCGTTTTCGACCGTTCAATACTCGTTTTCTTCGTTATAAGTCGGAATTCAACGATTCTTGTGTTCACAACTCGTAAATACCTTATCCCACGTGTTGACATTGAAAACCAACATTTTCAAGTCACACGACAACTTTTGACCATTAATCCGAAATTTATACGTTTTTGACGTTTAACGTTTATTTCCGTAAAATTCGCCATAACTTCGTTACTCGTGTTCTATAAGCCAAATCAAATGGAACACTTCATTGATTCATCATCTATATCCTAACCAATCATCATGCACATACCCTAGCTATGACGATTTTCAAATCGTTCATTCATAACTAAGTTCACGTTCAAGACTTTCTATGGTTTTTAACTTACGTAAACACTTACGATTTTCATTTGATCATGACTTATCAATGATTTGATCATTAATAGACATCCTTATAACTCCTCAATAAACATGCTCCACCAATCTACGATTCTTCTACGAGAAAGAAATCGAAAAAGACGAAGGCTACGGTTTATGAGAATTTACCTATGTCGTTCTTCACGTTCTTTAGAAAATGTCTTCCGGTTTACTTGGAAGTAGAGTGATTTAATGTTTCTAGCTCTTTCTCTCTCTCAATATAGTTGGACAATCTTTTTAAAACAATAAATAACCAACCCTAGCTTTGTATTTATAGAAAACCAATTGGAGGGCAAAAAGGACAAAAAGCCACCTCCTTACTATTCACTACTTTATCACCAAGTAAAGTACTTGGTGATCAAGTTTTGCACTTTACTTGGCCATCAAGTGGCCGGCCCACCCCTTCATGGATCATCCCATTGGTTGCCCCATGGGTTTTACCCAACCCGTGACCCGCCGGTTCGACCCACGGTTTAATTTCTTGGATTGGGCTTGTTTTTAATTACTATTGGGCCTTGTCTTGGGCTTGCTTACTTAATTCATTGGGCTTGTTATTGGTCCAAGTCCAATTTGATTCTACCAAATCCTTAACCCATAATCCATTAAAACTATTCGTATTCTACGCGTATACTTCCGTATTCTCTTCGTCCAATACTCATACGATATTTATATTATAGGTCGTACTATTCTTAATATCATACTCATATTCTAACTAGTATAATAGTCGTATCTCATATGTATAATATCCAAAATGAGTATACGCATTACATTTCCCTTTCAGAAATCTCTTTCATAAACCCTTAGGTTTTAAGTCCGTGGGTGAAAATTTATTCGCCATAACGGAAATATTATTGGATATTCCATACTATCTTCATATCCTATCGTTATGCATTTCTCCGAATTTTAAACCCAATCTCCGAACGAAATCGGATGAATACTGTTTTTACGGAAAACATTCATTTTCGTCTTGATAATGCAAAACAATTAATCCTAGCACAAAGCCAGAATACTAACCACATTCACACATTCTAGGTCACAGAACGACCTTCAAACATCTTACTCACATAATTAATCAATTAAATTCATTTAATTCACATAATAAAATAAAAATTTAATTCATTAAAAATCCGAAATTCTTGGGCGTTACAATAGTTGCTGCATAGTATCTCATATTATTGATTCAATTATTGTCACAGTAGAATCAGTACAATATTTTATATTATTAAATTAATAATTGAGACGACACAGTTATTCATACTATTATTTGCATTATTGACAATGTCTAGAAAGTTCTGTCGAGGAAAGGGGTTTGGTTATTTAATTGTGCGACAGTAAGGAGAAATTCTTACCGAAAAGCCCCCTCTTTCCTGGGAATGATCTGGTTGTCAATATTTTGAGTTATAATATTAAATGATAAATAATTGTTGAAAGATTAAAAATGGGTTGATTAAAGATAAGTTGTGACGCCCCCAAAATAGATATACATCACCTATTCTGAGTCGCCAAATATATGGTACAAAATATAAATACAATCTTAATTATACAACAAGAGAGCTGTGAGTTTAAATACAAATACTGTCTTTTAGACAATATCCACTTTCAGAATAAGTCCTCATTACATTTATTGTCACACTATTTAACAGAATAGTGAGGACTACTAGCTAATACTATCATCCGGACCATCACTCTGTTCCCCGACTCATCCCAGCTACGTTCTCATTTCCTGAAGAGAATAGTGAAAGAAAGTATGAGCTCAACTAGCCCAGTAAGAAATATTATGACTAAGAAAATGCAGAATAAATTATCATTAGCCTTCAACAATGTTAAATTGATAAAATATAACAACATCAAGTTTAACTGCAGCGGAACAAGCAATCCATTAAAAGAGTCAAGTAGAGAATAAAATCTACTATCTTTTATGATTTAAAAGGTTTTTCATCACTTATATCATTTGGGACTCGACAATAAATAATTCACATCACCGAATCACCCCCCTACACTATGGCGAGGATATTCTTTAGTATCACGACCACAAATTATCCATGCACTACGGGCCAAGGACATTCGTGTATTCATCAATGGTCATGATCATGCCAACAACTGTCCATCAATGCACTACGGCCAATGAGGACTTTTTCCACATCTTTGTAACATTACAGTCATGATTACACCGAATAATCCCTGGTCATAATCATATCAAGTCCATCTATGCACTATAGGCCACATATGACTTTCAACAAAATATAAACATGACGATGATGACAATGATATGAGAATTCAATAAAACAAGTTCAAGAATTAATTTATCCAGGAACCAATAACGTCGAAATTGTCAATATGGTACTGTTTTGTAGAGTAAAATTTAAGAATGCTCAGAAGAATATTTCCATGAAAAGATACTGGATGAAGCGCAAATATCAAGGATAATCCACTAATTTCATGGAGTATATAAGTCAAAACTTTAACCAACTGAGTATAATAAGGAATGGAATAACAAAAGAAATCACCAGGCATATGATAGACCGCGCAGGAAGGTTATTCTAACAGAATAATAATTAATGGAACCAGGTCCGGCGTAAAACACACAGACAGGATATTCCAACAAAATAATAAAGACGGAATCAGGTCCGGCATAAAACGCCTGAACGTGGATATTCCAACAAAATAATAAAAAGGCGGAATCGAATTACAGAAAAGCCTGCATAAGATATTCCAACAGAATAATAAATAATGGAATAACAGAAGTTCTCTTCATGAATACAAAAGAAATAATACCCCTTACCGTAAAAGAAACTGGATATAAGAATAGGAAAGTAGCAGAATACTTTTCTATAGTTTTTCTATAATTTCTCTCTCTAGAGTTTCAGTGAATTCGTAAGAAATAATGAAGGAATGAGCTTCTATTTATAGGAGAATGGAAGGGCACTGTGCAAGGAAAAATAACTGATGCAATCAATGCGTAACTTTGAGAATTACGGATGATTTTTTTTTTCAATCAACAATCAAACCAAACAAAAATTAAAATATACTATATATATATAAACGCATACTTTCAATTTATATGTATCAATATTATATATACACCACTTGATTTTATATCCCCTATAACCAACATCAATCCCCTACCCTCCCATAATCACTTTCACTACACTCTTATACATCACTATCACACTATCACTTTTCCACCATTTTCCACTCACACACATCACACACCTATCACTTTCACCTATCCTTTTACCCATTTTTCAAAATAATCGGTAGAAAATTTTTATAATAAAAGTGGGGCCCACATGTGCGGCCCATTTGTGTTAGAAAAATGATTTTGGAAATGAAGGGAGAAAGAGTATATATATATATATATATATATATCTTCCATACGTATACTCTTTCTCCCTTCATTTCCAAAATCATTTTTCTAACACAAATGGGCCGCACATGTGGGCCCCACTTTTATTATAAAAATTTTCTACCGATTATTTTGAAAAATGGGTAAATGGAGATTCATAAAATAAGAAAAACTTACACAAATACCTCATAAAAATCACATTAATAATTTTAACAACATATATCATCATTATTATAATTCACAATATTAATCGACTGTGTCGTTCCTGAGAGAGGGGCTTTCAATAAGGATTTCTCCCTATTGGCTCGCAATGAATGACCAAACCTCTCCTTGATGTAACTTCTAGACATCGTTAATATTGCAAATAATAATATTTATAACTTTTCATCTCAATTATTGATTTAATAATATATAAAATATCGACAATAATTGAATCAAATAACGTGAGATATTATGCAAGCAATTCATTTGTAGTAATAATTGAACAAAACTAAGTGACTTCTCACGTAAGCATCAATAATCAATACCGTGTACTCATTGTGTAACTATATATGACATCGCACTTTTAACACCGAAAGTGTTTCAACGATTAACGGTAAAACTTCTACCGTTATTTTCATAAAGTATTTTTGTCGTTTTCTTAATCAAACAATAATTACATTCTTGGGTCCACCAATGATTGTGCCGTTGTATGAATATTCCCTGTTAAAACGAATATTCCCTGACCAATCAAATATTATATAACAACTTGCGTATTTTGCAAAATTTATAAATATTACCCACAACTATAACATTATATCAAATTAATTCCATAATATTCAAAAATGATATTTATAGAAAATTCACCTTTATTTATAAAAGTTGGGGTCTTACAACCTCCCATTCTTATGAAATTTCGCCCTCGAAATTAGGGTACGTACCTGGTATGTCAAAGAGGTAAGGATACCTTGATTTCATTTCAGATTCTAACTTCCAGGTCATTTCCTCAACATCGTGGTTTCTCCACAAAACTTTGACTTGAGGTATAACCTTGGAGAGTAGAATATGTTCCTTCTTATCCAAGATTTGAACAGGTACCTCTTCATACGTTAAATCTTCCGCTATTTCGTCTGATTCTAACTCAATAATGTGGTGCGAGTCTTTCACATATTTACGTAATATAGATATGTGAAAAACGTTATGAACACGAGACATACTTGGTGGTAAAGTGAGTCTATAGGCTACAGTTCCTACTCGATCGAGGATTAAAAATGGGCCGATGAATCGAGGATTGAGCTTTCCTCTCTTTCCAAATCTCGTAACTCCTTTCCATGGAGCAACACGTAACAACACATGATCTCCTATACCGAATTCCACGTCCTTTCGATGAAGATCAACATAACTCTTTTGTCGATCTTGTGAGGTTTTTATACGTTGTCGGATCGTTTGAATCTTTTTCGTAGTTATACGTACAAACTCCGGTCCCAACAATGTTGCTTCACCCACCTCATCCCAGTATACTGGAGAACGCCACTTTCTTCTATACAACGCCTCAAATGGAGCCATGCCAATACTTGCTTTATAACTGTTGTTGTAGGAAAACTCCACAAATGGTAAGAACTTGTCCCAACTTCCCTTGAAGTCAAGAACACAGAGTCTTAATAGATCTTCAAGAGTTTGAATAGTCCTCTCCGACTGCCCGTCCGTCTGAGGATGATATGCCGAGCTAAATCATAAATCTGTGCCCATAGCTTTCTGCAAACTAACCCAAAATCGTGCAGTGAATCTTAGATCTCGATCAGAAACTATGGATACTGGCATACCATGCAGTCTTATAATATCGTTTATGTACATACGAGAAAGATATTCAAGTGTATAAGTTTCTTGTATCGGTAAGAAATGAACAGACTTGGTCAATCTATCAACAATGACCCAAATCGCATCTATGCCTTGAGAAACCTTAGGAAGACCAGTAATGAAATCCATTGTAATGTGCTCCCACTTCCATTCTGGAATTTTAAGTGGTTGCAATGGACCTTTTGGAACTTGATGCTCCGCCTTGACTCGTTAACAAGTTAGACACCTTGAGATAAACAACGCTATCTCTCTCTTCATATTGCTCCACCAAAATGTATGACGAAAATCATGATACATTTTGGTACTCCCAGGATGGATTGCAAACGGTGTGTTGTGCGCCTCCATCATGATTTTATACTTTAAATCAGGGTCGTTAAGAACACAAAGTCTGGAGTTGACTCGAAGTATTCCTTCTTCATTGATTCTTGCTTCCGGCATAGCACCTTCTTGCACTTTCTTCCTTATACGCATCAGCTCTAGGTCTGTAGTTTGAGCAGCTTTAACTTTATCAATTAAAGTCGGTTCTACTCGTATATTCTCCATCATCACATGGGTCCCTGGAGTTTTTAACTCTATCTCCATCCTTTGCAAGTCACACAAAATGGGCCTCATGCGTTGACAATATCGCTTTTCGACTTGCATAGATATGATCTTCTACTCAATGCATCAGCTACCACATTCGCTTTTCCAAGATGGTATTGGATGGTATGATCATAATCTTTCAACAGTTCAAGCCAACGTCGTTGTCGCATGTTAAGTTCCTTTTGAGTGAAGAAATATTTGAGGATTTTATGATCCGTAAAGATCTCCACTTTCTCTCCATACAAGTAATGCCTCAAAATTTTAAGTGCGAAGACAACAGCTGCCAACTCTAGATCATGAGTAGGATAATTCCTCTCATATTCTTTGAGTTGTCTTGAGGCATAGGCTATGACTTTCCCATGTTGCATGAGAACACATCCTAACCCTTTGCCCGGAGCATCACTGTAGATGACAAATCCCTCCGAGCCAGATGGTATTGTCAGAACAGGTGCTGAAATGAGTCTCCTCTTGAGTTCTTGAAAACTCTTCTCACATTCCTCGCTCCAACCGAACTTTGTATCTTTCCGAGTTAGCTGAGTTAGTGGAGTAGCGATTCGAGAAAATCCTTCCACGAATCTCCGATAATAACCAGCTAAACCGAGAAAGCTACGACTTCACCATCGATTTAGGTTGCTCCCGACTTTGAATAGCTTCAATCTTTGCTGGGTCAATAGATATTCCATGACTTGATACTACGTGCCCAAGGAATGATACTTCCTCAAGCCAGAACTTGCATTTCTTCAACTTGGCATAAAGTTTATATTCACGAAGCTTTTGGAGTATCAGCCTCAAGTGTTGCTCATGATCTTCACGGCTTTTGGAATAAATAAGGATGTCATCAATAAAGACGACCACAAAGTGATCCAAATATTCCTTGAATACTCAGTTCATCATATCCATGAAGGCAGCAGGAGCATTAGTCAATTCAAAAGACATGACTAGGAATTCATAATGCCCGTACCGAGTTTTGAAAGCCGTCTTTGGAATGTCATCGGTTCTAATCTTCAATTGGTGATATCCGGAATGAAGATCAATCTTTGAAAAGAATTTGGCACCTTGCAACTGGTCAAACAGGTCATCAATACATGGCAATGGGTACCTATTTTTGATGGTGACATGATTCAACTCCCGATAATCAATACAAAGTCACATACTCCCATCTTTCTTCTTCACGAATAGAACAGGAGCACCCCAAGGAGAAGTACTAGGACGAATAAAGACAATGTCTAACAATTCCTGCAGTTGGGTCTTTAACTCCTGAAGTTCAATAGGACCCATTCGATATGGGGCTTTGGAAATGGATTTTGTACCGGGTTCAAGATCGATACAAAATTCAATTTCACGCTCTGTGGGTAGGCTAGGAAGTTCTTCAGGGAATACGTCAGGGAATTTATTAATAATAGAAATATCATTCAAAATTGACGTATTTTTGTTTAGATCCGTGACATGAGCTAAGAAAGCTTGACATCAGTTTTTCAATAAACGAATAGCTTTATGGCTTGAAATGACATTGATTGATTTTAATGGTTTAGTTGTTTGAATTTGCATAATAGGTTGGTTAGGAATATGAAAGCTAACAACCTTACGAAAATAATCAATTTTTGCATGATGAGTAGTTAACCAATCAATCCCTAGAATCACGTCAAATGAAAGTATTTTCAATGAAATAAGATCGACAGGTAATGTGAGGGTACCAATTTGAACCAAACAAGACTTATAAACAATGGATGTAATGAAGGTTTCTCCCAACAGAGTTTCCACAGATAAGTCAAAGTCTAATTTATCCGGAGTCAAGTTTAATCGTTGAGCGCTAGTAGGAGAAATAAAAGAATGGGTAGAACCGGTATCAAATAAGGTATAGACTTCGCTAGAGTTTATGATAAGCTTACCCGTGATGACCTCGTTCGGGTTCCTTGCTTTCTGGGAGGTTATGACAAATGCTCTCCCTTGCACCACTGGTTTTGACTTTTCTAGGACGGCCTTTGGTGCCTCCATCCTAGCTGAACTTGTCTCCGGTGAATGACAAAATTAGGCTAGGTGACCTTCTCTTCCATAATTATAACACGCTTTGGATGGCATCGCGCAATTTGGACTGATATGTCCCTCTCCTCCGCATTTGAAGCATATGATAGGTGGTCGTTCTCCTTCCTTAACCACGGTTGCTGGTGCTGATGTCTTTTCATCATTGTTGAATCTCCTTTTCTTGAAATGTCCATTTTTACTATCTTGGCCATGATTACCACCGAAGTGGTTACCATTTCTGGCATGTTGATTCACTCCAAGTTTGTTGTCACCGCTTCGATGACTGATACCACTGGTATTTTCATGCTACCGACTGCTTTCTCTTGGTTGCGTTGACTCGTTACCGCGCTCCAATAACTGAGCCCTATTTACAACATCTGAGTACAAATATAGTTTATGAGAAATAAGATATTGACGTATCTCCAGTTTAAAACCTCTTAAAAACATTCGCGTCATTCGCTCCTCATTATCGACCAAATGGGATGCAAACCAGGATAACTCCCTAAATTTAGCCTCGTATTGTGACACGGTCATATTGTTTTGTTCCAACTTGATAAACTCCACCTCTTTCATGTGACGAATACTCTCGGGAAAGTACTTGTCATTGAATAGCTCTTGGAACTTCTCCCAAGACATCTGAAAAGGCCAGTCGGTAATGCTTTTTCTGATTCCCACCAAGATGTCGCCTCTTCATGCAACATGAAGGTGGCGAAGGGAACCATTTGCTCCTCGGAGCATCCCAAGACATCAAATATCTTGGTGATCTGCTTTATCCATGCTTCCACCTTAAGTGGTTTTGGCTCTCCAATAAACTCCAGTGGTCCCAGCTCCTTGAACTGTTTAGCGGTGACCGTCCGAGAGTTTCCAGTGTTTCCACCAATATTTTGGACAGGAGCCGCTCTCGCCTGATGTTGCATGAATTGCATAAAGCCTCTGAACAATCCATCATTCATCATTTGGTCAATGTTGTTGTTTGCGTGAGGATTGTCGCCTTCCTGATGCACATTCTCCTGATTATTGATATATGGAGACTCAACGATTTCCTATGCTCCATTGCTATTCTAAACATTCTCGGATGTCATTTTCAGATACTGCCACAAAACAAGGGTTAGTTGACATGTAACATATTATCTCTAAACTCTGACCAACCAATTAAATACCAAATAAATTTAAGTAGGTCATACTAGCGAAGGAATTCCCCGTCTCTCCCCTCCTAGTTCTAGTCTCATATCTTAGCTAGGGATCATATCCCTAAGCTTTGATACCAACTGTGATGACCCCAAAATAGATATACATCATCTATTCTGAGTTTCTAAATATATGGTACAGAATATAAATACAATCTTAATTATATAACAAGAGAGCTATGAGTTTAAATACAAATATTGTCCTTTAGACAATATCCAATCTCAGAATAAGTCCTCATTACATTTATTGTCACACTATTTAACAGAATAGTGAGGAAAACTAGCTAATACTATCATCCGGACCATAACTCCGTTCCCCGACTCATCCCAACTACGTTCTCATTTCCTAAAGAGAACAGTGAAAGAAAGGGTGAGCTCAACTAGCCCAGTAAGAAATATTATGACTAAGATAATGCAGAATAAATTATCATTAGCCTTCAACAGTGTTAAACTGATAAAATATAACAACATCAACTTTAGCTCGCAGTGAACAAGCAATCCATTAAAAGAGTCAAGTAGAGAATAAAATCTACTATCTTTTATGATTTAAAAGTTTTTTCATCACTTTTATCGCTGGGACTCAGCTTAATAAATAATTCACATCACCGAATCACCCCTGCACTACGACCAAGGATATTCTTTAGTATCACGACCACAAATTATCCATGCACTACGGGCCAAGGACATTCGTGTATTCATCAATGGTCATGATCATGCCAACAACTGTCCATCAATGCACTACGGCCAATGAGGACTTTTTCCACATCATTTGTAACATTTCGATGGCCATGATTAATCGAATAATCCTGGTCATAATCATACCAAGTCCATCTATGCACTATAGGCCACAGATGACTTTCAAAAAAATATAAACATGAGGATGATGACAATGATATAAGAATTCAATAAAACAAGTTCAAGAATTAATTTATCCAGGAACCAATAACGTCCAAATTGTCAACATGATACTGTTTTATAGAGTAAAATTTAAGAATGCTCAGAAGAATATTTCCATGAAAAGATACTGGATGAAGCGCAAATATCAAGGATATTCCACTAATTTCATGGAGTATAGAAGTCAAAACTTTAGCCAACTAAGTATAATAAGGAATGGAATAACAAAAGAAATCACCAGGCATACGATAGACCGCACAGGCAGATTATTCCAATAGAATAATAATTAACGGAACCAGTCCCAAGGCATAAACGCATACCAGATGTGATATTCCAACAGAATAATAAAGACGGAATCAGTCCGCCAGAAAACGCATGCATACATGATATTCCACAGTAATAATAAAGACGGAATCGAATTACAGAAACGCATGCATGTGATATTCCAATGTAATAATAAAAAGGCGGAATCAGTCGGCGTAAAATGCACAAACAGGATATTCCAACAGAATAATAAATAAAGGAATAAGGGAAGTTCTCTTCATGAATACAAAAGAAATAATACCCCTTACCGTAAAAGAAACTGGATATAAGAATAGGGAAGTAGCAGAATACTTTTCTATAGTTTTTCTGTAATTTCTCTCTCTCGAGTTTCAGTGAATTCGTAAGAAATAATGAAGGAATGAGCTTTTATTTATAGGAGAATGGAAGGGCATTGTGCAAGGAAAAATCACTGATGCAATCAATGCACAACTTTGAGAATTATGGATGACTTTTTTTTTCAATCAACAATCAAACCAAACAAAAATTAAAATATACTATATATATATATATATAAACACATGCTTTCAATTTATATATATCAATATTATATATACACCACTTGATTTTATCTCCCCCATAACCAACATCAATCCCCCACCCTCCCAAAATCACATTCACTATACTCTTATACATCACTATCACACTATCACTTTTCCACCATTTTCCACTCACACACATCACACACCTATCACTTTCACCTATCCTTTTCTCCCACCATATAAACATTACATACATACATATATATATATCTTCCATACGTATACTATTTCTCCCTTCATTTCCAAAATCATTTTTCCAACACAAATGGGCCCCACATATGGGCCCCACTTTTATTATAAAAATTTTCTACTGATTATTTTGGAAAATGGGTAAATGGAGATTCATAAAATAAGCAAAACTTACACAAATACCTCATAAAAAATCACATTAATAATTTTAACAACATATATCATCATTATTATAATTCACAATATTAATCGACCAGGTCGTTCCCAGGAAAGAGGGGGCTTTCCAATAAGGATTTCTCCCTATTGGCGCACAATTAGGTGACCAAACCTCTCCTTGACAAAACTTCTAGACATCGTTAATATTGTAAATAATAATATTTATAACTTTGTCGTCTCAATTATTGATTTAATAATATACAAAATATTGACAATAATTGAATCAAATAACGTGAGATATTATGCAGCAATTATTGTAGCAATAATTGAACAAAACTGAGTGACTTCTCACGTAAGCATCAATAATCAATACCGTGTGCTATTGTGCAACTACGCGTATTACTGTACTTTTAACACCGGGTGTTTCAATAGTTAATGGTAAAACTTCCGTCGTTATTTTCATAAAGTATTTTTGTCATTTTCTTAATCCGACAATAATTCTGTTGTGGGGTCCATCAATTATTGTGTCGTTGTATGAATATTCCCTGTTAAAACGAATATTCCCCGACCAATCGAATATTATATAACAACTTGCGTACTTTGCAAAATTTATAAATATTACCCACAACTATAACATTATATCAAATTCATTCCATAAGATTCAAAAATGATGTTTATAGAAAATTCATCTTTATTTATAAAAGTTGGGGTCTTACATAAGTGATTTGTGGTAAATATTTATTAAATTTTTGATATAAATAGAGGGATTTGTCATGAGACGTTTATTGTAAATTTGACTTATTATTCCATGAGGAGATGTGCTAATTTTTCAGACTGTCAGTTGAAGTTATAATAATAAATCAATATGGACCGTTGGTTGAAGTTATAATAGTATATCAATATGGACCGCTGGTTGAAGTTATAATAGTAAATTAATATGGACCGTCAGTTGAAGTTTTAATAGTAAATCAATATGGACTGTCCGTTTAACAGTAAATTAATTTGGACCGTTTGTGAATTAGTTACTATTTAGTCCATTCTTCTATAAATAGAAACTCATTACTTCATTCTTTCTTACGAATTCACTTAAACTCTAGAGAGAGAAACTATAGAGAGAAAGAAGAAGAATATTCTGCTACTTCACTATTGTAGTATCCAATCTCCTACTAAGTTAAGGAGTATTATTTTTTTCGTATTCATAAAGGATGTTATTTACTTTATACTCTAAGGGTTGTCATTCTATTCCTTATTAATCTACGGGAGTAACCTTTCTATGTGGATTAACGTATGCATGGTGAATAACCCTTCTTATTCATTCTTTATTAATCTGTGAGAGTAACCTGTTTACGCGGATTACCGCATACATGGTGAATAACCCTCTATATTCATTTTTTATTAATCTGAATGAGTAAATTATTTACGCGCATTACCGCATGCATGATGAATAATCCTTCGTATTCATTCTTTATTAAACTGTGGAAATGATATGTCAATGCCGATTACCGCATGCCAAGTGAAAATCCATTTGTAGTTTAGTATATTCTTTTATACTCGTATGAGATATCATTTCTTTTGTACTCATCAAGGGATATCGTCTTCTTTCATATTTCTCCATTTATGGTATGAATTTATTATTTGTTTCCATAACCTTATTATTAAATGGAGAAAACCCTTGAAATTAGTGGAATATTCTTAATAATGTGTGCTTCATCTAGTATCATTCCACTATTTTTCTGAACTTTCTAATTAAATGGCGGGATACTATTTATGTCGGGGTACTATTCATTTAGAATACTATTTATTCGAGGTATTATTTATTGGGGGTACTATTCACGAGAAAATTGATTTCATTTCTGTCCAAATTATGTTTGATACATGAATATCATTCTTGAATTTTACTTCATAATTAGTGATCATGTTGACAATTTGGACATCCTTAAACTCTGGATAAATTGAATTATAAATATATAATATTTATCCTTGATCTCATTTGATTGATTCTTTATATCATTGTCATCATCCTCATATTTATATTGTGTTGAAAGTCATCTTTGACCCGTAGTGCAAAGATGGACTGTTGATTGGTATGATTATGACCAGGAATTGTGTATTGGTATAATTATGACCTTTAATGTTATAGATAAAGGTTTGTGGTGAAAGTCTTCTTTGGCCCGTAGTGCATAGATGGACATGTGTTTGACACTATCATGACCACTGGTGATACAAATGATTAACTTTGGCCCGTAGTGCATAGATAATTCATTGATTAGAAATAATTATTGATTGGTATTACATGGATAAAATATTGATGATGAACTTTTAAATCATAGAAGATAATAGACATCATGCTCTACTTGACTCTTCTAATGGATTACTATTTCCGCTATAGTTGTTGATATAAAACTTGTTGCCTATTGTATTCTATCAAATATTTCCTTGTTGAGGACTAAGGATAATTTGTTCTACATTATCTTAGTCATAATATTCTTTACTGGGCTAATTGAGCTCACCCTTTTCATTTTGGTTCCATTGTTCTTTAGGAAATGAGAATATAGCTGGGACTAGTCGGGGATTGGAGTGATGGACCAAAATGGTTACTATAGTAGTTCTCACTACTCTATAAAATAGTGTGACAATAAGTATAATGAGGATTTTATTTGAGTTTGAATATTTTCTACGAGACAATATTTGTATTAAAACTCACAACTTATGTGTTATCATATTTTGCACGATATTTGTATTAATGAAGTTTATATTTGGATTTTGTACCATGTATTTGGCGACTCAGAATGGGTTATGTGGACCTATTTTTGGGGGCATCACAGTTGGCATCAGTGCTTAGGGATATGATCTCTGCCAGAGATATGAGGTTAGAACTAGGAGGGGAGAGACGAGTAAAACCTTCGCTAGTGTGTTATACCTAAGCTTATTTTTTATTTAATTGGTTGATCGAAATATAGGGATAATATGTGACATGTTATTTTTTTTAATTAACCCTTATTTTGTTGCAGTATTTAAGAATGACATCTGAAAATTAAGAGATGAACTCATATAGAGTTTTAAGTAATGAATTGAGGAGATTTAAAGAATAAATATTAGAGTATAATATCCTGTTATAACAAAGATGTTTATTGGGGAATACTTATTAAGTTATTGAACTTGATTGTAGGATGTTAGGCAAATAAGAAATTAGAGTTATCCATGTGGTGAGTGAAGAATTAATAGTTGCACCCGAGCTAGTCGCAGAGGTAGCAGCTGAGAGTGAGGAAGAAGATGACCCTGAGGATGATTTATTAGGAGAATTTTATGATCAAAATATAGAACTGCAAGATCGTATTCTTGAGTTAGAAGAGCAGGGTAAAGAACGATTGGTGGTCGTGGAATGAGGGGATGCAACAATTCAAGATTTTGCTATCCGATATGAGAAGCTTGAACAGAAGCTCTCTTTGACAGAGTATATGATAATAGAGATGGAATCTGAGAATGTAAATGTCAAATATCAGCTGAAAGAAGAAACAACTAAACGAGTGAGAATGGAGGATGCATGGGTAAAAGCCACACGATGCGTTGATATTGTAGAAAGAGACGTCCGATCCAAGAAGGCTAAAATAGATGATATGTATTTCTCTTTTTTGATAGTAACTAGGAGAACCTAACATCGAGTTTTGAATTACCCTGTACATAGCGATCAACCCCAATTTGATATGGATCGAAGATTAATGATTCAAATCATGGATCAGGAGTACAATGAAGCAGTTGAGGGTGGAATGTGACCTATAGCAAAGTCAAGTCCAGAGGTAATGATGACACCAAAGGCTGTCCCGAACAAGTCAAAGTTGGTGGTTCAAGGAAGAGCGTTTACCGTGACTTCCCAAAAAGCGAGGAACCCAAACAAAGTTATCACGGGTAAGCTAATCATAAACTCTTGCGAAGTCTATACCTTATTAGATATTAGTTCTACCCATTCTTTTATCTGACCTTATTGTGCTCAACGTTTGAACTTGACTCTTGAGAAATTATACTTTGACTTATCTGTTGAAACTCTGTTGGGAGAAACCTTCGTTACATCCACTATCACTACAAGAAAAAGCTTTATTTCCGACGGAATTATTATCGAATAAATGTATTCGGTCGATGTTAATATAAGACCGACCGAATATTTAGTCGATATTAATTCAATTGGAATTAATGTATCCTTAACTGACATCCGTCGGACTTAAGATCCTCTCCCTGGCGCGAGTGTTTCCCGCCAGCGCGAGTATATCGTCGACTGAATAAGGGTCATCCTCGACGGAATAATGCGTCGAGGTTAGTCTAACATCGACGGATACAACCTCGACGGCAGTCCGTCAGAAATAAACCTAAAAAAACCCTTCACCTTCCCTGCGCCCTCTCATTTTCATTTCCCTCCCTATTTCTACATTTCCCTCTCTATTCTCGATCGATACACGACTGATATCTCTCTCTCTCTCATACGCTGGTCCCAACCCCCTCTCCACCAGTCGGTCCCCCCACCCTACACCCGGTACCCCCACTCCCCGTCTCGGTCAGTCCCCTCAGACTCTGACGACTCCACCACCCTTGGCACTCCCACCCTCTCTCCCTGTCGTCGTCCCCCACCCCTTGTCGTCGTCCGTGCAGGTGAGTTGAGACCCCACCTCAGGTACCCCCACTCCCAAACCCTTTCCCCTGGTACCCCACCCCTATCCCCTGGACCCCGACTCCACCCACCGCCATCGCCATTGGGCCACCACACGACCATCGCCACCCCACACCGAGACTGCCGCCACACTTAGACTCTCAGCTTTCTTAATTTTCCAGGTATTGAGTATATATATATTATTATATATATGTTAGTAGTATGAAATTTAAGTATGAAATTTGTGTATGAATTTGGTATTATAATGTGCAATTGGTTTAAATTTATTTTGTTTTTGGATTGATAATGTATATTTGCTTGAATTTTGTTTTTGATATTATAATGTATATATGATTTCTGTTTTTGTATGGACTACCGTGTAATGGTCATTTGCAGCTTCTGTACAATAGCATCCATTTTATTGTTTGGTTTTATTTTCTTTTATGTAATTGCAGTGTATATTTCTTATTCAATTTCAATATTGTATGTTGTATATTATATGTTAATAACAGTAAAGTATGCTTGATATTTCCAAGGCGAAATTTCTCACTTTAATTTCATTAGAATTCTTGAGATGCAAAATCTGTTGCTCTAAACTATTTATTACTTAATTTACTAATACTAAAATTCACTAATTAAGTAGCATTTACTTAATTAGTTTTCGACAAATAATTTATACTTCAAATATCAATTATTTTAATCAACTTAATTAAAAAAACAAAATAAAATAAAATTTCACTATTTAATATACTAATATATAATTCAAAATAAAATAAAATAAAATAAAGTTTAATAAATGAAATAAATATAATTTAATATATAAATAGATTAAATTAAAAAAAAATTATTAACAAATAAATAAAATACCTATAAATCTTGTTTGATTCAAATCGGCACCCTCACATTACCTATTGATCTCATCTTTTTGAAAATACTTGCATTTGATGTGATTTTAGGAATCAACTGGTTAACTACTCATCATGCTAAAATTGATTATTTTCGTAAGGTCATTAGTTTTCATATTCCTAACCAACCTGTTATGTGAATTCAAGCAACCAAACCACTAAAGTCGATCATTGTCATATCAAGCCATAAAGTCATTTGTTTATTGAAAAACGGATGTCAAGATTTCTTAGCCCGTGTCACGGATTTAAACAAAAATACGTCAGATGTAAATGATATTTCTATTGTTAATAAATTTCCTGAAGTATTTCCCGAAGAACTTCCTGGCATACCCCCAGAGCTGAAATCGAATTTTGTATTGACCTTTGAATCCGGTACAAAACACATTTCCAAAACTCCTTATCGAATGGCTCCTATTGAACTTCAGGAGTTAAAAACCTAGTTACAGGAACTGTTAGACATTGGTTTCATTCGTTCTAGTACATCTCCTTGAGGTGCTCCTATTTTATTCGTAAAGATGAAAGATGGGAGTATGCGACTTTGCATTGACTATCGGGAGTTGAACCATGTCACCATCAAAAATAGGTACCCATTACCTCGTATTGATGACCTGTTTGACCAGTTACAAGGTGCTTAATTCTTTTCAAAGATATATCTTCATTTTGGATATCATCAGTTAATGATTAAAACTGATGACATTCCAAAGACTTCTTTTAAAACTTGATACAGACATTACAAATTTCTAGTTATGTCTTTCAGATTGAACAATGCCCATGTTGTCTTCATGGACATGATGAACCGAATATTTAAGGAATATTTGGATCATTTCACGGTTGCCTTTATTGATGACATCCTAATATACTTCAAAAGCCTCAAATATTTTTTCACCCAGAACAAACTTAACATGCGCCAAAGATGTTGGCTCGAGTTGTTGAAAGATTACGACCATACCATTCAATACCATCCTGGAAAAGTGAATGTGGTAGCTGACACGTTGAGTAGAAGATCGTATGCGGGTATGAGTGCGATGTTGTCAACACAAAGGCCCATTTGTATGACTTACAAAGGATGGAGATAGAGTTAAAGACTCCACAGACCCAAGTGATGATGTTAAATATACGAGTAAAATCGACTTTAATAGATAAAGTTAAAGCTGCTCAAGCTGTAGACCCGGAGCAAATGAATATGAAGAAGAAAGTACAAGAAGGTGTTTTTCCAGAAGTAAGAATTGACGAATAGAGGAAATCTCAACCCTCAATTTATTATTCGATTTGAAATCCTCGACCGAGTAGGAACTATGGCCTATAGACTCACCTTACCACCAAGTATGTCTCGTGTTCAAAACATTTTTCACATATCTATGTTACATAAATATGTGGAAGACCCAAACCACATTATTGAATTAGAAGTAAACGAGATAGTCGAAGATTTAATGTATGAGGAGGTACTTGTCAAGATCTTGGATAAGAAGGAGTATATTCTATGCTCAAAGGTTATACTACAAGTCAAAGTTTTATGGAGAAACCATGGTATTGAGGAAATGACCTGGGAGTTAGAATCTGAAATGAAAATAAGGTATCCTCACCTCTTCGACACACCAAGTACGTACATCAATTTCGAGGATGAAAGTTCATAAGGAGGGGAGGTTGTAAGACCTCAACTTTTATGAATAAAGATTTAATTTTCTCTAAATACTATTTTGAATAAAAAGATGTTGATTTGATATAATGCTATATTTATGGATGATATGTGCAAATTTTACAAAGTAAGCAAGTGGTCATAAAATATTCGTTTGGTCAGGGAATAATCTTTTTGTCGGGGAATATCCGTACGACGGTGCAATCATTGGTGGACCACATAACGAAATAACTGTCAGATATAGAAAGCGACAGAAATAACCTTTTTCATAAAATAACTTCAAGACTTTTACCATTTAACTGATGAAATACCCGGTGATAAAAGTATAGTAATACGCGTTGTTGCACAGTAGCACAAGGTATTGCACAGTATCTCTGATTATTGATGCTTACGTTAGAAGTCACTCAGTTTCATTCAATAATTGCCAAAGTATTTGCAGCATAGTATCTCATATTATTGATTCAATTATTGTCACAGTATCATCTGCACAATATTTTATATTATTAAATCAATAATTGAGATGACACAGTTATTCATATTATTATTTGCATTATTAAAAATGTCTAGAAAGTTCTGTCGAGGAAAGGGGTTTGGTTATTTAATTACGCGCCAGTAAGGAGAAATCCTTATCGAAAAGCCCCCTCTTTCCTGGGAACGATCTGGTTGTCAATATTGTGAGTTATAATATTAAATGATGAATAATTGTTGAAAGATTAAAAATATGGTGATTAAAGATAAGTAATTTGTTGTAAATATTTATTCAATTTTTGATATAAATAGAGGGATTTGTCATGAGGCGTTTGTTGTAAGTTTGACTTATTATTCCATGTGGAGATGTGCTAATTTTTTGGACCGTCGGTTGAAATTATAATAATAAATCAATATGGACCATTGGTTGAAGTTATAATAATAAATCAATATGGATCGCTGGTTAAAGTTAAAATAGTAAATCAATATGGACCGTCGGTTGAAGTTTTAATAGTAAATCAATATGAACTGTCCGTTTAATAGTAAATCAATCTAGATCGTTCGTGAATCAGTTACTATTTAGTCTATTCTTCTAAAAATAGAAGCTCATTACTTTATTCTTTCTTACGAATTCACTAAAACTCTAGAGAGAGAAACTATAAAAAGAAAGAAGAAGAGTATTCTAATACTTCACTATTCTAGTATCCAATCTCTTACTAAGGTAAAGGGTATTATTTCTTTCGTATTCGTAAATGATGTTATTTACTTCATACTCATAAGGGTTGTCATTCTATTCCTTATTAATCTGCGGGAGTAACCTGTTTACGCGGATTACCGTATGCATGGTGAATAACCCTTCATATTCATTCTTTATTAATCTGCGAGAGTAACATGTCTACGCGGATTACCGCATGCATGGTAAATAACCCTTTATATTCATTCTTTATTAATTTGCTGGAGTAACCTGTCTACGCGGATTACCACATGAATGTTGAAAAAAATTTCGTATTCATTCTTTATTAAATTGTTGAAATGACATGTCTACGCGGATTACCGCATGATGGGTGAAAATCCATTTGTAGTTTCGTATATTCTTTTATACTTGTATAAGATATCATTTCTTTTGTACTCATCAAGGGAAAACGTCTTTTTCATATTTCTCTATTTATGGTACGAATTTATTGTTTGTTTCCACAACCTTATTATTAAATGGTGAAAACCCTTGAAATTAATGGAATATTCTTAATAGTTTGTGCTTCATCTAGTATCATTCCACTATTGGTCTGAAATTTCATATTAAATGGTGGGATAAGATTTATGTCGGGGAACTATTCATTTGGAATACTATTCATTTCGGATACAATTCATTCGGGATACTATTGACTCGGGATACTATTCATTTGGGGTACTTTCCATTCTAGTACTATTCATGGGGTACTATTCACGAATAAAATGATTTCTTTTATGTCCAAATTATTTTTGATACATGAATGCCATTCTTGAATTTTACTCCATATTTGGTGACCATATTGACAATTTGGACATTCTTGAACTCTGGATAAATTGAATTATAAATCTCTAATATTTATTCTTGATCTCACTTGATTGATTCTTTATATCATTGTCATCATCCTCATGTTTATATTGTGTTGAAAGTCATTTTTGGCCCGTAGTGCAAAGATGGACTGTTGATTGGCATGATTATGACCAGGAATTGTGTATTGGTATAATCAGGATCTTTAATGTTATAGATAAATGTTTGTGGTGAAATTCCTTATTGGCCCATAGTGCATAGATGGACAGGTGTTTGACATGATCATGGACACTAGTGATACAAACGATTATCTTTGGCCTGAAGTGCATAGATAATTTGTTGATCAGAAATAATTATTGATTGGTATTACAGGGATAAAATATTGATGATGTACTTTTAAATCATAGAAGATAGTAGACATAATGCTCAACTTGACTCTTCTAATGGATTGTTATTTTTGCTGCAGTTGTTGATCTAAAACTTTTTGTCTATTGTATTCAATTAGATTTTTCTATGTTGAGGACTAAGGATAATTTGTTCTACATTATCTTAGTCATATATTCTTTACTGGGCTAGTTGAGCTCACCATTTTCCTTTTGGTTCCATTGTTCTTCAGGAAATGAGAATATAGCTGGGACTAGTCGAAGATTGGAGTGATGGATCAAGATTCTTACTATAGTAGTTCTCACTACTCTATAAAATAGTGTGATAATAATTTTATTGATGATTTTATTTGAGTTTCGATATTGTCTACAAGATAATATTTGTATTAAAACTCATAGCTTATGTGTTGTCGTATTTTGCACGATAGTTGTATTAATGAAGTTTGTATTTGGATTATGTACCATGTATTTGGCGACTCAGAATGGGTTGTGTGTATCTATTTTGGGGGCGTCACAACTGTCCCCAAGCGTCACAGTGCCATGAAATGAACTAAAACCCGGCACTGCAGCGCCGACCCTGTATTTTGCCCAATAATGAATATTTCAAAGTAAAAATTGGGGGAAAAGATTATGGAGTAAAAATAAAAGTAAATGTTAATCAAATGAACAATCTAACAAAGGTATTAGAAGCTTAAGGTTACAATTAAAAGCTAGATTAAAAGAATAAAATGACTTAAAGATAAATTACCGAAACAAAGTGATTGAAAGTAGTATGCATACAAGTAAATCATGTATTATGATAAAACATATACTTTTTAATCAATCTTATTTATTTATTAATAAAAGAATAATTTAATTAAAGGCATTTATTATCTACATGTTGCTGTTTTAATAATATGTGATAAACTAATAGTTTTAAGCAATGCTTTTAGAATCATGATGAGATCATGCTAATGATATCTAAATTCTTAGATAGCTTAAAACTAAACTGTTCTCAATCAATGGATTACTAAAAAAGGGATTAGTGAATTTAGATATATTGGTACATACGTTGCTTGCTCATTGGATGAGAATGATTGATCTCATGATCATTTGTGTGGAGACACTGAAGCAAGTATGTAGGTGCTTATTAGAGAATAAGTTCACTGAACGTGACTCGCTAAGGAATACCTAATGGAGTTTTACTTGTCTGTCAATAGGAATTCCTATAGTGATAGTAGTGCAAATGATCCTTAGACTTGATATCATCATATTATCTTATGTATAATGAATTATATTTTGACTTATTCCTTAAGACCCTTAGGGTATATCAAAGGGTATGCTTGAATATAATTTGTTATATATGGAGATAATGAATGATCAATAAAGAATCTACCACTTCTAGTAAAAGAAGACAAATGTCCTATGTGATTCGATAAATGACAACACAGTAATCCTTGGCTAAGGTGGAATGAAATTAGAAAGTAGTTTCTAATTTGAATTTATTTGGAGTTGTGCCTTTGGGAATCGAAATACATATAATTAAATAAAATAAGTCTTGACAGTAATTTCATGTCTTATATTTAATTGGGACATTGTATGGTGGAATGATTGAATTGTACGATAACTATTTACTCAAAAGTTCTTTTATGATTAAAATCTATATTATCTGGAAAGTCATTGATCGCTAAGGAGACTTATCCCTATTATAGAATAAATATTATTTATTTAAATAAATTATAAGTTTAATTTATTTATTTAAATGAGATTAGACTTGTTCTAATTGATTTATTCACAATCGGTTTAATACAGAGAACCTAAAGGGTCACACCATAAAAGGAAGAATAATTATTTAAGAAGTTAATGGCATAATCGTAATAATATGTTAAGTGTATTTAATTTAATCTATGGTGATAGAATAAATTAAATAGCTTTAATATTTATTATTTAATATTTTGGAAATATTAAATATAAATTAATAAGAGGAGTTTTATTAATATTATTACAATTATTATTATTTTAATTTTTAAAGGAGTTTGAGAATTAATTTAATATTAATACTCTCAGTTATTCCTAATAGGATTAGGAGACAAATTAATTAAAAGAGTTTAATTAATTATCCTAATAAGATTAGGGAGCCTAATTAATTAAATGAATTTAATTAATTAAATAATACCTTAAAAAGGGTTAACTGATATCTTTATAAGAGGAGTCTTATATCAAATAATAAATAGACGTGATTCCAAAAGTTTGAGAGTACGTCTCTTTTTCTACAGAGAAAGAAAACTAGGGTTTTAGCCAATACATCATTCTTCTTGAAAGTTCTTCTTCCTTGGCGGATCACATGTAGAGGCCATACACTTGGGTGGCTAACATTGATCAAAGAAAGGAATCTACCTGGAGATTCAAGGAGATCGCGGATGTAAGACCCCAACTTTTATGAATAAAGATGAATTTTACATAAATATCATTTTTGAATATTAAGGAGTGAATGTGATATAATGTTATAGTTGTGGGTAATATTTATAAATTTTGCAAAGTACGCAAGTTGTTATATTATATTCAATTGGTCGAGGAATATTCGTTTTAACAAGGAATATTCGTACAATGGCACAATCATTGGTGGAACGCACAGTGGAATTATTGTCGGAGTTAGAAAACAACATAAATATCTTTTTATAAAAATAACGACGGAAGTTTTACTGTTAAACTGTTGAAATACCCGGTGGTAAAAGTACAGTAATACGCATGGTTGCATAGTAGCACACAATATTTATTATTGATGCTTATGTGAGAAGTCACTCAGTTGTGTTCAATTATTGCCATAGTAATTGCTGCATAATATCTCACGTTATTTGATTCAATTATTTTCAATATTTTATATATTATTAAATCAATAATTGAGACGATAAAGTTATTAATATTATTATTTGCAATATTGATGATGTCTAGAAGTTCTGTCAAGGAGAGGTTTGGTCACCTAATTGCACGCCAATAGGGAGAAATCCTTATTGGAAAGCCCCCTCTTTCCTGAGAATGACCTGGTTGTTAAATATTGCGAATTATAATTATAATGATAAATATTATTAAAAATATTGAGGTAATTTTTACGAAGTATTTGTTGTAAATTTTGGCGTATTTTATGGACCCCCACCTACTCATTTTTCAAAATAGTGTGTAAGACCCCAACTTTTTGAATAAAGATTAAATTTTCTCGAAATATATTTTTGAATATTATGGTGTGGATTTGATATAATGTTATAGTTGTGGGTATTATTTACAAGTTTTGCAAAAATGCAAGTTCTTATATAATATTCGATTGGTCTGGGAATATTCGTTTTAGCAGGAATATTCGATAACAAGACAATCATTGGTGGACCCCACAACGAAATTATTATTGCGATTAAGAAAAGCGAAAAAATACTTTATGAAAATAATAAATGAAAGTTTTATCGTTAAGCGTTAAAACACCGGTGTTAAAAGTACAAGCGATATCGCGTGGTTGCGTAAGTAGCACTTTACGGTATTGATTATTGATGCTTACGTGAGAAGTCACTCGGTTATACTCATTATTATTGCTATAATAATTGTCGATCATATCTCTCATATTATTGATTCAATTAATGTTACAAGATCATCCGTGCATAATATTTGTTATTATTAAATCAATAATTGAGTAAACAAAGTTATTCATATTATTATTTGCAATATCGACAATGTCTAGAAAGTTACATCAAGGAGAGGTTTGGTCACCTAATTAACGCGCGTCGATAGGAGAAATCCTTATCTGAAAGCCCCTCTTTCACAGGAGCGATTTGGTTGTTAAATATTGTGAGTTATAATATTAATGATGAATAAGTTATGTTGATTAAAGATGAAATTGATATTTCCATTGTGTTGGGATTAGTAGTGTTAGTAAAATTCGGCATCTATTTTAATAATAATTGATGTCTGGAGGTTATATTTACCAATCGGGTAATTAATCGGATAAATGAGCAATTAATTGCTATTATTTCACATTCTTATAACTATTTGTTCACATGTGTATACTATTGATTCACATTCATGTACTATTAGGGGAGGTGGTGCAAGATTGATAATACTTGCTTGACTAAGTTAAAAATAGAGGTATAGTTGAAGGTACTATACTATAATAAATTTTTTTCACATGATTATACTATTTATTCACATGATTGTACTATTGATTCACATTATTTACTATTATGGGAGGTGGTGCAAGTTTGATAATACTTGCAGGACTAAATTAAAAATGAAGAAAAAGAGGAAGGTATTATACTGTAATGTTTCGAGCCCCAAAACGTGCAATTACCAAAACTATATTTTCCTATAAATAGAAGCTCATTCTTCCTTCATTTCTCACCAATTCATAAAAGCTTTAGAGCAATTATTATAGAGAGAAATTATAGAGAGAAAGAAGAAAAGTATTCTGCTACTTCATTACTCCTATATCCAGTACTCTTCTTTTTAAGGTAAGGGGTATTATTTCTTTCTTTCGTCTTCATGAAGAGAACTTCTGTTATTCCATTCTTAGTTACTATGTTCGAATAACCTGTAAGACCCCAACTTATTATAAATAAAATCAAATTTCTTCTAATTATTATTATGAATAATAAGGTATTAATTTGATATAATTATCTGGTTAGGGGTGAAATGTGCAAATTTTGCAAAATATGCAAGTGGTTATAAAATAATCATTGTTGTAGGGGAATATTCATTTGGTCATGGAATATTCTTGTTGTCGGGGAATATTAAATTTATGATATGCAAATCATTTGTGGGCCCCATAACATAATAATTGCCAGATGAAGAAAACGACAAGTTTGAGTTTTTATAAATAACGGCGTAATTGTTACCGTTAACACTGTTGGAATACCCGGTGGTTAAAATACAGCATTACGCGTGGATGCACAGTATTAATGAATTATTGATCCTTATGTAAGAAGGCACTACTCAATAATTGTTACAGTAGTTACTATTCAATATTTTATTTTATTGATTCAATAATTGCTGCGTTGATATTTTATATTATTGTTGTTTCAATAATTATCAACGCATAAATATTTCCCATTATCGGATCAATAATTCATATTATTTGAATAATATTATTAGATAGCATTATTGGCAATGTCTAGAAAGTTCACAAGGAGAGGTTTGGTCACCTAATTGCGGCGCCAAGAAGGAGAAATTCTTATTGGAAAGCCCCTCCTTCCAGGAACTACTTTTATCATTATAAATGTGATTACGTAATATTATTTGTGAATAATTAATTATTGATTCATATGATAAGGAAATATTTATTTTATGTGGATATAAATGTTGGATATATTTATTGTGGTTAATAATGAAAGAGTTAATGTTGAGGTGTTTTATCAGTATTTTTGTCGGAATGAAGGTATTAAAAAAAATTAAACCAAAGTGTTTTGAGATATATTGCGTGAGTTATAATTTTTAATCCGATAGTTGGATCGTTGTAATTTTGGATATGTTATACATATATAAGTTGAGTATATGTCCACAAATTTTGAACCGTTAAAAATAAACGTATGATTTGTTATGAATTTTAAGAGGTGACTAGTTCAGAAATTATTGAAGTATCCGAATTTAGCATTTTGGTGGAAAATTCTAGAATTGAGTGGGCCCCACTTGTGGTTGGTGAAGAAATGTGTTGACTTTTATTTCAAATGTGGTGTGTGGGAATAGTAGCAGGTAAAGCCATCAGGTTGCAGGTCAAGTCTGCTAACATTTTCCTATAAATAGAGGGCTAAGTTAGAATTGAAAATCACACCAGAAACATAAGCTTTCTCTCTTTCTCTCTCTAGATTATTAAGTGTATTTTGTGAGTATTTAGATACTTTGTGAGTTTTTATTCATCAGTGCAAGTTTCTTCAAATTTTATAATTGATATTCCGATCGTAAGTAATCGATATTTTGAGGTAAGGGATATTATCTTCTTCTTAAATGATATTTTCTTCAATATCATTATGCCAAATATTGGTATGAACTTTTATCAAATTTGGAACTTTTTGTGCTCTGGGGTTACTTATTCACGATACGACACTATTCACGAATACGGAACTATTCACCGAAAAATGAAATTTTCTTCTAAGTTGTCTATTATGGTTACTATATTTGATTGTAGACATGTTTTGATCATTATTTTTGAATTCTGCTTCAAAATTGGTTATTTGAATATTATTGAACTTGGATAAACCGTAATACTGAATCCTAAATATTTGATCGTTATCTCTTTGGATTCGCTTTTCTTTAAAATATTTTCATCATCCTCAGTCCTAAATGATGATACAAATGAATATCTTTGGTCTCAGAAGTAAAGATGAATGATTACATAATGAATATCTTTGGCTCTAGTGTAAAAGATGAAGCAGTGTTGAGATGAACATGACCAATCTGGTGATACAAAAAGAATATCTTTGGCCTGAAAGTGCAAAGATGAATATTTGATTCAAGATGTATATTGATTGATGTTACGAGAGAGAAAATATTATTGATGGACTTTTAAATCTTAGAAGATAGTAGAATTCTTTCTCTACTTGACTCTTCTAATGGATTGTTTTGTTACCGCATTGCGATTGTTGATCTAAAACTTGTTGTCTATTATATTTTATCAGATTATTCCCTGTTGAAGACTAATGATAATTTGTTGTATATTATCTTAGTCATAATATTCTTTACTGGGCTAGTTGAGCTCACCCTTTTGTTCCATTTTTCTTCTCAGGAGGTGAGAACATAGCAGGAACTAGTCGGGGTACGGAGTGATGGTTCTAGAAAGTTGTTTTAGCAGTCCTCACTATTTTTAAAATAGTGTATCAATAATTGTAATGAGGACTCCTTTTGAGTTTTTATACCACTACTAAAAAAATGGTCATTTGTGATGGCCAAAATCCATCACAAAAAGTAGGAAAACCATCACGAAAGGTTTACGTGATGGCTTTAAGCATTACAATGGCCGTCTTGTATACGCCCATCATGAAAGGTTTTACGTGATGGTTTTGGCAATCACGCAAATGCTTAGTGCTTTTGTGATGATTAATACAATCACATTAACATATAATCTATTGTGATTGTCAAACTCATCACTAAGACTTTAGGGATCAAATATAAAAACGTGAATCTCTATTTACATATAATTTATTTTACTATATTAATTATATCTATATTAATTGTATCAAATGACACTTGTAGGATTCGAACCCTCTCCCATTTGCAAACTAAATAACGAGTATTACTACTACACCAAAGTCCAGATCATGATTATAATTTTAAAACAAAATATAAAAGGAAACATATGTGAGTTGACTTACTAAACAAAATTACTTCCAAACAAGATTTGGTGATTGCAATGACAGTCACAAATACTCTATAATGATGGTAAAATTAGTCATCACTAAGAGCCATCATATATTTTATTGTTTTGTGACGGCTTGCAAATTCCATCACAAAATACCTTCTTTTTGTAATTACAAATAAAAGTCGTCACAAAAATCTATCTTTTTAATGATTGTCACGACTGTCATAAAATATTGTTTTCATTATTTCTTATATTAAAATATTAGTGATGGCTTAAATGCAATCACGAAAAGGGTATATCTATAAGTGATGACTTAGTGACTCATAATTTTTTTTTTATTTTGCGTGAAAAAATTGTTGTGATTGACATGGCCATCACAATTATAATACATTGATGGCACAATTAGTCATCACTAAGAGCCATCATATATATTATTATTTTGTGATTGCTTAAAAAGTCCATCATAAATTACTATCTTTTGTGATTGTTTTTAAAAACTGTCACAAAATTCTGTCACGTATTCTTGTTTTTCTAGTAGTGTACTCTCTATATGTATTTAAACTCACAGTTTAATGAAGTTGTATTTGTTTCTGTACCATGTATTTGGCGACTCAGAATGGGTGATGTATACCTATTTTGGGGGTATCACAGTTGGTATCAGAGCTTAGGGATATGATCCCTGGCTAAGATGTGAGACAAGAACTAGGAGGGGAGAGACGGGGAATTCCTTCGCTAGTATGACCTGACTAAGTTTATTTGGTATTTATTTGGTTGGTCAGAGTATAGGGATAATATGTTGCATGACGATTAACCCTTGTTTTATGGCAGTATTTAAGAATGGCAGCTGAGAATGTTAATAATGGAGTGAATCAGACCGTGGAAACACCTTTGATCACTACCCAGGGGAATGTGCAACAGGAAGGCAATAATCCTCCTTTAAACAACGTTACCGAACAAATGATGAATGATGGGATGTTTAGAAGCTTTTTGCATTTCATGAAAAACCAGACGAGGGAGACTCGTGCACAAAATACGGGTGGAAATGCTAGCAATGCGCGGCTTGTCACAGCCAAGCAGTTCAAAGAGTTGGGACCACCAGATTTTAAGGGAAAGTCGGATCTGATCATGGCGGAAATGTGGGTCAAGCAAATTATCAAGATATTCGATGTCTTGGGATGCACGGAGGAACAGAAGGTTCCATTCGCCACCTTTATGTTCTGTGGTGAGGCAGACTACTGGTGGGAGTCTGTGAAGCGTACCCAACCTACCGCACTCAGCATGTCTTGGAAAACATTTCAGAAACTATTCAATGACAAGTACTTTCCTGAAAGTATTCGTCATATGAAGGAGGTGGAGTTTATCAGACTGGAACAAAACAACATGACGGTGTCCCAGTACGAGGCGAGGTTTACAGAGTTATCCAGGTTTGCACCTCATTTGGTCGAAAATTAGGAACGAATGACAAGACTGTTTCTGAGAGGTCTAAAGCCCAAGATTCGGCAATATCTTATATCTCATAAAATTTCTTTACATTCAGATGTTGTAAATAGGGCTCAATTATTAGAGTGAGATAATGAGTATGTGCAACCGAGGGACCACAACCAAGGTCATACCGGTGACAGCAGTCATCAAAGCGATGATAACCAACGAGGAGGGAAAAATACGAATAAAGGCGGTAACCACTCGGGTGGTCATCGTGGCCATGATAGTAGAAGAGGTGAGTCAAGTGGAAATTTCAGAAAGAGGAGATTTAACAATGACGGGAAGACATCAGCAGCAGCACCAGCACCAACAACAAATTCTAGGGGAGGAGAACGACAACCAGTTAGATGCTACGAATGCGGGAAAGAGGGACATATCAGCCCAAACTGTCTACAACAATCCAAGGTATGTTACAACTCTGGAAAGGAAGGCCACATAGTTCGGGATTGTTCTATAGCAAAACCAAGTTCAACGGGGATGGTGACTCTAAGGGTCATTCCGGATAAGTTAAAAAATCGTGATTTCTAGAAGCGTTTTGTCGTGGATCGCCAAAACGCGAGGAACCTGAATGAGGTGATTACGGGTAAGATAATCTTGAACTCTTGCAAAATTTATACCTTACTAGATACCAGTTCTACCCCTTCTTTTATCTCTCCTACTTGTGCTCAACATTTAAACTTGACTCCGGAGATATTAGACTTTGATTTATCAGTGGAGACTCCGTTGGGTGAAACTTTCGTTACATCCACAGTTTATAAATCTTGCATGATCCAAGTTGGCACTATCACATTACCTGTTGATCTTATCTCTTTAAAGATATTTGCTTTTGATGTGATTTTAGGAATTGATTGGTTAACCACTTATCATGCCAAAATTGATTATTTTCGTAAGGTTGTTAGTTTTCATATTCTTAACCAACCTGTCATACGAATTCAAACAACTAAAACACTAAAATCAGTCACTATCATATCAAGCCATAAAGCTATTCGTTTATTAAAAAACGGATGTCAAGCTTTCTTAGCCCATGTTATGGATTTGAACAAAGAAAAGTCAAATTTGAATAATATTTCTGTTGTTAGAGAATTTCCTGATGTATTTCGAAGAACTTCTTTTGGTCTACCCTTAACGTGATGTTGAATTCTTTATTGACCTTGAGCCGTACAAAACCCATTTCTAAAACCCCATATCGAATGGCTCCTATTGAACTTCAGGAGTTAAAAGTCCAACTACAGAATTGTTAGACATAGGTTTCATTCATTCCCTAGTACATCTCCTCGGGGTGCTCTGCTTTATTCAGTAAAGAAGAAAGACGGAGTATGCGACTTTGTATTGACTACCGAGAATTAAATAATGTCACCATCAAGAATAGGTATCCGTTACCTCGCATTGATGACCTGTTCGACCAGTTGCAAGGAGCACAATTCTTTTCAAAGATCGATCTTCGTTCTAGATATCATCAGCTGAAGATTAAAACTGAGGATATTCCAAAGACTGCCTTCTAACCTAAGTGACGGGCATTATGAATTCTTAGTCATGTCTTTTGGATTGACTAATGCTCCTGGTGCTTTCATGGATATGATGAACCATGTATTCAAGGAATATTTGGATCAGTTTGTTGTTGTCTTTATTGATGACATCCTCATCTATTCCAAAAGCCGTGAAGATCATGAGCACCATTTGAAGCTGATACTTGAAAGGCTTCGTGAAAACAAACTTTATGCCAAGATGAAGAAATGTGAGTTCTGGCTTGAGGAAGTAGCATTCCTTGGGAACGTGGTGTCAAAACACGGAGTATCTGTTGACCCGGTAAAGATTGAAGCAGTACAAAGTTGGGAGCAACCAAAGTCGGTGACCGAAGTGCGTAGCTTTTTGAGCTTAGCTGGTTATTATCGGAGATTCGTGGAAGGATTTTCTCGAATCGCTACTTCGTTAACTAAGCTGACTCGGAAAGATATAAAACTCAGTTGGAACGAGGATTGCGAGAAGAGTTTTCAAGAACTCAAGAGAAGACTCATTTCGGCACCTGTTCTGACAATACCATCTGGTTCGGATGGATTTGTTATCTACAACGATGCTTCAGGCAAAGGGTTAGGATGTGTTCTCATGCAACATGGGAAAGTCAAAGCCTATGCCTTACGGCAACTCAAAGAATATGAGAGGAATTATCCTACTCATGATTTGGAGTTGGCAGCAGTCATTTTCGCGTTGAAAATTTGGAGACACTACTTGTATAGGGAGAAAGTGGAGATTTATACGGACCATAAAAGCCTCAAATATTTCTTCACCCAAAAGGAACTCAACATGCGGCAACGACGTTGACTCAAGCTGTTGAAAGATTATGATCACACCATCTAATATCATCCTGGAAAAGCAAACGTGGTAGCTGACGCATTAAGTAGAAGATCATATGCGGGTACGAGTGCAATGTTGTTAACACAAAGGTCCATTTTGTATGACTTGCAAAGGATGGAGATAGAGATGAAGGCTCCAAGTACCAACGTGATGATATCAAACATGCGAGTAGAACCAACTTTAATCGATAAAGTTAAAGCTGTTGAAGCTACGGACATGGAGCTGATGAGTATGAAGAAGAAAGTGGAAGAAGGTGCTATTCCAGAAGCAAGAATCGATGAAGAAAGAATACTTCGAGTCAACTCCAGACTTTGTGTTCCTAACGATTCTGACTTGAAGCAAAGAATCATGATGGAGGCACACAACACACCGTTTGCAATCCATTTTGGGAGTACCAAAATGTATCATGATCTTTGACATACATTTTGGTGGAGCAATATGAAAAGAGAGATCGCGAAGTTTATCTCGAGGTGTTTAACTTGTCAACGTGTAAAGGCGGAGCATCAAATGCCAAAGGGTCCGTTACAACAACTTGAGATTCCGAAATAGAAGTGGGAACACATTACTATGGATTTCGTTACGGGTCTTCCCAAGGTTTCTCAAGGCATAGATGCGATTTGGGTTATTGTTGATAGGTTAACTAAGTCTGCCCATTTCTTGCCCATACGTGAGACTTATTCCCTTGAACGTCTTGCTAGTATGTACGTGAACGAGATTGTGAGATTGTATGGCATGCCAGTATCCATAGTTTTGGATCGTGACCCAAGATTCACTTCACGATTTTAAGTTAGCTTACAGAAAGCTATGGGCACAGATTTATGATTCAGTTTGGCATACCATCCTCAAACGGACGAACAATCAGAGAGGGCTATTCAAACCCATTAATATCTATTAAGACTTTGTGTGCTAGATTTTAAAGGAAGTTGGGATAAGTACTTGCCACTAGTGGAATTCTCCTACAACAACAGTTATCAAGCAAGTATAGGCATGGCTCCATTTGAGGCGTTGTATGGACGAAAGTATCATTCTCCAGTATGCTGGGACGAGGTGGTAGAAGCAACGTTGTTGGGACCAGAATTAGTACGCATGACTACAGAAAAGATCCAAATGATTCGACAACGTATTCAAACCTCACAAGATCGACAAAAGAGTTATGCTGATCTTCATAGAAAGGACTTGGATTTTAATATTGGAGATCATGTATTGTTACGTGTTGCTCCATGGAAGGGAGTTATAAGATTTGGATAGAGAGGAAAGCTCAATCCACGATTTGTTGGTCCATTTGAGATTCTTGACCGAATAGGAAATGTGGCCTATAGACTCGCATTACCTCCAAGTATGTCTCGTGTTCATAATGTTTTTCACATATCCATGCTTCGTAAATATGTGAATGACCTGAACCATATTATTGTGTTAGAACCAGACGAGATAGCCAAAGATTTAACGTACGAAGAAGTACCTGTTAAGATCTTCGATAGGAAAGAGCATGTCCTACACACCAAGGTTATACCACAAGTTAAGGTTTTGTGGAGAAACAATGCTATTGAAGAAATGACCTGGGAGTTGGAATCATAAATGAAAGCGAGGTATCCTCACCTTTTCGAAACACCAGGTACGTATGTCAATTTCGAGGACGAAATTTCATAAGGAGGGGAGGTTGTAAGACCCCAACTTATTATAAATAAAATCGAATTTCCTCTAATTATTATTGTGAATAATAAGGTATTAATTTGATATAATTCTTTGGTTATGGGTGAAATGTGCAAATTTTGCAAAATATGCAAGTGGTTATAAAATAATCATTGTTGTAGGGGAATATTCATTTGGTCGTGGAATATTCTTGTTTCTGGGAATATTAAATGACGACGACAGACCATTTGTAGGGCCCCATAACAGAATAATTGTCGGATGAAGAAAACGACAAGTTTGAGTTTTTATAAATAATGGCATAGTTGTTACCGTTAACACTGTTAGAATACCCGATGGTTAAAATATAGGAATACGCGTGGATGCACAGTACTAATGAATTATTGATCCTTACGTAAGAAGGCACTACTCAATAATTGTTACGATGAGTTCTCGCTCAATATTTTATTTTATTGATTCAATAATTGATGCGTTGATATTTTATATTGTTGTTGTTTCAATAATTGTCACTGCACAGTATTTTCCATTATCAGATCAATAATTCATATTATTTGAATAATGTTATTAGATAGCATTATTGGTAATGTCTAGAAAGTTCTGTCAAGGAGAGGTTTGGTCGCCTAATTGCGCCCCAGTAAGGAGAAATTCTTATTGGAAAGCCCCCTCTTTCCTGGGAACGGACTGGTTGTCATAAATGTGATTCTGTAATATTATTTGTGAATAATTAATTATTGATTCATATGATAAGGAAATATTTATTTTATGTGGAAGAAGAGTATAAGATACCATGACGATTGGCTTTAGTGCAAGTGGGAGATTGAAAGTAGTATGCACACAAGCCAATCATGTTTGATGATAAAGCATATACTTTGTAACAATATTATTCATTTATTAATAAAAAGTATTAATTTATTAAAGGCTTTTAATTATCTACATGATGCTGTTTTATAATATGTGATAAACCCATAGTTTTAAGCAATGCTTTTAGAATAATGATGATGATCATTCTAATGAGATCTAAATTCTTAGAAAGCTTAAAACTAAAATAGTTCCCAATCGTTGGATTACTAAATTGGGGATTAGTGAATCGGATAGATTGGTATATACGTTCTTGCTCATTGGATGAGGATGATTGATCTCATGATCATTTGTGTGGAGACACTAAAGCAAGTATGTAGGTGCTTATTAGAGAATAAGTTCATTGAAGCGTGGCTCGCTAAGGAATACCTAATGGAGTTTTATTTGCCTGTCAATAGGAATTCCTGTAGTGATAGTAGTACAAGTGATCCTCGGACTTGAGATCATCATAGTATCTTGTGTATGATGAGTTATACTTTGACTTATTCCTTAAGACCCTTAGGGTATATCAAAGGGTATGCTTGGGTATAATAAGTTGTATATGGAGATAATGTATGATCAATAAAGAATCTACCACTTCTAATAAAAGAAGAAAAATGTCCTATGTGATTCGATAAATGACAACCCAGTAGTCCTTGGCCAATGCAGAATGAAATTAGAAAGGAGTTTCTAATTTGCATTATTTGGAGTTGTGCATTTAAGGATCGAAATACATATAATTAAATAAAATAAGACTTGTGATGAATTCCATGTCTTATATTTAATTGGGACATTGTATGGTGGAAGGATTGAATTGCACGGTAACTATTTACTCAAAGGTTCTTTAATGATTAATGTTGAAATCTATATATATCCGGAAAGTCGTTGATCGCTAGGGAGGCTTATCCCTATTATAGAATAAATATTATTTATTTAAATAAATTAATTGTTTAATTTATTTATTTAAATAAGATTAGAATTGTTCTAATTGATTTATTCACAACCTAGGTTTAATATGGAGAACCTAAAGGGTCACACCATAAAAGGAAAAATAATTATTTAAGAAGTTAATGGCATAATCGTAATAATATGTTAAGTATATTTAATTTAATCTATGGTGATAGAATAAATTAAATAGCTTAATATTTATTATTTAATATTTTAGAAATATTAAATATAAATTAATAAGAGGAGTCTTATTAATATTATTACAATTATTATTATTTTAATTTCTAAAAGAGTTTAGGAATTAATTTAATATAAGTATTTCTCATTTATTCCTAATTGGATTAGGAAGGAAAATTAGTTAAAGGAGTTTAATTAATTATCCCTAATAAGATTAGGGAGCTTAATTAATTAAAAGAATTTAATAAAATAAATCCCAATTTCTTAATTTTTAAGGAGGGTTGCCCACATCAATAAATAAGAGGAGTCTTATTATGGGTGTGTGGGGGTTGTTGACTTTTAAAACGACATAATTCCAATTTGTTGGAGAGTACCTTTCTATATGAGATAGAAAACAAGGGTTTGAGCCAAATACACCATCTTCTTGAATTCTTTATTTTCCTTGGTGGATCACCTCTAGAGGCCAAACGCTTGGGTGGCTAACGTTGATCAAAGGAAGGAACCAAACCGGTGGATTCAAGTTGAATGCGAAAAGGATTGGAGGTGAACTTGTACCTGAGGAAGCTCGATCTTCAAGGGTATGATTTTATTCTTTATCTTTTCGTTTAATTAATAATTGTGCATAAAGGGTGATCCGGGTATTTGGTTTGTAATTTTATTTTTTTTAACTCTGATTTTACACGCTTCCGCTAATTTTTGCAATTTGATTGCGTTGATGAATATTACAAACCTAACAGTGATATCAGAGCCAAACCTTTATGCGAATTATTAATTATTTTAATTTGATATGTATATTGATATGTGTTTTGAACAATTTAATTGGGCATAATTTTGTTGTATAAAATTTACCATAAAAAAAAAAAAAAAACGTGCAGGATATTTTTTTTGTTTAAAACCTGCCACGCCAATTTTTTTTTAATGCAAGTGATGCACGGATTTCAAGGCAGGATCATCAATTTTTTTTTTTTTGTGTAAGGAAGGAACGGATATATATATATATATATATATATATATTTATATATATATATATATATATATATAATAAAATCCATCTTTCCATAAGCAGAAACATGAAAAGGCTCAAGTGAATTTTTAAAGAAAAGGAACAAGGAAGTCAAGATAATAATATATATATATATATATATATATATATATATATATATATATATACTTATGATATTTAATTGGTTTTATAATATATATATATATATATATATTGATTATTATATATATATATATATATAGTTATATATATATATATACTATATATATATATATTATTCTTAATTATTTTATAATTAAAATAAAATGTTAATTTTAATTTTAAAATAAAAGGTTTATTTTAATATTAAAATATAAAGTTTATTTTAATTTTAAAATTAGAATTTCATGCTAACTAATTAGAGTTGGAATTGGATTCCATGATAACTAATTAGAGTTGGAATTGGATTCCATGATAACTAATTGGAGTTGAAATTGATCTTTCCTTAAATAAAGGAGTTTATTTAGATATAAAATAAGATTTTATATTATTCAAAATAAAAGAGTTTATTTGTGAATAGGAAAGAGAATCCATGTTTCCTTAAATAAAGGAGTTTATTTAAATATGAAATAAGATTTCATATTATTCAAAAATAAAGGAGTTTATTTGTGAATAGGAAAGAATATCCGTGTTTCCTTTAATAAAGATTTTTTTTTACATGGAATTGGATTCCATAATTAATTAAAATAAAAGAGTTTATTTTAATTAAAGATTTTATATATATATATATATGGAATTGGATTCCATAATTAATTAAAATAAAGGAGTTTATTTTGATTAAAATTTTGATTAAAATAAAATAGTTTATTTTATTCAAAATAGGATAAATTAAAATAAAATAGTTTTATTTTGATTTAAATTTGGATTAAAATAAAGGAGTTTATTTTGATTCAAAAATAGATTTTATACTAACTAAATTTGCCCATTAAATGATATCAATATATATATTAAATGTTTATTATTCATAAGATGAATGTTATTTATTGATGCATATGGTGATGTGTATGATAATAAATGGGATTGATTATGGACTATTGATTAAATGTGATTGGATTTTATTTTAGTTGGATGCATGAATGTATGGGTTTTATTAAATGGGGTCACAGACCTCGTCTTCTCTAATTTTTCTTAATATAAATTCTATCTCCTCCTATGTACTTCCCTCGATCAGCGATCAAGGTTTCTATTTATTTTAAATAGTTTTGTAATAGGAATAGTTAGAATTAATTTTGAAGAATTAGAGATCAAGGATCAAAGAGCAAGGGCGCTTGAAGACCCGTTTGTGATGGAGCAGGGTTTAAATGTAATAGTTATATTTAAATATTATTTCTTGCACCCCTAGGGGGTTTGACCTTTTGGTTCACTTGGTGGCTCTAGTGAACCAAACTAGAATAAAAGTCCATAATCAATCGGGTAGAATATAGTATTCTATATGTGCATGCTTATACTATATATATATTATATATTATTTAAACATGCTTCGCATGTTCATTAATACGACGCGTATTTATATATATATATATGCGCATGTGCGCTAAACAAGATGAGACAAATTAATAACAAACCCTCAAATTTTTTATTAAGTCCTAAGCGTTCAAAGATATTTGGAATATCGAACGTCGCCTTCTAGCATGATAAAATTAATAGAGTATTAAATATTTAATATGAGTTTGTTGTGTCACCACAAGGCAAGTATTACGTATTTAAGATGTTAATTTATCACATTTGATGCTTATAAAGAAAATTGAACAATATTGTTTTGTTGTGTCACCACAAGGATGATATTTTTCTTTTTTGAATATATGGAGTGCTAGGTTGGACTTAACTTGGATAATTTTGATTCGGATGTGCCACCACTGATCAAAATAATCTAAGAGGCAAAAGAAAAGGAGTTACATAGTTGATGTAATTGACAAAAGTTGTCTACCTATTTATTTATATATAGTTTGTTGTGTCACCACAAGGCTATATACATTTGAAATGAGATCCTTATTCTCACTAGCAAATCTTTAATTAGATTTTGCCGAACTATATAAGTGAGGTAATATATTTTGAAGAAAATAGTGGGAGATACCAATTTAAAATAAGACCTAATTTATTTTGGTAATTAATAAAAGAATGTATGTTAAAATGTTGTTAATTACAAATTCATTTACGAATTTTTACAATGTCTAAAATTACTATCATTGCTGAAGCATATTAGATGCTAAATTAACCGACCGAATTAAGCGGATTGATTAAGGAATTTGAGAATAGTTCTCATAGTTTGAAAAACTATCTTATGTCCTTAATACGCCTATACTCGCAATGGTTGCGCATAATGCCTCGAGGAAGACATTGCTACTTTTAGAAAGTGGCAAGATGATGCATGATTGGCTCGATGCATCATGCTCGCATCTATGAGTAACGAGCTTCAACGTCGACATGAAACTATGGATGCTCTTATTATATTCCTGCACATCAAGTAGTTGATGGTGAGGAAAGTGGGGACCGATAGATATCGGATATCTAAGGAGCTCTTCCGATCTAGAATGGCCAATGGCACTATAAATACTGATAAAAGGTTCTTAACATAATCAATTTGATTGATCAATTAGGACAACTGGTTTTGTCATGGATGGAGAGTTGAGCCAAGATTTGATCTTGCACTCATTCCCGGACTCCTTTCACAATTGTTGTGAATTTTTCATATAAACAAGCTAGATATCAGCTTCGCTGATTTGCTTAACATATTGAAAAATGTTGAGAGTCACTTTAAAAAAAAAAGGACCAAGTCTTACTGGAAGGGGCCAAAGGATCTTCTGAAAAGAAGAATGATTCAAAGAAGGTAAATAGAAAGGCATAAATAAAGGATAATAAGAACAAAACTGATACAGATAGCAAAGGAGTTTGCTTCCACTGCAATAAGCCTGGACACTGGAAAGAAACTGCAAGAAGCATCTTCCAGAGGCTAACCAAAGAAGCTTAGTGAAGTTTCGGTTACAATACAGTTTTTGTTCAAGATTTAAAATAATTTTTTCTTTAAGTCAAGGTTCTACTTGGATATTGGATATCGACTGTGGTTATCATAAATATAGTTTTATGAATGGACCAAGAAGAAGTAGAAAGCTAAACAAAGATAAATAATCTTATGTGTGGGAAATGAAGCAAAGGTTGCTGCATTAGCCATAGAAACTTATAGTTTAGCAATGCCTACGGGCAAATCTATTAAGTCAATAAGTTGTTATTGTATTCCAGTTCTTGTTAAAAATATTATTTCCATTTTATTGTTGGACAATGAAAACTTTGGTATTATAATTAAGAACAATTGTTGTTCTATTTATAATAATAATGTTTTGTATAGAACTGGAATATTACTTAATGGATTTTGTATACTTGACTTACGTGAAAAATTATTTTGTAAATTGAACAAACTAGTATAAGAAAAGGAGATGATCATTCAAAGAGTTGAATGTATGTATTTGTTGAAATACAAGTGTGAATTATTTGAAAGGTTCAAAGAATTCAGAAGTGAAACAAATTGGCAAAGTTTTAAGATTCTTTGATTAGATCAAGGAATAAATACTTGTGCAATAAGTTTCTAGATCATCTCAAATGGTTTTCTCATAATGGACGCCTCCTGATACGTAATAATTGATTGATGTATCTGAAAGGAAAAATTGTACCTTGTTGGACATGGTACAGTCCATAATGATTTTACCGACATTCTAGTATCCTTCTAGGATCATGTCCTAGAAATGGCTGCATATCTACGAAAATGGTAACCTCAAAATCCGGCCCCAAGACTCCATAAAAGTTATGGATAGGGAGGATTCCTAATCTTAAGTATGTTAAGATAAGGGGTTGTCCAACTTATGTGAAAATGTTTCAAAAGGATAAGCTTGGGACAAGATTTGACAAGTGCAGATTTGTGGGACATCCTAAAATAAGTTTAGGGTATATGTTCTATAATCCTACTAAGCAAAAGGTGTTTGTTGCAAAACACACTACCTTCTGAGATAAATGTGTTTATCATTGAAGGGGCTAGTGGGAGGATAATAGATCTTGAAGAGTTTAAGAACCACAAAACACTATAAGTCAAATAAGAGGAACTCGTAGATGAATTCTATTGTACCACAGATGAATCGTAAATCGGAATAATAATGAAGATACACAGGAGGTATGGATTCATCATAGATGATGATGATGAGGTACACATCATAGAAGATGATGATCCGAGTTACATTCGATAAGGTAAGACTTCTAGTGTGTACAAAAGGGTCCAGTGGGAGCATCGTGACATTCCTAGTATTATATGTTGATATACTACGGATAAGGAATGACATACTAATGCTACAATCAGTAATGATAAAGTTGTCTAAACATTCATCCATGAATGGTTTGGAAGAGTATCTTAATTGGGGATATAAATCTATATAGATAGATTTAAGAGGATGCTCGACTTAACCCAAGGAACGTATATTCATATGATGCTAAAGTCGTTTAGCATGGCAAACTCCAAGAGATGTCTCATGTCGATGAGCTATGGAGTGTATCTCTCTTAATAGTCCCCACAAACTATTAAAAGAAGAGAGATCGCATGAGTGACAATCATGTATGCAATGAAATATACGAGACACGATGTTGATCGGTCATATTATGGAGAAGTTCACTATGAGTCGTTGAAAACATCTTAAAGTGCCTAACCAAAGACTAAGGATGTGATCATATTTATGGTGGGTCTTAATTAAAACTAGAGGGCTTAACAGACTCAAGTTTTTGAATGAGACCAAGATGATGAAAAATCCACTTTAAGGTAAAGTGTTACCGAAGCGGTGGTGTAGTGAATTAGAAAGGTTCCAAACAAAGAAAGAGTTCTTTGGTTTAGTGATAAAGACAAAGTATATAGCTATAAATGAAGTCGCAAGTTGATTGTTTGGATTAAAGTTCATTACGTAACTAGGAATAGTTCTAAGTCTCATCTTGGATCTAAACATGTGTTGTGGCACTTTCATTTGATTATTAGAATCATTGAAGATGGGAAATCACTATAGAGATAGTGAACTCTCATGAACAACATTACATATCCATTAACTAAAGCTTATCCAAATGCAGGATAATCGTCACTTAGAGAAGAAGAGTATAAGATACCATGACGATTGGCTTTAGTGCAAGTGGGAGATTGAAAGTAGTATGCACACAAGCCAATCATGTTTGATGATAAAACATATACTTTATAACAATCTTATTCATTTATTAATAAAAGTATTAATTTATTAAAGGCTTTTAATTATCTACATGATCTTTGTTTTATAATATGTGATAAACCCATAGTTTTAAGCAATGCTTTTAGAATAATGATGATGATCATTCTATCTGAGATCTAAATTCTTAGAAAGCTTAAAACTAAAATAGTTTCCAATCGTTGGATTACTAAATTGGGGATTAGTGAATCCGGATAGATTGGTACATACGTTCTTGCTTTCATTGGATGAGGATGATTGATCTCATGATCATTTGTGTGGAGACACTAAAGCAAGTATGTAGGTGCTTATTAGAGAATAAGTTCACTGAACGTGGCTCGCTAAGGAATACCTAATGGAGTTTTATTTGTCTGTCAATAGGAATTCCTGTAGTGATAGTAGTACAAGTGATCCTCGGACTTGAGATCATCATAGTATCTTGTGTATAATGAGTTATACTTTGACTTATTCTTTAAGACCCTTAGGGTATATCAAAGGGTATGCTTGGGTATAATAAGTTGTACATGGAGATAATGTATGATCAATAAAGAATCTACCACTTCTAATAAAAGAAGAGAAATGTCCTATGTGATTCGATAAATGACAACCCAGTAGTCCTTGGCCAAGGCAAAATGAAATTAGAAAGGAGTTTCTAATTTGCATTATTTGGAGTTGTGCATTTAAGGATCGAAATACATATAATTAAATAAAATATGACTTTGACAAGAATTCCATGTCTTATATTTAATTGGGACATTGTATGGTGGAAGGATTGAATTATCACGGTAACTATTTACTCAAAGGTTCTTTTATGATTAATGTTGAAATCTATATTATCCGGAAAGTCGTTGATCGCTAGGGAGGCTTATCCTATCAGTAGAATAAATATTATTTATTTAAATAAATTAATTGTTTAATTTATTTATTTAAATAAGATTAGAATTGTTCTAATTGATTTATTCACAACCGGTTTATTATGGAGAACCTAAAGGGTCACACCATATAAAATGAAGAATAATTATTTAAGAAGTTAATGGCATAATCGTAATAATATGTTAAGTATATTTAATTTAATCTATGGTGATAGAATAAATTAAATAGCTTAATATTATTATTTAATATTTTAGAAATATTAAATATAAATTAATAAGAGGAGTCTTATTAATATTATTACAATTATTATTATTTTAATTTCTAAAAGAGTTTAGGAATTAATTTAATATAAGTACTCTCATTTATTCCTAATTGGATTAGGAAGGAAAATTAGTTAAAGGAGTTTAATTAATTATCCCTAATAAGATTAGGGAGCTTAATTAATTAAAAGAATTTAATAAAATAAATCCCAATTTCTTAATTGTTAAGGAGGGTTGCCCACATCAATAAATAAGAGGAGTCTTATTATGGGTGTGTGGGGGTTGTTGACTTTTAAAACGACATAATTCCAATTTGTTGGAGAGTACCCTTTTCTATAGAGATAGAAAACAAGGGTTTGAGCCAAATACACCATCTTCTTGAATTCTTTATTTTTCCTTGGTGGATCACCTCTAGAGGCCAAACGCTTGGGTGGCTAACGTTGATCAAAGGAAGGAACCAAACCCGGTGGATTCAAGTTGAATGCGAAAAGGATTGGAGGTGAACTTGTACCTGAGGAAGCTCGATCTTCAAGGGTATGATTTTATTCTTTATCTTTTCGTTTAATTAATAATTGTGCATAAAGGGTGATCCGGGTATTTGGTTTGTAAATTTATTTTTTTTAACTCTGATTTTACACGCTTCCGCTAATTTTTGCAATTTGATTGCGTTGATGAATATTACAAACCTAACAGGGGTTACTATTCACGCATACGGCACTATTCACGAATACGACACTATTCACCGAAAAATGAAATTTTTTTCTTTTTGTCCAAGTTGTCTATTATGGTTACTATCTTTGATTGTATCCATGTTTTGATCATTATTTTTGAATTCTGCTTCAAAATTGGTTATCTCGGAATATTATTGAACTTGGATAAACTGTAATACGAATCCTCAATATTTGATCTGTTATCTCACTGGATTAATTTTCTTTAAAATATTTTTCATCATCCCTAGTCCTAAATGATGATACAAATAAATATCTTTGGAATATAGTGTAAAGATGAATGATTACCTAATGAATATCTTTGGCCTGTAGTGCAAAAATGAACAGGTGTTGAGATGAACATGACCAACTGGTGATACAAATGAATATCTTTGGCCTGTAGTGCAAAAATGAATATTTGATTCAAGATGTATATTGATTGATGTTACAGAGATAAAATATTGATGATGGACTTTTAAATCTTAGAAGATAGTAGAATTCTTTCTCTACTTGACTCTTCTAATGGATTCTTTGTTTTTTTACTGCGAGTTGTTGATCTAAAACTTGTTGTCTATTATATTTTATCAGATTATTCCCTGTTGAAGACTAATGATAATTTGTTTTATATTATCTTAGTCATAATATTCTTTACTGGGCTAGTTGAGCTCACCCTTTTGTTCCATTTTTCTTCTCAGGAGGTAAGAACATAGCAGGAACTAGTCGGGGGGTACGGAGTGATGGTTCTAGAAAGTTGTTTTAGCAGTCCTCACTATTTTTAAAATAGTGTATCAATAATTGTAATGAGGACTCCTTTTGAGTTTTTATACTCTCTATTTGTATTTAAACTCACAGTTTAATGAAGTTGTATATGTTTCTGTACCATATATTTGGCGAATCGAGAATGGGTGATGTATACTATTTTGGGGGGCGTCACATAACTTTGTCTATGCAATACCGCATACTTGGTGAAATTCTTACATTATTTCATTCTTTATTATTACATTGGAATATCATATTCATGCATTTTTGTGGGACTGATTCGATTCCGGTCTTTATTATTACTGTTGGAATATCCCTATCGTATGTTCTACTGTGGGACTGGTTTTGTCTTTATTATTACATTGGAATATATCATGCATGCATGCGTTTCTTTTGGACACGATTCCGTCTTTATTATTACATTGGAATATCACATGCATGCGTTTCTGGCGGACTGATTTATTATTTATTATTACGTTGGAATAACTTTGTCTGTGATCTATCGCACGTACTGGTGATTTCTTTTGTTATTCCATTCTTTATTATACTCAGTTCTTTAAAGTTTTGACTTCTATAATCCATGAAATTTGTGGAATATCCTTGATATTTGCGCTTCATCCAGTATCTTTTCATGTAAATATTCTTCTGAGCATTCTTGAATTTTACTCCACAAAGAAATATCATGTTGATGATTTGGACGTTATTGGTTCCTGGACAAATTAATTCTTGAACTTGTTTTATTGAATTCGTATATCATTGTCATCATCCTCATGTTTATATTTTGTTGAAAGTCATCTGTGGCCTGTAGTGCATAGATGGACTTGGTATGATTATGACTAGGGATTATTCGGTGTAATCATGACCGCAATGTTACAAATGATGTGGTAAAAGTCCTCATTGGCCCGTAGTGCATTGATGGACAGTTGTTGGCATGTACATGACCATTGATGAATGCGCGAATATCCTTGGCCCGTAGTGCATGGATAATTTGTGGTTGTGATACTAATGAATATCCTTGGCGGTAGTGTAGGGATGGTGTTGATTATTTATTAAGCTGAGTCTCAGCGATAAAAGTGATGAAAACCTTTTTAAATCATAATAGATAGTAGATTGTATTCTCTACTTGACTCTTTTAATGGATTGTTTATTCCGCTGTAGTTAAACTTGATGTCCATTGTATTTTATCAGTTTAACATCGTTGAAGACTAATGATAATTTATTATGCATTATCTTAGTCATAATATTTCTTACTGGGCTAGTTGAGCTCACCATTTTGCTTTCATTGTTCTCTTCAGGAAATGAGAATATAGCTGGGACGAGTCGGGGAACGGAGTGACGGTCCAGAGAATAGCATTAGTAGTCCTCACTATTCTATAAAATAGTGTGTTAATAAATGTATTGAGGACTTATTTTGAGTTTAAATACTGTCTAGAAGACAACGTTTGTATTAAAACTCACAGCTCATGTTGTATATTTAAGATTGTATTTGTATTCTATACCATGTATTTGGCGACTCAGAATAGGTGTTGTATACCTTTTTGGGGGTGTCACAGTTGGTATCAAAGCTTAGGGATATGATCCCTGGCTAAGATGTGAGACAAGAACTAGGAGGGGAGAGACGGAGAATTTATTCGCTAGTTGACCTACCTATGTTTATTTGGTATTTAATTGATCGGTCAGAGTATATGGATAATATGTTGCATGTCAATTAACCCTTGTTTTGTGGCAATATTTGAAAATGGCATCCGAGAATATTGAGAATAGCAATGGAGCACAAGAGACCGTTGAGTCTCCACAGATCAACAATCAGAATAATGTGCATCATAAAGGCGACAATCCTCATGCAAACAACAACACTGACCAAATAATGAACGATGGAATGTTCAGAGGCTTTATGCAATTCATGCAACATCAGGCGAGAGCGGCTCCTGTCCAAAATGTAGGTGGAATCATTGGAAACTCTCGGACGGTCACCGCTAAACAGTTTAAGGAGCTGGGACCACCGGAGTTTATTGGAGAGCCAAAACCACTTAAGGCGGAAGCGTGGATAAAGTAGATCACCAAGATATATGATGTCTTGGGATGCTCCGAGGAACAAAAGGTTCCCTTCGCCACCTTTATGTTGCGTGAAGAGGCAGATTACTGTTGGGAATCTATAAAACGTACCCAGCCTGACGCACTCAAGATGTCTTGGGAGAAGTTCCAAGAGCTGTTCAATGACAAGTACTTTCCCGAAAGTATTCGTCATATGAAGGAGGTGGAGTTTATCAAGTTGGAACAAAACAATATGACTGTGTCGCAATACAAGGCTAAATTTGCTGAGTTATCCCGGTTTACATCCCATTTGGTCGATAATGAGGAGCGAATGACGCGAATGTTTTTAAGAAGTTTAAAACCAGAGATACGACAATATCTTATTTCTCATAAACTGTGTTTGTATTCAGATGTTGTAAATATGACTCAGTTATTGGAGCGCGATAACGAGTCAACGCAACCAAGAGAAAGTAGCCGATAGAATGAAAATACCAGTGGTAACAGTCATCGAAACGGTGACAACAAGAGTGGAGGGAATCAACATGCCAAAAATGGTAACCACTTCGGTGGTAATCATATCCAAGACAATAAGAATGGACATTTCAAGAAGAGGAGATTCAACAATTATGGAAAGACGTCATCACCAACACCCGTTGTCAAGCAAGGAGAATGACCACCTATCACATGCTTCAAATGCGGAGGGGAGGGACACATCAGTCCAAACTGCACAATTCCATCCAAAGTATGTTATAATTGTGGAAGAGAAGGTCAGCTAGCTCGATTTTGTCGTTCACCGAAGATAAGTTCAGCTAGGATGGAGGCACCAAAGACCGTCCCAGAAAAATCAAAGCCGGTAGTGCAAGGGAGAGCATTTGTTGTGACCTCCCAGAAAGAAAGGAACCCGAATGAGGTTATCACGAGTAAGTTTATCATAAACTCTAGTGAAGTCTATACCTTATTTGATACCGGTTCTACCCATTCTTTTATTTCTCCTACTTGCGCTCAACGTTTAAATTTGACTCCGGAGAAATTAAACTTTGACTTATCTGTTGAAACTCCATTGGGAGAAACCTTCATTACATCCACTGTTTATAAGTCTTGTTTGGTTCAAATCGGTACCCTCACATTACCTGTCGATCTTATTTCATTAAAAATACTTGCATTTGATGTGATTCTAGGGATTGATTGGTTAACTAGTCATCATGCAAAAATTAATTATTTTTGTAAGGTTGTTAGCTTTCATATTCCTAATCAACATATTATGCGAATTCAAGCGACCAAACCATTAAAATCAATCACGGTCATCTTAAACCATAAAGCTATTCGTTTATTGAAAAACAGATGTCAAGCTTTCTTAGCTCATGTCACAAATTTAAACAAAAATACGTCAGATTTGAATGATATTTCTATTGTTAATAAATTCCCTAACGTATTCCCTGAAGTACTTCCTGGCCTACCCCCGGAGCATGAAATCGAGTTTGGTATCGACCTTGAACCCGATACAAAACCCATTTCCAAAGCCCCATATCAAATAGCTCTTATTGAACTTCAGGAGTTAAAAACCCAACTACAGCAATTGTTAGATATCGGTTTCATTCGTCCTAGTACTTCTCCTTGGGGTGCTCATGTTCTATTCGTGAAGAAGAAAGATGGAAGTATGCGACTTTGTATTGATTATCGGGAGTTGAATCATGTCACCATCAAAAATAGGTACCCGTTACCTCGTATTGATGACCTGTTTGACCAGTTGCAAGGCGCCAAATTCTTTTCAAAGATCGATCTTCGATTCGGATATCATCGAGTTGAAGGTTAAAGCGAGGATATTCCAAAGGCGCCTTTGAGAACTTCGAGACGTGCATTATGAATTCTTAGTCATGTCTTTTGGATTGACTAATGCTCTTGTTGCCTTCATGGATATGATGAACAGAGTATTCTAGGAATATTTGGATCACTATGTGGTCGTCTTTATTGATGACATCCTCATATACTCCAAAACCCTTGAAGACCATGATCAACACTTGAGGCTGATACTCCAAAAGCTACGTGAAAACAAGCTATATGCCAAGTTGAAGAAATGTGAGTTCTGGCTTGAGGAAGTAGCATTCCTTGGGCACGTAGTATCAAGTCATGGAACTCTTTTGACCCGATAAAGATCGAAGCTATTCAAAGTTGGGAGCAAAGCTAAATCAATGACCGAAGTACATAGCTTTCTCGAATTAGCTAGTTATTATCGAAGATTCGTGGAAGGATTTTCTCGAATAGCTACTCCATTAACTCAGCTGACTCGAAAAGATACAAAGTTTGGTTGGAGCGAGGAATGTGAGAAGAGTTTTCAAGAACTCAAGAGAAGACTCATTTCAAAGACTGTTACGACAATACCATCTGGCTCGGAGGGATTTGTCATCTACAGTGATGCATCAGGCAAAGGGTTAGGATGTGTTCTCATGCAAAATGGGAAAGTCATAGCCTATACCTCAAGACAACTCAAAGAATATGAGAGGAATTATCATACTCATGATCTAGAGTTGGCAGCAGTCATTTTTGAGCTTAAAATTTTGAGGCATTACTTGTATGGGGAGAAAGTGGAGATCTTTACAGATTATAAAAGCCTCAAATATTTCTTCACCCAAAAGGAACTCAACATGCGGCAGCGACGTTGGCTTGAACTGTTGAAAGATTATGATCATACCATCCAATACCATCCTGGTAAAGCGAACGTAGTAGCTGACGCATTGAGTAGAAGATCATATGCAGGTACGAGTGCATTATTGTCAATGCAAATGCCCATTTTGTATGACTTGTAAAGGATGGAGATAGAGTTAAAGACTCCAGGGACCCACATGATGGTGGCAAACATACGAGTAGAACAGACTTGAATCGATAAAGTTAAAGCTGCTCAAGCTACAGACCTGGAGCTAATGCGTATGAAGAAGAAAGTGCAAGAAGGTGCTATGCCGGAAGCAAGAATCGACGAGGAAGGAATACTTTGAGTCAACTCCAGACTTTGTGTTCCTAACGATCCTGATTTAAAGTATAAAATCATGATGGAGGTGCATAACACACCGTTTGCAATCCATCCTGGGAGTACCAAAATGTATCATGATCTTCGACATACATTTTGGTGGAGCAATATGAAGAGAGAGATAGCGGAGTTTATCTCAAGGTGTTTAACTTGTCAACGAGTCAAGGCGGAGCATCAAGTACAAAAAGGTCCATTGCAACCACTTGAAATTCCAGACTGGAAGTGGGAGCACATTACTATAGATTTCGTTACTGGTCTTCCCAAGGTTTCTCAAGGCATAGATGCAATTTGGGTCATTGTTGATAGATTGACCAAGTCTGCTCATTTCTTACCAATACGAGGAACTTATACACTTGAACGTCTTGTTAGTATATACATAAATGAGATTGTAAAACTGCATGGTATGCCAGTATCCATAGTTTCTGATCGAGACCCAAGATTCACTTCACGATTTTGGGTTAGTTTGCAGAAAGCTATGGGAACAGATTTACATTTTAGCTCGGCATATCATCCTCAGACGGACAGGCAGTCGGAGAGGACTATTCAAACTCTTGAAGATCTATTAAGACTCTGTGTCCTTGACTTCAAGAGAAGTTGGGACAACTTCTTACCATTGGTGGAGTTTTCATACAACAACAATTATCAAGCAAGTATTGGCATGGCTCCATTTGAGGCGTTGTATGGAAGAAAGTGTCGTTCTCCAGTATGCTGGGATGAGGTGGGTGAAGCAATGATGTTGGGACCGGAGTTGGTGCGTATGACTATGGAAAAGATACAAACGATCTGACAACGTATAAAAACCTCACAAGATCGACAAAAGAGTTATGCTGATCTTCATCGAAAGGACGTAGAATTCGATATTGGAGATCCTGTGTTGTTACGTGTTGCTTCATGGAAAGGAGTTACAATATTTGGAAAGCGAGGAAAGCTCAATCCTCGATTCATTGGCCCATTTTTAATCCTCGATCAAGTAGGAACTGTGGCCTATAGACTTGCGTTACCGCCAAGTATGTCTCGTGTTCATAACATTTTTCACATATCTATGTTACGTAAATATGTGAAAGACCCGAACCACATTATTGAATTAGAACCAGACGAGATAGAGGAAGATTTAACGTATGAAGAGGTTCCTGTTAAAATCTTGGATAAGAAGGAACATATTCTACGCTCCAAGGTTATACCTCAAGTCAAAGTTTTGTGGAGAAACCACGATGTTTGAGGAAATGACCTGGGAGTTATCATCTGAAATGAAATCAAGGTATCCTCACCTCTTCGACATACCAGGTACGCACCCTAATTTCGAGGACAAAATTTCATAAGAAGGGGAGGTTGTAAGACCCCAACTTTTTGAATAAAGATTAAATTTTCTCAAAATATATTTTTGAATATTATGGTGTAGATTTGATATAATGTTATAGTTGTGGGTATTATTTATAAGTTTTGCAAAGTACGCAAGTTGTTATATAATATTCGATTGGTCGGGGAATAATCGTTTTAGCAGGGAATATTTGTACAACGGCACAATCATTGGTGGACCCCACAACAAAATTATTGTCGGATTGAAAAAATGACAAAAATACTTTATGAAAATAACGGCAGAAGTTTTACCGTTAACTGTTGAAGCACCCGGTGTTAAAAATACGATGTCTGGGTGGTTGCATAGTAGCACTACACGGTATTGATTATTGATGCTTACGTGAGAAGTCACTCAATTATACTCAATTATTACTACTGATAATTCTTTGCATCCATATCTCTCATATTATTGATACAATTATTGTTATAGTATCATCTGCATAATATTTGTTATTATTAAATCAATAATTGAGACGACAAAGTTATTCATATTATTATTTGCAATATTGACAATGTCTAGAAAGTTCTGTCAAGGAGAGGTTTGGTCAGCTAATTGCGTGCCAATAAGGAGAAATCCTTATTGGAAAGCCCCCTCTTTCCTGGGAACGATCTGGTTGTTAAATATTGTGAGTTATAATATTAATGATGAATAAGTTGTGTTGATTAAAGATGAAATTGATATTTCCATTGTAATGGAATTATTAGTGTTAGTAAAAATCGACATCTATTTCGATAATAATTGATGTCTGGAGGTTATATTGACCAATTGGGTAATTAATCGGATAAATGAGCAATTAATTGTTATTATTTCACATTCTTATAACTATTTGTTCACATGTGTGTACTATTGATTCACATTCATGTACTATTAGGAGAGGTGGTGCAAGATTGATAATACTTGCATGACTAAGTTAAAAATGGAGGTATAGTTGAATTTACTATACTGTAATGAATTTTTTTCACATGATTATACTATTTATTCACATGATTGTATTATTGATTCACATTATTTACTATTAGGGGAGGTGGTGCAAGTTTGATAATACTTGAAGGACTAAATTAAAAATGAAGAAAAAGAGGAAGGTATTATACTGTAATATTTCGAGCCCCAAAACGTGCAATTATCGAAACTATATTTTCCTATAAATAGAAGCTCATTCTCCTTTCATTTCTCACCAATTCACAAAAGCTTTAGAGCAATTATTATAGAGAGAAATTATAGAGAGAAAGAAGAAAAGTATTCTGCTACTTCACTACTCCTATATCCAGTACTCTTCTTTTTAAGGTAAGGGGTATTATTTCTTTCTTTCATCTTCATGAAGAGAACTTTTGTTATTACATTCTCTGTTATTATGTTGGAATAACCTGTCTGTGTGAAGTACCGCATACTTGGTGAAATTCTTCTGTTATTCCATTCTTTATTATTCTATTGGAATATCACATGTCATGTATTTTATCTTTGGGACTGATCATCCGTCTTTATTATTACATTTGGAATATCACATGCATGTATTCTATGGGACACAGTTACATCTTTATTATTTCGTTGGAATATCACATGCATGCGCTTTTTCTGACGGACCAGATTCATCTTTATTATTACTCGTTAAAATATCACATGCATGCATTTTATGTCAGAACTTTGATTCCATTATTTATTATTCTGTTGGAATAACCTGCCTGTGCGGTCTATCGCATGCCGGGTGATTTCTTTTGTTATTCCATTCTTTATTATACTCAGTTGGTTAAAGTTTTGACTTCTATAATCCATGAAATTAGTAGAATATCCTTGATATTTGCGCTTGATCTAGTATCTTTTCATGTAAATATTTATCTGAGCATTCTTGAATTTTACTCCATAAAGAAATATCATGTTGATAATTTGGACGTTATTGGTTCCTAGACAAATTAATTCTTGAACTTGTTTTATTGAATTCTCATATCATTATCATCATCCTCATGCTTATATTTTGTTGAAAGCCATCTGTGGCCTGTAGTGCATCGATGGACTTGGTATGATTATGACCAGGGATTATTCGGTGTAATCATGACCGTAATGTTACAAATGATGTGGTAAAAGTCCCGTTGGCCCGTAGTGCATTGATTGATGGAATTGTTGTTGGCATGTACATGACCATTGATGAATACACGGATATCCTTGGCCCGTAGTGCATGGATAATTTGTGGTTGTGATACTAATGAATATCATTGGCCGTAGTGCAGGGATGGTGTTGATTATTTATTAAGCTGAGTCTCAGCGATAAAATTGATGAAAACCTTTTTAAATCATAAAAGATAGTAGATTTTATTCTCTACTTGACTCTTTTAATAGATTGCTTATTCCGTTGCAGTTAAACTTGATGTCCATTGTATTTTATCAGTTTAACATTTTTGAAGTCTAATGATAATTTATTATGCATTATCTTAGTCATAATATTTCTTACTGGGCTAGTTGAGCTCACCCTTTTGCTTTCATTGTTCTGTTCAGGAAATGAGAATATAGCTGGAATGAGTCGGGGAACGGAGTGACGGTCCAGAGAATAGCATTAGTAGTCCTCACTATTCTATAAAATAGTGTGTTAATAAATGTATTGAGGACTTATTTTGAGTTTAAATACTGTCTAGAAGATAATGTTTGTATTAAAACTCACAGCTCATGTTGTATATTTAAGATTGTATTTGTATTCTATACCATGTATTTGGAGACTCAGAATAGGTGATGTATACCTGTTTTGGGGGCGTCACATAGTGTGTTATGAGTATGATAATATATATATATTTATTTATACAAAATGATTCATGGGTTTGGGGGGTGGGGGGTTTTTGTTGCCTAAAGGTTAGGTAAGTATTATATATATATATAATATATAATATTTTATTTAAAAATTTTCGTTTTATTAGAATATTTTATTGCATAGTATCCTTTCCCTTTTCCTATAAATAGGATGCTTAGTTAGAATTGAAAATCACACCAGAATCAGAGAATTCTTCTTCTATAATATTGAGCGTATTTCTTTCGAGTTTTAGAAAGCTTTGAGCGTAGAAAATAGTATAAGTTTTCTTTAAGAATATTTCCACCCTACCAGTTGGAATACTCTTCTTTTCAAGGTAAGGGATATTATTTTTGTTCAATAATCGCATAAAATAATATTTTCTTCCATACTCTGTAGTATATAAGTAATAATATTTCGTCTCAGATTTCAAATTCTATATTCGTTTTGTTAAAGTTTTGGCTTCTAAACTCCATGAAATTAGTAGAATATCCTTGATATTTGCCATTCAGCCAGTATCTTTTCATGAAAATATTATTCTGAGCATTCTTGATAAGTTTTAACTTTTTCATGCCAGAGTACTATTCATGGGGTTACTATTCCTGAACTATTCACGGGGTACTATTCACTCGAGTACTATTCACTCGGGGCACTATTTATGATAAATTAATTCGTTTTCGGTCCAAATTATTTTTGGTACAATATTATTCTTGAATTTTACTCCACAAAGCAGTATCATGTTGATAATTTGGACGTTATTGATTTCTGGAAAAATTAAATTATAAATCTTTAAAAATTTATCCTTGAACTTGTTTTATTGAATTCTTATATCATTATCATCATCCTCATGTTTATATTATGTTGAAAGTCATATGTGGCCTGTAGTGCATAGATGGACTTGATATGATTATGACCAGGGATTATTCAGTATAATCATGACCGTAATGTTATAAATGATGTGGTAAAAGTCCTCATTGGCCCGTAGTGAATTGATGGACAGTTTTTGACATGATCATGACCATTGATGAATACACGATTATCCTTGGCCCGTAGTGCATAGATAATTTGTGGTCGTGATACTAAAGAATATCCTTGGCTATAGTGCAGGGGTGGTTCGATGATGTGGATTATTTATTAAGCTGAGTCTCAGCGATAAAAGTGATGAAAAACCTTTTTAAATCATAGAAGATAGTAGATATCATGCTCTACTTGACTCTTCTAATGGATTGCTTGTTTCGCTGCAGTTAAACTTGATGTTTATTATATTTTATCAGTTTAACACTGTTGAAGGCTAACGATAATTTATTCTGCATTATCTTAGTCATAATATTTTTTACTGGGCTAGTTGAGCTCACCTTTTGCTTTCATTGTTGTCTTCAAGAAATGAGAATATAGCTGGAACTAGTCAGGGAACGGAGTGACGGTTCAGATGTTTGCATTAGTAGTCCTCACTATTCTGTGAAATAGTGTGATAATAATTGTATTGAGAACTTATTTTTAGTTTAAATACTGTCTAGAAGACAATATTTGTATTAAAACTCACAGCTCATGTTGTATATTTAAGTTTGTATTTTTATTTTGTACCATATATTTGGCGACTCAGAATGGGTGATGTATACCTATTTTGGGGGCATCACAGTTGGTATCAAAGTTTAGGGATATGATCCCTGGCTGAGATGTGAGACAAAAACTAGGAGGGGAGAGACGGTGAATTCCTTCGCTAGTATGACCTACCTAAGTTTATTTGGTATTTAATTGGTCAGTCAGAGTATATGAATAATATGTGACATGTCAATTAACCCTTGTTTTGTGGCAATATTTGAAAATAACATCCAAGAATGTTGAGAATAGCAATGGAGCACAGGAGACCGTTGAATCACCAACGATCAATAACCATGAAAATGTGTGTTAATTCCTAGAGGCACAATAGTTATCTAGAAGGGGGGGGGGGGGGTTGAATAGGTAATTAAAAATCTTTTCATTTTAACTTGTTAGTTGATAATGATGAAAACTCAGCGGAATTAATATTTGTTTTAATCTCCCTTAAGATAGCGAGTTAATGATAGTGAGGCAGTTATATCAGTTATGACAGATATGGCAGTTATAACAAGGATGTAATAGACACATCAGTTTAAGTGGTTCAGAGCACTTAAAGCTCCTAGTCCACTCTTCTACTCCTCGAGTAGGAAATTCACTAAGGATGTCTTTTACACTTTTTGAATCACAAAGATTCCTTCTAGACCAGCAGTCTAGGAACTTCTTAGTTCACTCTTGAACTCTTCAAGTCTAGCAGACTTGGCTCTTCACAGTTCACTTAGAACTTTTCAAGTCCTTCTGACTTGGAACTCGTACTTCAGTTGATTGGTAGTTGTTGAGTTCTTGATTGGTGCTACTCAGTTGCTGTTTAAGCACTTATTCGAAAGAACTGAGTAGCTGAGCAAGCTTTCTCTTTTTCTCAGATCGTAGAGTTGAGCGTTGAGAGTTCTTGTACATTTTTGTTCAATGCTTGCTTACCTCTCTCATCTGCTTGATTTGCATATATGTGATCTTGAAATCTATCCGTTGGATCCATCCGTTGTAGCATTAAATGCATTTGACAATTCTATTTTTTGATGGAGACTTTTCTACACATCTTCTAAATTGCATTCTGGCCCACTGACACAGCAGACTGCTTTCTCACCTAACACCTGAAAAGGTGTTTTTTCTCTTACCAATGATATTTTCCTTAGGTTCTTCAATACGCTTCTTTGTTGCATACTAAGGATATCTTTATTCCTTTGGGACTGGTGAGTATTTAAACGTTTAGAACCCATTCCACATTTGTTGAAGTTTGTCTTCACACAAAACGTGGGACTCGATGCTTCTAACACAAGGCAGATGATACTTTACGATTCAGATCGTGGTGATTTGTCGCCTTGGTGCTTGGTCTGATGCTATCAACAAAGAGCACTACGATTTCTCTTAAACACTTGCACACTACGATCTTCGCTTGTTTGAGTTGTAAACTCTACGTTTTCGAGAGCACACTACGATCTCTAAGTTTGCTCGGCAAACGTTGGGACCACTCTACAATTTTCGAAGAGCCCCTTCAAGGCAGGCACACTACGATCCTCGAAGCTCTATGTTTTTGCCTTGACTTCTATAATCTTGATCAGCTCGATACACTATGATCTCTTCAAAGCCTATCTATTACATCTCAAGATCAACCTAACAGCTTTGATCTCTTTATCTATACATTCATTTACAGAATGATACACATTAAGAGTTTAGATCAACCAGATTTGATCTATCACTAAGTCCTTGTACACATATTCAATTAAGGACTATACATATAATCATGAGTATTTACATTTAAACATCAAATCAAAATATGCACTCTCCCAACAATCTCCCCCTATTTGATGTTGACATCACCAAGGAGATTTGTTGTCATGATTATTATATTCTAGATACATTTACAGGAAAGTAAACATGACTTAATATTTCAGTGAGCAGCTGAAATTTCTAGAGAATAAGCATTAATTTATTGATGTTTGGAGAATATTACAATTCGGCTTTACATCAATAAGAATTTAAACTTTCACTTATCTCTATTTCTTTGATCTTTTGCGTGGAGGATTGGCATAATCCTCAACCCTTCTTTTTCTGTTACTTTCATCCCTCCTAGCTATATCTTCCAGCTCACTTGGGCTTATCCTTGGGTTGTGATCATGCCTATTCATGAATGCATGATCTCCAATTGGCATTCTTAGGCCTGTAGTGGTCACATTTTGTGAGCTGGTAGTTGGCCCTAGACTACTTAATGGCTGAGCCATTAAGACTTCCTGCTGATCAGATCGTTGAGTCTGGTGGCTGGATCATGGAGTGTGTTGGTGGAACTGCCTTGTAGGAGGACTCCTCGAAGATTGAGTTTGGAATTATCCTCTGCCTCTTCCCTGGCCTCCTAGAACTCCTCTACCTTTGCCCTGTCCTCCTTGAACTCCTCCTTGAACTCCTTTCCCTTTAATCTCCCCCTTTATGTCAGCATCAAGGGTTCGAATATCTTCGGATAGTCGAGTCACTCCTTTGACGAGCTCGTTGAGGTGGCTTTGAGTTTGAGCAATGTCCTCTCGATTTTCCTTGATCAGAGCTTCAGATCGAGCTTCTCTGTTTCTGAGGACGGTTAGAACATTATCAGTCTGTTATCCTTGGGTGACGTAGAATTTTTGGAATTCTTTAACGACCTTTTTCAGATTGATGATGTTCTCCAACATATGTTTATTGTGGGCTTCTTGAGAGTTCTATAATGCAAGAACAACCTCTCTTTGTTTATTGGCTGCTAGGAAGTGAATATCATCCCTGTCCTTTATCCTTTTAATCATTTTCTTGATGATCTCCCTCAGCTTCTTTGTAAGCTCGGCATTTAGGGTGCCTGGGAGATTGTTTGCAGCAGTGATCTTTTTTGTCAGTCTGAGATGAATGAATTCTGAGTGAGCTTTAAGGCTTTCATCGATGTCCTTGATCACTTTCTTCGATACTTTTGTTAGCTCAACTTTGGTGGGCAGATCTGAAAGTAGTTTGCTGAGTTGTGGAAAGTTTAGAGGAGGGGATGGTTTCTTATATTGATCTTATAAGGGGTAGAGGGAAAGATCAAGGCTGAAATATTCATTAGTGGATGTAGAGGGAATATCTGATGGAGGGGCTTGTGTTTGGGCATCGGAAGAGGGTGGCTCTACGATTTGAGCTTGGGACTGATGGGTTGAGAGTTAGTAATCATAGGGATGATGGGAGTTGGGATTAATATGAAGTTTGGTACATTTGGTTCATCAGTTACATAATTTTGGGATTCTGTAACTGGGGATTGACTTGGTGGATTTAGAACCACTTCCAACCAGCTTGGAAATTAATAAAATTGGCTGGAGAAAGACAGTGGGTAGTGATTTACTCTAAAAAGAATTGGGATAGTTAATACCTCATGCACCATTCTTGAGGAGGGACCATTTGTGATGAGCTTCTTGGCAAATTTAAAGTTGCCTGGAAATCCATGAGCTAGCACAGTGATGGCTGGATATTCTTTGAAGCTCCAAAACATGTGACTCCACGAGTTAAGAATTTGAGCTTGATGATAAGGCATCATGGGGAGATAGGAGAACAACTGATTGTAGAGATAACTCCTATACCCATCACGGCCCACACCTGTGATCTCAAGTTCATCATCATCTTTGTCTTCCTCTTCTGCTCTATCTCCTTTTGAGGATTCCACTAGGTCAATGACTTCATTTTATTTTTCTTGCTCAGGCTCTCCCTCATTTTCTATAGGAGCAGCTTCTTCTGTCAAGGGGATATCATGAGGCTCCCCCTCAACATGATCATCCATCTGCAGGACTAATAGCTCCCCCTCAACTGGAGCATTTTCTATCATGAAAACTTCAGGTATTTCCCCCTCAGCTTGAGTATTTTCTAAGGTGTGAACTTCAGGTATCTCCCCCTCATCTTGAGCTATGTCCTTTTGGCTTTCTTTGGATAGTTCCTTTTCAGCAGCCATTCTCTTGTCTTCCTCCTTGAGCACTCCTTCATTGACAAGGATATATTTCTTAACCAATTTTGCCTTGGTTTTCTAGGCTGAGCCACAACCTCAGGACTTTCTTCAGCTCTGTCATGTTGATTAGCCAGACCATCTAGTGTAGCAGCTTCCTTGCTCGAGGTGTTCAGTCTGGTCTATACGATCGGTAGAGACTCTACGATCGAAGAGACAGGTGGCCTCTTGGTTTTGAGACCGATTTTGTTCTTCTTCAGCAGCTGTGCTATGGTAGCTCTATCTTCATCTGCCTCAGCCTGCTGTTGTTTTCTTCTTAGCATCCTCAGAGCCTCAATATCAGAGGACTCTATAGGGATGTCAGTGGTAGACCCTTGAGGTTCTTCTACCATCCTAGTCTTTAGCTTCCTCTTGCTCTTTCTTTTTCTGATAAGGGCAGTGTGTTATCCCTTGTTGGTCTCTTCCTCTTCTTCTGCAGTCTCTTTGACGACTGACATGTTTCTTGGAATCCTCAATTCCTTTAGATCACCAGTTCTTCCACTGGACTCAGTCATCATGCGTACATACTCAGCTGGATTCTGTTTCTAATTCTCAAACAGTTGCTGGGTCATTTGTCTGTTTGGATTGATGGACTCTCCTTCATCGTCCCCAATCTTATCACCTAGAGCAGATTGTAAGACGATGCTTATAAATAGCCCGTAGAGCATCTTTTGAGATCCCTTTGTCTTCTTCGAGTTGAGAATCCATTTTCCTATCCATTCTAGCAGAAGAGCTCCATAGTTAAGTTGTATCCCACAGCTTATGGCAGTCATGAGTATTTGATGCACCTCATTTACAGAATCGTGCCCAGTACTTTTGCAACTTATACACTTCCCAATAATGTCTGCCAGAAATTCGTACCTCTAAGGAAGCTCCTTCTTATTATATCCTTTGACAGTGGGGGATTTCTTGTGATGCATCTTCTTAAGCCCTACATGGAAGTCGATGCCATCTAAAAACCAAAAACCTTCGGATTTGAAGCCTAGACTAGGTTGATGTTCTCAGCCTTTAGCTTGATTTCCACGTCCTTAACTCTCATCATGAGGACTTCATTTTCGTATACTCCATTTCTGTAAAACTCCTTTATTAACTTTGGGTAGATCCATGTACTCGTACCTAGAGCGTCTTCGAGACCAGTCTTCTTTAACAATGTTAGAATCTTGTGAAATTTGGGTTCAAAAATTTTGAATTCATCGAAGCATAGTCTGTAGCCAGAGACGACGTAGGAGGCTGCCATTTCTATCGTTGAAGGGAGTATGGTTGTTTGAGCTTTCTTTGGGGTTAGGGTTTCTGCTTGTAGAGAGAAAGAGAGGAGAGATATAAGCTTTTTTGAACTTTTGATTTCAAAAAGGCATTTTCAAACTTTACTTGTAACTTCCCTCTCTTTATTTTGTTTAGTGGAGCAGGTGTCAAAATCTGCTTGGCTCTGCGATTTTGACTTAGGAGGATTGTACTGAATTGCCCTTAGCTTCTTCTGAGCTAATGTGTCCTTAGGGAGGACTACGATCGTTGAGGTAGCCTTTGTGAACGTTGAGTCTGAACTACATTCGTCGTGTCTATTCAGCATTCGTTGTGTCTAAACTACGATCGTCGAGTCTGTCCAGCAGTCGTCGTGTATGAACTACGATGGCCGAGTCTGTCCGGATCCTTGTGATGAGTTTTTGACTTAGCATTCTTTTAAGGTAACTCAGGAAGGGCCAACCTCTTAGAGTGAATCAAGGGTTAGGTTTGTTCCTGAGGCGCTTATCAGAGGGATTGCTTTGTTTTGAACTTTCTCATCACATAATGCTCCCTATTTTGTTGATGGGGCTCTTCCATCGTTGAGTCTGTGCTGCAAGTGTTGTCTTTTGTGCAGCTCTGCGATCGTGGACTTCCCTTTATCATGTTTATGATTTCAACAATAGCCTTTATATCTGTATGGTTAGCACACACTAGAGTATATATTTCATGGTTGTAAATTTAGCATGCCTAGCTCACTTATTAACTTGTTAAACCTGGATTCATCTAAAGTTTTTGTAAAGACATCAGCAAGTTGATTTTCAGTAGGGATATATTGTAAAGAAATAGTTCTATTTTGCATATGATCCCTAATGAAGTGATACCTTATTTCTATATGCTTAGTCCTAGAATGCATGACATGATTATGAGTTATTGTTATGGCACTTGTGTTATCACAGTGAATAGGTATTGATTTGAATTCAAACCCATAATCTGCTAGCTGATTTTTCATCCAAAGGATCTGAGCACAGCAGCTGCCAGCAGCAATGTATTTAGCTTTTGCAGTTGAAGTGGATACTGAATTTTGCTTCTTGCTAAACCAGGACACAAGTCTGTTTCCTACAATTGACAGGTGCCACTAGTACTCTTCCTATCTATTTTGCAGCCTGCAAAATCAGCATCTGTGAATCCTGTTAGTTTAAACGAGGACTCCTTGGGATACCAAAGTCCCAAGTGAGATGTACCCTTGAGATACCTGAATATCCTCTTTACAACAGTTAAATGTGATTCTTTAGGGTTAGCCTGAAATCTAGCACATATGCATGTTGCAAACATTATTTCTGGTCTACTGGCAGTTAGATATAAGAGAGAGCATATCATACCTCTGTATTGAGTTATATCAATACTTTTACCTTTTTCATCTTTGTCAAGCTTGGTTGCAGGAGCAATTGGGGTTTTCATGGGAGAGGCTGATTTCATGCCATACTTCTTAAGTAAGTCTTTGATGTACTTGGCTTGGTTTATGAAAATTCCTTCATCACTCTGCTTTACTTGCAGTCCAAGGAAGAAGTTCAGCTCACCTATCATGCTCATTTCAAACTTGCTCTGCATAAGCTTGGAGAATCTCTTACATAACTTTTCATCAGTAGAACCAAAAATAATATCATCAACATATATTTAAACCAATAAGACTTTGTCTTTATGCTTTCTAAGGAATAATGTGGTATCTACTCTACATCTAGTGAATCCATTTTAAATAAGAAAGTTAGTTAGTGTTTCATACCATGCTCTAGGTGTTTGTTTAAGACCATATAAGGCTTTTTCTGATCTATAAACATAATTAGAAAGAGATGGAATGATGAATCCTAGAGTTGCTCTACATAGACTTCTTCTTGAAGTTCACCATTCAGGAATGCACTTTTGACATCCATCCGAAAGACCTTGAATTTCATGTGAGCAGCAAAGGCGAGGAAGATTTTGATGGCTTCTAGTCTGGCAACAGGTGCAAATGTCTCATCGTAGTCAATGCCTTCTTCCTGAGAGTAGCCCTTGGCCACTAGTCTTGCCTTGTTCCTGGTTATTACTCCATCTTCATCCATCTTATTTCTGAAGACCCACTTGGTTCCAATGATAGGATGACTCTTTAGTCTTGGTACCAATCTCCATACTTTTCTTCTTTCAAATTGGCTGAGTTCTTCCTGCATGGCTTCTATCCAGCTAGAGTCTTCCATAACATACTCTATCTTCATAGGTTCTATTTATGATAGGAAGCTTAGAAAAAAACATTCATTCTGGGTGGCAGCTCTTGTTTTGACTCTTGCTCTTGGATCTCCAATGATTAGATCTTGAGTATGATCTCTTTCCCATCGGTTTCCTGTTAGGACATCTGTCCTTATGCCTTCTTGTCTCAGGCCTTCAAGATCTATTTCTTCTTCTTGGTGTGGAAGTTCATTGTCTGGCATAGACCTCTCTACGATCTCATTTCTTTGCTCAACGATTTCACTATCTGGCACTACGCTCGTAGTGTTGAGCTCGACGACCTCGTTCGTAGTGTCTGAACTGTCGGTCATAGTGTATTTAAGCACTATTTTGTCCAAGTTTGTTTCATCAAAGATGATGTGAATCGAGACTTCAACACTCAATGTCTTTTTATTGAACACTCTATAGGATTTACTGTCTGTGGCATATCTAAGAAAGATTCCTTCGTTTGACTTGGGTTGAAACTTTGTCAAGTACTGCTTTCCATTGTTGAGAATGTAGCATGCACAACTGAATACATGAAAGTAGCTGACACTTGGTTTTCTTCCTTTCCACGGTTTGTAGGGTATTTTCTTGATTGTAGAGTGTATCAATGATCTGTTCTGCGTGTAGCATGCAGTGTTTAACGACTTACGCTTGAAGTATTCGGGTAGATGAAATTTCTTTGCTAGTAACGTTCTTCCAGCCTCTATCAAATTTTTATTTTTTCTCTCAGCTACTCCATTTTGTTGAGGAGTTTGTGGAGCTGAGAAGTTATAACTGATGCCATTGTCTGTGCAGAACTGGTCCATTTATGAGAAGTTGAATTCTCTGCCATGATCACTCCTTATAGCCTTGATTTTCTCTCCTTTCTCGTTCATCACCAGCCTGAACATCTTGATCAGTTGGGAGCTAGTTTTATCCTTTGAGGTTAGAAAAGGCACCCTTGTGAACCTGGTGTAATCGTCGACTATAACCAGTGAGTATCTTTTCCCTCTGAGACTTGTAGTTGGAATTGGTCTAAATAGATCCTTGTGGAGCAACTGCAGGGGCTTGTCGATTCAGTTGGCAGTTTTGCTCTTGAATGAGCTTCTAGTTTGCTTTCCAGGCTGACAGGCATTGCATGGTCTTTCTTTGACGAAGCTAAACTTAGGTAGACCTGCAACAAGATCATTTGAGGCCAGTTTAGACATGCTTTTGAAGTTTAAATGAGATAATCGTCTATGCCATAGCCATCTCATTTCTTCAGATGCTTTAGCCAGAAATCATATTGTCTCATCTGAGCTTAGTTGTCCAAGATTCACTGTGTAGACATTTCCTTCTCTTGTTCCGGTTAGCTTTACAACAGATGTCTTCAAATCTCTGACTTGACACTGATTGTTGAGGAATATTACTTGATGGCCCTTGTCGCAGAGTTGGCTAATGCTTAGAAGGTTATGTTGTAGACCTTCTACATAGGCCACTTTACTGAAGGACACTGCACCATTACCAGCTGCGCCATATCCTCTTGTCTTGCCCGAGCCGTTGCCTCCAAAGATGACTGAGGGACCCTCCTTCTCTATGTAGTTAGACAGAAGGGTTTTGTTTCTAGTCATGTGCCTTGACCATCCACTGTCCAGATACCAGGTTATGATCGTGGAGCTCTTTTCCTGTCATAAAATTAAACCTTCATTTGGGTACCCATATTTGCATGCGTCCTACTTTGTTAGTGCCCTTAGGGACCCAAATCTGTTTGATCTTGGGTCTCACATGCATTGAATTATAATAGCACTTAGTAGCCTTGTGACCAACTTTATTGCACAAAAAAAATCTAGTACGATGCATACTTGTGCGTGTGTGATAATTCATCCCCCATTTGGACTTGTGTGGTTCTTTAGTCATCCTTCTGTTAAACTGATTTTCCTTCTTCCACGTGTCCTTGGGTTTTATAAATTGTGAGGAGTGTATCTTACCTCTACTGTACCTTCCCAGTTGATTCGTAGAGTTGGTCTTGCTTAACTCTATGATCCTTCGAGGTTGGTGAGTAGTGAATGGGTTACTCTTCTTTTTTATGAAGCCCAGGCCATCATGAGATCCTTTACTTCTTGGAGTATGGATTGAATTAGTGTAACAGGGTTGGACTGATTATTCCTTCTATGAGGATTTCACAAATGTAATGCCTCTACTGAAACTTGAAGTATTACTCGTGCTAGTTTCCTTTAAATTTTCCACACATGATTCTGAGGTGAATCCCCCAATGCCTAGGCCTATTCTGTCAGATGCACTTCTCTGACTAGAGAGTAAGGAGTCCATGGATGATGATGATTTATTCCATGTAGAGATAGTCTTTTCTAGTTCCTCAACTTTAGAGGTTAGACTGGACTTTCTTTGTGCATTGAGCTCATTGGTCTGTTTTAAGAGTTCATTCTCAGCCTCAAGCTTGGAGAGAGAGTTAATACTTAGAAGGGTTGTTTCCAGTTCTTCTTGAACTTTCTTTTTCTCCTCTTGAAGAAGTGATTGGTCTTTGGACAAAACTCTAAACCAATTCATGTATTGATGCAAATCAGATGTTATGCCATGAAGTGCAGTTCTTAAATCATCAATATCTACATCATGAGAGTTGAAGTCAAATACCTCATTGATACTTACTTCATGTATATTGGAGTTATGTTTGTCCTTTGCATGTTTAGCCATCAGGCACATATTAACCATTTAAGGATCTTCATCATCTCCAGATTTAGGAGTTGAGTCATTGTCTGGATCACTCCATGATCCTCCAGCTACAAGGCCTTTGTCTCTCTTTTGAGGCCTTTTGTTTCCTTTGTATTCCTTCTTTGAATGTGATTTCTTCTTTAGCTCTTCTCTGAGAGGTTTGTTGCAGTTGGCAATGAAATGGCCAGGCTTCTTGCAGTTGTAGCATAGATCATTCATTTGCTCCTAGCAGTTATAGTTGCTGACCTTCTTTGGCTTGCTGGTTTTGCCTTGACGCATGAACCTTCTGAGTCTTTTCACCAGCATTGCAAAGTCCTCGTCATCATCTTCATCATAGTCAGAGTCAATCTCAATGATGACCTTGGATGCACTTTCAGTTGCTTTGAGAGCAACACCCTTATCCTTCTTTCTTCTTTCTGATAGGGTTTCAGCTCGTTGAGTCAGCTCCAGTTCGTATGTCAGAAGGTTGCCATATAGCTGTTGAACTATCTTCTCATGAAGATTCTTTGACTCTCTAATAGCAGTGGTTTTGGCATCCCACCTGTTTGGTAGGGCTCTCGTGAACTTTATGATTAGATCTTTGTTTGGATAGATCTTCCCATAGGCTCATAGAGCGTTGAGCAGAACGTTGAATCTCTCGTAGGTGGCAGTGACATTTTCTCCTTGAACATGAGCAAACATTTCATACTACTGTGTCAGGAGAGATTGTTTATTTTCGCTTACTTCTTTCAATCCTTCGTGCATGATGAGTAGAGCTTCCCAAACCTCCTTCGTTGTTTTGTTGTTGACAACATTTTCGAACAGATCGTCTTCTAAGGATTGAAACAAAATGTTTTTGGCCTTCTTGTCGAGTTGGACAGCTCTCTTCTCTTTGTCAGTCCATTCTTCTTTGACTTTGATTTGTATTTTGTTTGAATCGTATGTAGTTGGTGCAAGCTTTGTTGGAATATAGGGCCCATTTTGAACAGTCTTAAATAGATCTTCATCTATTGAGTCCATGTATGCTTGCATCCAAACTTTCTAGTTTGCAAATTTATCTTTGTTGCACGTTGGTGGCTTGCTGCCTCCTTCTGTCCTTGATTCGCTTGGTAAGTGTGCCATTGGATCTACTCAAGCTTTGTAGGCTATATAATAGAACCTTCTTTAATACCAATTGTTAGTTCTCGGAGGCACAATAGTTATCTAGAAGGGGGTGTTGAATAGGTAATTAAAAATCTTTTCGTTTTAACTTGTTAGTTGATAATGATTAAAACTCAGCGGAATAAATATTTGTTTTAATCTCCCTTAAGATAGCTAGTTAATGATAGTGAGGCAGTTATAGTAGTTATGACAGATATGGCAGTTATAGCAAGGATGTAATAGACACAGCAGTTTAAGTGGTTCAGAGCACTTAAAGCTCCTAGTCCACTCTTCTAATCCTCGAGTAGGAAATCCACTAAGGATGTCTTTTACACTTTCTGAATCACAAAGATTCCTTCTATACCAGCAGTCTAGGAACTTCTTAGTTCACTCTTGAACTCTTCAAGTCCAGCAGACTTGACTCTTCACAGTTCACTTAGAACTCTTCAAGTCCTTCTAACTTGGAACTCTTACTTCAGCTGGTTGGTAGATGTTGAGTTCTTTATTGGTGCTACTTAGTTGCTATTTAAGCACTTGTTCGAAAGAACTGAGTAGCTGAGCAAGCTTTCTCTTTTTCTCAGATCGTAGAGTTGAGTGTTGAGACTTCTTGTACGTTTTTGTTCAATGCTTGCTTACCTCTCTCATCTGCTTGATTTGCATATATGTGATCTTGAAATCTATCCGTTGGATCCATCCGTTGTAGCATTAAATGCGTTTGACAATTCTGTTCTTTGATGGAGACTTTTCTACACATCTTCTAAATTGCATTCCGGCCCACTGACACAGCAGACTGCTTTCTCACTTAACACCTGAAAAGGTGTTTTTCTCTTACCAATGGTACTTTCTTTAGCTTTTTCAATACGCTTCTTTGTTGCATACTAAGGATATCTTTATTCCTTTGGGACTGGTGAGTATTTAAACGTTTAGAACCCATTCCACATTTGTTGAAGTTTGCTTCACACAAAACGTGGGACTCGATGCTTCTGACACAAGGCAGATGATACTCTACGATTCAGATCGTAGTGATTTGTCGCCTTGGTGCTTGGTCTGAAGCTATCAACAGAGAGCACTACGATTTCTCTTAAACACTTGCACACTACAATCTTCACTTGCTTGAGTTGTAAACTCTACGTTTCCGAGAGCACACTACGATCTCTGAGTTGGCTCGACAAACGTTGGGACCACTCTACGATTTCCGAAGAGGCCCTTCAAGGAAGGCACACTACGATCCTCGAAGCTCCACGTTTCTGCCTTGAATTCTATAATCTTGATCAGCTCGATACACTACGATCTCTTCGAAGCCTATCTATTACATCTCAAGATCAACCTTACAGCTTTGATATCTTTATCTATCCATTCATTTACAGAATGATACACATTAAGAGTTTAGATCAACCTAACAGATTTGATCTATCACCAAGTCCTTGTACACATATTCAATTAAGGACTATACATATAATCATGAGTATTTACATTTAAACATCAAATCAAAATATGCTCTCTCCCAATAATGTGCATCAGGAAGGCAACAATCCTCATGCAAACAATAACACCGACCAAATGATGAATGTAATGACCCCAAAATCCATAAAATTTAAATATCAACTTCGGTCGTTAACCATACATTAAATATCTAATTTTACATCATTATTCAATATTAAAAACACTAAAATTGCGGAATATTTAAAACGTCTATACATTTCCTTCTTTCTTGCCCTGAATCGCAACCTTTACATTACATCTCTTTGATTCAATCTTATATCATGAATCATTACAACAAAATGATTATACAAAGTCTTACATCATAACTAAATATCCATATACATTGGATAGCTCAACTTACAATTCAACAACATGTTACGTTCAAAATATGAAATACATTTCTCATAAAACATAAGTAATCTTCGTGAATATAGATCTCTATAACTCACTTAGCACATATCTTTACCTTAAAATCTTGACCTGTAAAAGTGGTTATTTGCAAGAGTGAGCTCGACAACCTAGCAAAGTCTAATTGTTTTCATGCATCACATAGCACATAATAACATGCTCGATATACATCTCATTAAAGTAACATGGCATACATGCTTTTAATTCACATAGAAAATATAAAGATTGAGTTCCTTACTCAATCATCATTACTTAGCCAAAACAATGCAGTCATATATTGACTTTAACATTTCATGATTTTAACATGCATAAAATTTCATGCAATTTAAAATAGTTCATCAAGTCCACGTAGAAAATAGGAACCGAAAGACTTGCCTTGATTGTTGTTTACCAATAACAATTTAACAGCTTACAGTTATCTGCACTTCACGTGCCCTACACAATTATATAATCATACACATCAACTATTAGTCACATAACAACACATAGTAATTGTAATGTAAACTCTACTCCACATCTCATAATATTTCCTATTAATTAGCACACAATGTTCAATTAGATTGTGTTAACTTTTCGACTTATGACTCACTATATTTCTTCTTAGTCAAACTCGAAGTTCATTCAAGTGCTTAAGTCTTGCTAGGACTACTTATTGGTTTTATGTTAAACCCATTTCATATCCTATAATATTCATTTCAATTGAATTGAAACACTTTTTAAGTTCATTAACACTTGGCACGGCGTTTTGACGTTCAATCGTCACACGCCCAATTTGCATCTCCTGTGTATGCTTACTATGCTTCTATAACTTATCTAATACATTAATTATTAATGTTAAGCATAATTATATTTACTAACATACATGTTTTGTAACTTAGGACATCATCTTTCATAGTCAGGAGCACTACACATGCATATGTGCATGCCTGACGCCCTCCGATTGCCCCCAAAAACACAATAGTCCTAAAGATGACCATTTTGAATACTGTTACAGACCTCAAATTGAAAGACTTAGAGCATGAAAGTTGTAGGTCTATTCGTCCTCGTTCCGGATCATCTTGAATCACCTCAATCAGAGTTTGTATGAGAAAGTTATGGCCATTTTACTACTGTAAGGCCAAACCCGTCTGGCTCGGACTTTTGTTAAAGATGCATGAGGCGAGAACTAAGTTATCTGAGGCGCCATGAAGCGAGATTAGTATTTGGGGTGCGAATTTCAGCAACAAGCGAACTTCTAGCGTTGGGAAGCAAATTTTGGCGCTGGGGCGCGAATTTTGGAGCTGGGGCTACATTTTTGGCGCTAGGGCGCCGAAACTTGTAGAACCCAACCACGAAGAGCAGAATAACTAAATTCTGGACTAATTACTACTGCTAACATCTAAATTAAGACGTAAAACTTATAAGGATTACTCATAAACATTTACTTATCATACATATACCAATTTAGCACAACTTAACAACAATTTTAGAAAACTTAAATTCTTAAAAGCACTGTTTTTTAAAACCAAAACTCCATTATTGATAGTTATTTAGAACAGTGAACACTGTCATACCAATTTGATTCCATATTTAATTACTTTAAACTATGATTCTCCGTAGTTCATACCCAATTAACCATTCACGGTTCAATTTCACAATTTCACAATTAACATATACTAATTTTGATATTTCTACAAACCACGTTCATACGTGAATGTTTACTGTAAAACCAATTCTTCTTTCTCTGTGAATGCTAGCATACTTCTCATATATACATACATGTGCTAATATAACAATTATAGTTACAAATACACATAATATCATACGTAATTATAAAAACATGATTTCCATACAATTTTGTAGAACTTTATAATATACACGGTGATATTCAATAAAATTATACCGTAATATGTTTTAAATTTTATATAGCATACCTTCACTTGCTTGACCACCACTTGTTAAAACTCAGAACTTTCTCTCCAACCCTTGACAGTCTCTCTCAAAACTCTCCTGTCTCTAAGTTTTTGTCTGACAAAACTTCTTCTCTTTTCTTATTTAGGCTTTAGCCAAATAGAATATACGTAAAATAAAAACACAAACAACGTACGATTTTTAAAACGTCAAAACCGACGATGTACTTAATATACTAATAAATTATCAGTTACCAAAATAATATATATATTATATTTATATTTTGTTTAATTTAATTTATATTATTAATAAATCAAATTTAAAAATCGAAAAGCCATAGGGCTTTGTTTGGCAAAATACTTTAAAATTAAAGACTTAATATATTTAAGCCTTGTTTGGTAAAACTAAAATAAAATCACTTTAATTTATTTTAATAACCACTTATAATATTGCTATTTGTCACCCTTCTAATTAATTAAGTTTTAATACTTAATTTAATTAATTCTAATAACAATCCATTGTATAATATAATAATTTATTTAATCATTATAAACTCTCTACCTTAATTATTAAATTAAATTAGATTACTATTTCAAAATAATTACTTTCCTTAACTCATTAATTATTTATTAAACAAATAAATAATCAAATCACATCAAATCAATTAAACAAATACTTATTCAACGATAAACACAACCATTAAATATTCAATAAATATTTAATTAAAAATCTGGATTGTTACATCATTCCCTCCTTACAAGGATTCTGTCCTCAGAATCACAACTCAAATCACTCATTCGTTACCATCTTCACTACTTACAAAAATTATGTCCCCAGAATTAAAGACAGAAATTAAACAAATAACTTAGAGTAATCTTTCATCATTTTATCTAAATATATATTTTATATTTCCTACTACATTCATTACTTTAACAAATTCTAGGTTTCATTTCATAACTTTCACTTGAACTCAATTCCTTTTCTAAGGATCGTTATCATCAACACTCGGGATATTACATTCACCCTTTCTTCTAAGAATTTCGTCCTCGAAATTTTATCAATTAATATTCAATCTATCAAAATATATTTTACGTCACTACTTCATTCATTCATTGGTTTCTATAACCACTTTCTTTTCACAAAGATCTTTCTACAATTATTAACTTTTCTATTAAAAGTTTCATGTTATTCTTTGATAACTCATCTACTTCTCACTTCAAAATCTCTTTTCTCACTTAATCAACACATTCATCATTCGGTGTCGTATTCTACGACTTACTTCTTTCTAAGGAATATTTTCCTTTTTCACTTCCATCTTGCAGAATAACAAGAATCTTCCACAATTGTTCAATAATTGGGAAGTAGTATGAATAACTCAGGAATTTAAAAGATTCCAAATCATGCTGAGGGTCATAAGACCGTGAACTCTTATCTAGGTTTAATTGTGCTTCACCCCCGGTTCTTCACACTTTAAACCCTCTTTGGCAGAATGTTTATCAATCACAAAGACTGAAAACACCCTCCACTCGTACTCTAGGTAGCCAGCCTATTGTACCACCACGTTGGGCCGCAACGTAGTGTTTTGTAACGACTATATGCATTACGCTCAGTACTTAGGGTGTTAAGCCCTTCGTACTATGTATTGTGCACAAACATTTCAGCGCAAAGTATAAACTAAGCGTAACCTCTAATAAAAGAGTTGTTCATCTCAGAATTTAGAGTGCAAGCATTCAATTGAGGGTCTAATGACCACGAACCTTGTCCACAGTTATAAGTAATCTTTCAACTTTAACTTTTACAGTCATACGACTATAATGACTTCAAGGTACTCAGGGGAACAATCCTTCCTACATGTATTGTGCACAAACATTTCAGCACAAAGTATAAAACTAAGTGCAACCCCTAAATAATAGGGTTGTTCATCTCAGCTTTTCAACATCTGAATCCGCACCAAAACAATTTGGTTTGGCATAAGTTCTTAAGAAACTCTTGAATTTCATGAACATCTTTCAATATTTGTCTAGCTGAATCAAATAGCATAGACCTCTACAACAATTTGAACATCAATCAAAATATACATATACATACATAATATGTATTCTCATATCTTAAAGAAATCTCAAAAATATTTTTATGACGTCATGATACCGCACTTTGTATTCTGATCATTGAGGATTAAATCATTTGGTGATTTTATCATACTACATCATACCATAGTGGGCTGACGATCCTTATATCACATTCAACAGTAAGTAATACTGCATTGATGACTCAATCGTTTTTATCATCTTTGCACCAGGTTACATGATGCATTAATGATATAAAATATATTTTGATATATTGCAAATCATTTTTGTCTAGCCGAAGCAATTAGCATAGACATGCGAATAACAGTATTGTTGTTAAAACTCATTGGTTCCATCATTTGATCCAATGTTTTTCAAAAAAAAATAGAAGTGTAAACATCAGCACGAAGTCAATAAATTTTGAAAGTCTAGTATAGCTAGTAGATTTAGAATACCTATGCTTCCACCATCAACTCCACTTTTTATAATGATCCATTGCTTAATAGGTCTATCTAATCCTATCATCCTCAATACTCCATTTACATTTATCTATACCCAGTTCGTCAAACTTACCACACGTTATGAGTTTAGGAACTTGCCACAATCATATGAGTTTAAGAACTTATCCTAGTCAGACCATAGGCGTCCATTCGCTGAGGTGTTCAAAAACATATCATATAATTATGAGTCACAAACGTACCATAAGTATGAGTTTTAAGAACTCGCACTTAACCTTATAATATTCTCTAACTATACTCTACCTATTTATTATACACATGAGAAAAGAATCACCTTCTTAACAGGCATATATCAAATAGCGCGACACAAACATTCCAATGATTATCAATGTGAAAAACTAAGTGCAAGCACAAAACCCTCGCCCATACAAAGATTTGTACTACTCAGCCATCACATGAGTCCTCAATTGAAATCCCACTCAACTCTATCTTGCTCATAACTTGCTCTTTGTTCGATACAAATTTCTCGTATCACATTATCTCTAACTCCTCGCGAGTTTATCTCGTACTATATCATAGTACAATATCTTCATAGCATCAAGCTATAACTATTCAAACATTACAAACCATCTTTCAGATCACTTAAACAGACCATGTCGTGATCTTATTTTATAATCATCTCACTTAAAATTCTTTTGTTAACTCGTGATCGTTTTGTTTTACGATCCTCATTCTTTCTCATTTTCATCATTTACGATATTATTCGTTATCTTGGCTTTGGAGTTAGGTAACTCCCATTTCTCATCTTTATATCTCTTCAAGATTCTCATTTGAATCTTCTTGTTTATATAACAATTCTTCCTTTGAGAATTTCTCACTTCATTTATATCGCTCAAAATTTCATTCGAGTTCTACACTTTCATCATACGTGTCCATTTCTACACTTGGTACACATCGAGTCTCTAACAGTTTCAATATGGTACGCTGAGTGGTTTCCCACAAACAACCAACAAACTAGGTTCTGAGTTACTAGTTCATATATACCTCCGCTCCATGAAGGAATCGTTTAGCCCAGATACCATACATCAACTAATAAAGAGTACAATTGCACCATACTTAGATATAACTCTCTATTCTTAACTTCTTTATCACTCTCTTTTTATAGACATTGTCTATTTATCATCACCTTACATCCTTATTATTGGACTTGGGTAACCCCACATTCATATTCCTTATAACTATGCGAGATTCTTCTTTGAATCCTTTTACGCAAGTTTAAATCCCTTCTTTATAAATTTCTTAAATTTCTTCTTATTATTCAAACTCTATCTGAGCTTATTCGTTCATTATCTTCACCTCTCTTCTCTAAGGTTATAGCCTAAGGTACTCCTACCTAAGGTTTATAACCTACAGCTTTGATACCAACTTGTAACGACCCCAAAATCCATACAATTTAAATCTCAACCTCGATCGTTAACCATACATTAAATATCTAATTTAACATCATTATTCGATATTAAAAACACTAAAATTGCAGAATATTTAAAACGTTTATACATTTCCTTCTTTCATGCCCTGAATCGCAACCTTTACATTACATCTCTTTGATTCAATCTTATATCATGAATCGTTACAACAAAATGACTATACAAAGTCTTACATCATAACTAAATATCCATATACATTGGATAACTCAACTTACAATTCAACAACATGTTACGTTCAAAATATGAAATACATTTCTCATAAAACATAAGTAATCTTCGTGAATATAGATATATATAACTCACTTAGCACATATCTTTACCTTAAAATCTTGACCTACAAAAGTGGTTATTTGCAAGAGTGAGCTCGACAGCCCAGCAAAGTCTAACGGTTTTCATGCATCACATAACACATAATAACATGCTCGATATACATCTCATTAAAGTAACATGGCATACATGCTTTTAATTCAAATAGAAAATATAAAGATTGAGTTCCTTACTCAATCATCATTACTTAGCCAAAATAATGCAGTCATATATTGACTTTAACATTTCATGATTTCAACATGCATAACATATCATGCAATTTAAAATAGTTCATCAAGTCCACGTAGAAAATATGAACCGAAAGACTTGCCTTGATCGTTGTTTACCAATAACAATTTAACATCTTACAGTTATCTGCACTTCACGTGCCCTACACAATTATATAATCATACACATCAACTATTAGTCATATAACAACACATAGTAATTGTAATGTAAACTCTACTCCACATCTCATAATCTTTCCTATTAATTAGCACACAATGTTCAATTAAATTGGGTTAACTTTTCGACTTATGACTCACTATATTTCTTCTTAGTCAAACTCGAAGTTCATTCAAGTGCTTAAGTCTTGCTAGGACTACTTATTGGTTTTATGTTAAACCCATTTCATATCCTATAATATTCATTTCAATTGAATTGAAACACTTTTTAAGTTCATTAACACTTGGCACGGCGTTTCGACGTTCATAAATCACCTTGGGATTTGTATCTCTTGTGTATGCTTACTATGCTTCTATAACTTATCTAATACATTAATTATTAATGTTAAGTATCATTATATTTACTAACATACATGTTTTGTAACTTAGGACATCATCTTTTATCGTCAGAAGCACTACACATGCATATGTGCATTCCCGACGCCATCCGATTGCCCCCAAAAACACAATAGTCCTAAAGATTACCGTTTTGACTACTACTACAGACCTCAAATTGAAAAACTGAAAGCATGAAAGTTGTAGGTCTATTCGTCGTTGTTCCGGATCATCTTGAATCACCTCAATCGGAGTTCGTATGAGAAAGTTATGGCCGTTTTACTACAGGAGGCCAAAGCGTCTCGACTCGACTTTTGTTCAAGGCGCATGGCATGAGAACTAAGTCATACAATGTGGCACCTCATAATGCGAGATTAGTATGGCCAAGCGAACTTCAGCGGTATTTGGGGCTTCATTTTTGGCGCTAGGGCGCTGAAACTTGCAGAACCCAACCACGAAGAACAAAATAACTAAATTCTGAACTAATTACTACTGCTAACATCTAAATTAAGACGTAGAACTTATAAGGATTACTCATAAACATTTACTTATCATACATATACTAATTTAGCACAACTTAACAAAAATTTTAGAAAACTTAAATTCTTGAAAGCACTGTTTTTTAAAACCAAAACTCCATTATTGACAGTTATTTAGAAAAGTGAACACTGTCATACCAATTTGATTCCAAATTTAATTACTTTAAACTATGATTCTCTGTAGTTCATACCCAATTAACCATTCGCAGTTCAATTTCACAATTAACATATACTTATTTTGATATTTCTACAAACCACGTTCATACGTGAATGTTTACTGTAAAACCAATTCTTCTTTCTCTATAAATGCTAGCATACTTCTCATATATACATAAATGTGCTAATATAACAATTATAGTTACAAATACACATAATATCATACGTAATTATAAAAACATGATTTCCATACAATTTTTGTAAAACTTTATAACATACACAGTGATATTCAATAAAATTATACCGTAATATGTTTTAAGTTTTATATAACATACCTTCACTTGCTTGACCACCACTTGTTAAAACTCAGAACTTTCTCTCCAACCCTTGACAGTCTCTCTCAAAACTCTCCTGTCTCTAAGTTTTTGTCTGACAAAACTTCTTCTCTTTTCTTACTTAGGCTTTAGCCAAATAAAATATACGTAAAATAAAAACACAAACAACGTACAATTTTTAAAACGTTTTAACCGACGCTATACTTAATATACTAATAAATTATCAGTTACCAAAATAATATATATATTATATTTATATTTTGTTTAATTTAATTTATATTATTAATAAATCAAATTTAAAAATTAAAAAGCCATAGGGCTTTGTTTGGCAAAATATTATAAAATTAAAGACTTAATATATTTAAGCCTTGTTTGGTAAAACTAAATTAAAATCACTTTAATTTATTTTAATAACCACTTATAATATAGTTATTTGTCACCCTTCTAATTAATTAAGTTTTCATACTTAATTTAATTAATTCTAATAACAATCCATTTCATAATATAATAATTTATTTAATCATTATAAACTCTCTAACTTAATTATTGAATTAAAGTAGATTACTATTTCAAAATAATTACTTTCCTTAACTCATTAATTATTTATTAAACAAATAAATAATCAAATCACATCGAATCAATTAAAAAAATACTTATTCAACGATAAACACAACCATTAAATATTCAATAAATATTTAAATATTTAATTAAAAATCTGGATTGTTACATCATTCCCTCCTTACAAGGATTCTGTCCTCAGAATCACAACTCAAACAACTCATTCGTTACAATGAACGACGCAATGTTTAGGGGCTTTCTGCAATTCATGCAACATCAGGCGAGAGAGACTCATGTCCAAAATGCAGGTGAAAACACTGGCAACTCTCGGACGGTCACCGCTAAGTAGTTCAAGGAGCTGGGACCAACAGAGTTTATTGGAGAGCCAAAACCACTTAAGGCGGAGACGTGGATAAACCAGATCACCAAGTTATTTGATGTCTTGGGATGCTCCGAGGAGCAAAAGGTTCCTTTTTTTCCACCTTTATGTTGCGAGGAGAGGCAGGGTACTGGTGGGTGTAACGCCCAAGAAAATCTGATTTTTGAGAAATAAATTTTTATTTTTATTAAATGAATTTAATTGATTATTTATGGAGCAAGCTAATCGAACGTCGTTCTCTGACCTAGAAATGTCAGAACATTGTAGGATTTTGGCTACGTGGTAGAATTAAAGTGTTTGAATTTCCAAGACGAAAATAAAAGCTTTTCGAGAAAGTTTCCAAAAAATACTATTCACGCATTTCTGCTCGGGAATTATTTTTGAACTTCCGAGAAATACGTAACGATAGAATATTGAGGTGAGATGGAATATCTAATAATATTTAAGTTATGGAAAACGTAATATTTCGCCTGTGGACTTAAAAATCTAACGTTTAGGAAATGTGACTTTCGAGAAGGAATTTAAATGTATGTAATGAATGAAGCGATGATTATATTATACGTAGGTATTGTACGAGGTAAGGAATACAAATACTATATGAGTTATTATACGAGTACGTATGAATAATGGTATGTCGTATATGTTGACTAAGTATACGAATTAGAGTATGAGAATTATACGTATAATATATGTTATAAGGCTTTAAGCCAAAAGAAATGAATTGGTAGGATTTGTTAAGTATTATGTGAGCCCAAGTATTGGATGGTTAAGTCCAATGTGAGTTTATTAATGCAAGCCCAATGTTTGTTTAATTACAAGCCCAATGTAAAATGATGCTAAAAGCCCAAATGATTAAGTAAGTTAATTGAGCTAAGGCCCAAAGTAATTATCCAATGGGTACAAACCATGGAGCAAACCATGGATAGTCCAAAGTGGTGAACAAGAAATTGATGTGATGAACAAGCAAAATTAGAAGCTAAGTTAGTGTGGTGATCACATAAAGTGCATAAATGTGATGACCAAGTAAAGGAAGTAAGGAGCAAGTAATCTTAAGTGCTAACCAAGTGATAAGTTAAGTAATAAGCAAGTAGCTTAATAGTTAAGTAAGTGTGGAAGACAAGCAAAGTACCTTTATGTGATGAACAAGTAGACTTAAGGATTAAGCAAAGAATAAATTAAGAAAACTTAATGGCTAAGTATTGTGATGATCAAGTATATGTGGGGAGCAAGTTTACTTGATTGATAAGCTTGGAATAGTAAGGAGGTGGAGGGATTAATGACCCTTATGCCCTAACTTTGGTCTGCCTATAAATAGCAAGCTTAGATTTCATTTGTTAGTTGTTAGTTTTTCATCCAACAACTCATAAGTTAAGAGCTTAGTGGCTTGAGAGAATAAGCACTTATAAAAGCTAGACTTTCTTTGTTAGATATTCAAAGAGCAAGAAGAAGATTAAGGCTTAGCAAGTGAACATCAAAGATTAAGTATTCATAAGCCTTGATTCTCTTTCTCTTCCATTGTTAGAGAAGGGGGTATTGGTAGAACTAGTGTGCTAAGGAATGATAAACCAAAGGGCTTAAGTCGTAATAAGCCAGATAAGTCATGAATAAGAAATTCATTCATAAATAAGTTATGAACTTATAATGAAAGTGTAAGAGCTTGTTAGAATTTGTAACAAGTTTACCTTAATAAAATTAGTATGATTAATAAGATGTAAGAATAATGATTAAAGGACTTAACTCATTAATAAGTCATATGAAAATAAGACATAAGTCATGAAATGGAAAAATAAGTATTTTATACTTTAATAAGTTACAAAATCATCAAGAATGGGTAATAACTTATCATGAATATAAGTTAATGAAGTATGTATGTCAAGAGGTTAGTATGTCAAAATGAATCCTTTTGAAACGGTTTAAAAATCTTAAGTAACGAAGTTTCGCCGGAATTCACACGATTAAACAACAATCATCGAATTCGTGAAATTCTCGGAATGGAATTTCGAATTTTGATATTGAGATTGGAAACATTGGTTTTCAATGGAGACTAGTCGTATTTGTCATTATAGAGTTATGGACTCAAAAATGGCCGAATTCCGACATAGATCGAAGAAACGAGCGTTGAACGTTCACGAACGTTTATCGTTTTCGTTAAAAATGGACTAATAGGTGAAATTTTAGCAAACAAAGTCGAATAAATAAAATTCTTGCATGAGCATGTAGAGTACGTGATTTGTGAACCGTAGGCTCTTGAACGAGCCAATTCGGACTTATAATGAAGAAGTTACTGGCCGGAATCTCACTAAAAAGAAAAATCGTAAAAATTTTTCGGTAGTTTGAACAACTTTGGCGCATGCAGCACTCGACTCAAGGCAAAATAAGCCGCGTCGCATAAGCCGATCCTGGCCGAAAGCGAGGCCATAACTTTCGGAGACTCATGCAGTATAGTACGAATTAATAACACAGGACTCGCGCCCGCAGCCTAAGTCCAAGGCCTCCAAGCCCTAATAAGGAAAATGCACAAGCACAAGAAAGTGTAATAGCCGTGGCCAAGAGGGCACCAACCCTAAAACTTAGGCAGTGAAAAATGTTTACAAGTGGAACATGAAAGGGAATTATTAATAATGAGTTAAGGAACTTATTCAAACGTTATTAAGTTATAATTAAACCCCATGTATGATTAATTAGGGTTAAAGAAAGCCAATTGAAGATGAACATGAACTATACGTAATAAGTACACATAACCAATGACGATCGAGTTTCGATTAATAACGTAAGGACGTTAATAAGCCGTAAGGAAAGATGATTAACTCGAACCGAGTTGTATTAATGAAATAATTTCACATAAGTGTTATATGAGAACGAAGTTGGTAAGGACGATGTAAAAGAATGACGGAAAGCCAGAAACAATAAATAACAAATCTAATACGGGATTAGATTTAGAAGAAGGGTAAGATTCTTTAGGAACCAAGTATGTTCATTCATGACCTAATGAGGTATGTTATATGATTATGTGATGTAGAGACTGTAAAGACTCAAAGGAAACATAATTATTCGGTAGCAGACGTTGAAGGCAAGTTTTTTTCTAAACGCTTGTCTAACCTTCATGTTAGCCAGGTTTTCAAATGATTCAAGTTATGAGATGCATGTATGGTTTTAAAGAAAGAGTCGATGCCCGTTTTAACTCGGCTAGACTAATCTTGATAAGTTGATTGATTTATTTACAAGTCTTTCATTATAGAATGCTAACGCTATCCTATGCCAACTCTTTGGTACGGATACAAGGTAAGCTTGAATACGTATAAACAAATATATTTTTCATCGATTATTCGTTGAGCACGTGAGGTTGCCACAACTTAAACGTACATATGTTTAATGAATGTAGTGTTGATCAACATAGAGTACTATAGGCTGATCACCTAGAAGTGCTCGTAAGATATGCTGGACTTACAGACTTCGTGCCGGGTTGTCCTTTTCAAAGAAACTATAAGACGTTCACGTCTTGAACTAGAATTGATGATTTATGGAATATTGTTATTGTAAAACGTTTTGAAGGAAAAGGAAAGCTATTTTGAATTATTGATAGTACTTCGTAACTATCATCCAGTTATTGAAGATATACGATTCTTATGTTTCAAGCATGCTTCTAAAATGAAATTGTTGTACTTGCTGAGCTTGTTATGCTCATTCTTGCTTAAACCATATGATTGCAGTTTAGACGATTGGACCAAAGGATTCGACAAGGATAAAGTGAAAGCTAAAGCGAACGTGTAGATTTCCTATGTAATAGTATAGGTTTGTAATGATAATATTTGATATTATGACAAGAACAAATGTAACGGTTATAAAGAACTTGGGGAATGGTAGTATTGTTTTGGAATATATATAAGACATATTCATTCTTTTGAGGCATTTCAATTGAATGTTTGTGTGAATCAGTAGCAAGTGGAGCACCATCATCGGGTTGGAAGAGACCCGAATTTGGGAAGCGTCAGGTTGGTATCAAAGCATTAGGTTATAAAACTTAAGGGGGGAATAACCTTAGGCTCATAACCTCGTTAAGGAAGAGAAGTCCGAAGGAAGTAAACTCGAGCTTTACTTGAGTCGAATGAGTTAATACGGTATTGAGGAAACTCAGTACCAAAAGATTTAAAAGATGGAAAGTAACCCTAAATAAATTAAATGTGATTTGTGCTTATACAATTCTGTGTTATGTAGTAATCAACATATGTGTTATTGTAGGATGTCGATCGATAGCTTGATGTATAGAGATATACACGCGGTGATCGAAGAGTTTGTGAACCGAGTAGAGCTTGTACCTATGCCGGTGGCGGAGGTGCCATTAGTGATTCTAGCGGAGTCAGAGGCAGAGGAGTACTTTTCCGAGGAAGACTACTCAGAGGGAGAGATGGATATATCGTCATACCTTAGTATGATGAATGATATGGAGGAAGAAAGAGAGGTAACATCGGTTACTATGGTGGTACCTACATTGGAGTCATCACCTCCAGATGCAATGGAAGCATTGTATCTGGTAGCGCTTGACAGGAATGTGCAACTGGGTACAGTTGTGCATAATCAGAGTGAAGAGATTAGTTATCTCCATGAAGCTAAGATGTCTGCAGAAGCAGATTTTGAGTTAGAGCACGATAAGCAGGTGCTTATGGCAGAGTAGGCTAGGAATTATAAGGCAGAGGCCGATGAGCTTCGTAGAGAACTGGAGGAGAAGGACCGGAAGATAGCACGAATGTCTTACATCCATGAGAGTGCACATAAGGGTTTCAAGCTGAAGGTTGCTTTTTATTCCATTGAGTCATGACAAACACGTCATATGATTAGTCGGGATACTGTAGCAATGATTGCGAATGAAAAACACGAGGATGCTGTTATACATTATTAGAAGTCTAGAGTTATAAATATGTGTGTAGTGATGTAAAAACCCTCTTTTAAAGGGTAGTATTTTTGTAAATCCCAACTTATGTGCAGTTCAATTGCGGGATAGAAAATGTAATAGCTTTTGTCTATGAAAACAAATTGTTAATAGTTTAAAACTATGAAGAAGCATATGTATATAATGAAGTTTTCATGGAAATGATTTGATGTGGCGATTAATAACGAAGTAAGTAAATAGATAATAATAAAATTTTATTTAATCTAAAAATGTCGCCAGGGAGAAGATAACGTAATAAGGAAGCGGAATCACATAATGATAATTAATGGGGTCAAAACAACCCTATGCAAGAGTTCGTTAAGTTATTAACGCCTGCATTTACCCAAATCGGGGGTAGAGTACCCGCGAAACCTAAGGTAGCTAGAACGATTACCTTTAAAGAGTTTAAAAGCATAGGTCCACCGGAGTTCAAAGGAACGACGGACTCAATCGAGGCCAATACCGGGGTAAAAGAAATAGAGAAGGCGTTTGTTATTACAAACGTATGTGAGATGCAGATGTTTTCTTTTGTGACTTATATGAGGAAGAGTGAAGCCAACTTTTGGGTAGAAGGCTCACCAGGGTGGGGTTAGAACAGATGCGGTAAAGTGGAAACAATTCAGGAAGGTTTTCTTTGAGAATTATTTCCTTACAAATATGTGAGGGAGGATAGAGATTGAATTCTTAGAACTTAAGCAAGGGGATATGATATTTCCCTAGTACGCGACCAAATTCAAATGAATTGGCAAGGTTTGTTTCACATCAAGTGGACACGGAGGAGGTGAAGGCTCGTAGGTTGGAGCAGGGCCTGAAACCCTAGCTCTATAGTGGGATTTAGGTGATCTAGAGTGTTTCCTATGGGATCATTCTAGAGAAGGTGATTATAGCATAAGGTGATAGTGAGTTGTAGACTCAATACCACAAAGAGGGAAAAGATGAGAGCAAGAGAGAAGGAGGAACCAAGGTAGAGAATGGTAGTGGCGGTATGCTAAAGAGACATAAATTTTTAACTTTGGGAATACTGAAGCGGGACAAGGGGATCCTAAGTGAAGGATCGAGGTGTGTAAGACATGTGGAAAGACTTATCTAGGAGTCTGTCTGGAAGGGATTATAAATACCTTTAAAACATTAAGATATAGGATGAGGGATTAAGTTTCCTTAATTATATTCGTGGAAATGGTTTCATGAATAATAGAAGTAAGCAAGTATCGGTAGATAAGTTTCGATTAATGTCGAGAGGATTTGAGGAAATTCTCGGTATGAATGGGTTAATTAACCATAGAACTATAATAAATTGTTATAAGAAAAGTGTGAACCTTTTGTTTTCTCAGAAAATCTAAGGTAGTAATTTACGGTAATAAAATACCGCGACATTATTATTGTCGAACCATGACGCAAATTAGGTTGGTGTTAAGGAAGACGAGGAGTCGTTACGGTTGCGTACCGACTATCGTGGGAGGAATAAGTTAGTAATTAATAATAAATACCCATGGCCTAGGATCGATGATCTATTTGGTCAGTTGAGAGGGGCAAAGAATTTTTTTCCAAAGATGGATTTGTGTACGGGGTATAGTCGGTTGGAAGTAAGAAAGAAAGAAGAGGTACCATTAGCATCACAGGATTTAAGAGAAAGGTTAATTGCGGCACCTGTATTGTCTTTATCAGATGATATAGGGAATTTTGTAGTGTATCTCGATGATCGCATAGATGACATGATTGCGTGCTCTTATAGCATGGCAATGTCATTATGTATGCATCACGCCAATTAGAGGATTATGAGGAGGTCTATCCTACTTATGATCTAGAATTGGCCTTTGTAGTTTTTGAATTAAAAATCTGAAGATAGTAATTATACGGGGAAAAAAGTGAGATATACAAGGACTCTAAGAGTCTGAGATATATCTCCACATAGAAGGAGTTGAATATGCAGTAGAGAGAGGACTGGGATATCTTATATCATTCAAGGAAGGCAAATGTAGAAGCTGACACGTTAAGTAGGAAAGGTAAGGAAAACTATCGATGTTAACGACTCAGAATGAGTTAATAACGGAGATGGCGGGAGTGGAGTTAGAATTTAAATTACAGAATGAAACGATAGAAATGTTATCCAAAACATAGACTCAATCCACAATAATGGACCGAGTCAATTAAGTACAAATAGGTAACGAGGAGTACAAGTGAATGAAGAAGATGATGCAGGATAAGTAGAAGACTAAGTATGGTCTTATTTTGAGGGAGGAATTTGAGTTTCATATAAGTTCGAGTTAAAAGGATAACTGAGATGATATAAAGATAGCGAAATGTGTTAGTAAGTGTTTAACTTCCAACTCAAATTGTTAACAGGAAGTGATAAGTCATGTGTGAAAAGATAATACCTTCGATGAAGGTGAAATAGATGAACCCCAATGTCGAAGAAGCATTGTGGGAACTCGAGATTAAAATAAAGGAAAATTATCCTCTGTGGTGTAAGTATTATTAGCGAGATTCTGGGGACAGAATCCTTATAAGGAGGGAAGAATGTAACGCCCGAGAAAATCGGATTTTTGAGAATTAAATTTTTATTTTTATTAAATGAATTTAATTGATTATTTATGGAGCAAGCTAATCGAACGTCGTTCTCTGACCTAGAAATGTCAAAACATCATAGGATTTTGGCTACGTGGTAGAATTAAAGTGTTTGAATTTCCAAGACGAAATAAAAGCTTTTCGAGAAAGTTTTCGAAAAACACTATTCACGCATTTCTGCTCGGGAATTATTTTTGAACTTCTAAGAAATACGTAACGATAGAATATTGAGGTGAGATGGAATATCTAATAATATTTCAGTTATGGAAAACATAATATTTTTCCTGTGGACTTAAATACATAACGTTTAGGAAATGTGACTTTCGAGAAGGAATTTAAATGTATGTAATGAATTAAGCGATGATCGTATTATATGTAGGTATTGTACGAGGTAAGGAATACGAATACTATATGAGTATATATTATCTGATACGTATGAATAATGGTATGTCGTATATGTTGATTAAGTATACGAATTAGAGTACGAGAATTATACGTATAATATATGTTATAAGGCTTTAAGCCAAAAGAAAGGAATTGGTAGGAATTGTTAAGTATTATGTGAGCCCAAGTATTGGATGGTTAAGTCCAATGTTAGTTTATTAATGCAAGCCCAATGTTTGTTTAATTACAAGCGCAAAGTAAAATGATGCTAGAAGCCCAAATGATTAAGTAAGTTAATTAAGCTAAGGCCCAAAGTAATTATCCAATGGGTACAAACCATGGAGCAAACCATGGATAGTCCAAAGTGGTGAACAAGAAATTGATGTGATGAACAAGCAAACATAAAAGCTAAGTTAGTGTGGTGATCACATAAAGTGCATAAATGTGATGACCAAGTAAAGGAAGTACGGAGCAAGTAATCTTAAGTGCTAAGCAAGTGATAAGTTAAGTAATAAGCAAGTAGCTTAATAGTTAAGTAAGTGTGGTAGACAAGAAAAGTACCTTAATGTGATGAACAAGTAGACTTAAGGATTAAGCAAAGAATAAGTTAAGAAAACTTAATGGCTAAGTGTTGTGATGATCAAGTATATGTGGGGAGCAAGTTTACTTGATTAATAAGCTTGGAATAGTAAGGAGATGGAGGGATTAATGACCCTTATGCCCTAACTTTGGTTTGCCTATAAATAGCAATCTTAGATTTCATTTGTTAGTTGTTAGTTTTTCATCCAACAACTCATAAGTTGAGAGCTTAGTGGCTTCAGAGAATAAGAACTTATAAAAGCTAGACTTCCTTTGTTAGATATTCAAGGAGCAAGAAGAAGATTAAGGCTTAGCAAGTGAACATCAAAGAGTAAGTATTCATTAGCCTTGATTCTCTTTCTCTTCCATTGTTAGAGAAGGGGGTATTGGTAGAACTAGTGTGCTAAGGAATGATAAACCAAAGGGCTTAAGTCGTAATAAGCCGGATAAGTCTTGAATAAGAAATTCATTCGTAAATAAGTTATGAACTTATAATGAAAGTGTAAGAGCTTGTTAGAATTTGTAACAAGTTTACCTTAATAAAATTAGTATGATTAATAAGATGTAAGAATAATGATTAAAGGACTTAACTCATTAATAAGTCATATGAAAATAAGACATAAGTCATGAAATAGAAAAATAAGTATTTTATACTTTAATAAGTTGTAAAATCATCAAGAATAGGTAATAACTTATCATGAATATAAGTTAATGAAGTATGCATGTCAAGAGGTTAGTATGTCGGAATGAATCCTTTTGAAACGGTTTAAAAATCTTAAGTAACGAAGTTTCGCCAGAATACACACGATTAGACGACAATCGTCGAATTCGAGAAATTCTCGGAATGGAAGTCGAATTTTGATATTGAGCTTGGAAACATTGGTTTTCAATGGAGACAAGTCGTATTTGTCATTATAGAGTTGCGGACTCGAAAATGGCCGGATTCCGACTTAGAACGAAGAAACGAGCGTTGAACGTTCACGAACGTTAATCGTTTTCATTAAAAATGGACTAATAGGTGAAATTTTAGCAAACAAAGTCGAATAAATAAAATTCATGCATGAACACGTAGAGTACGTGATTTGTGAATCGTAGGCTCTTGAACGAGCCAATTCGGACTTAAAACGAAGAAGTTATGAAGTTGGGAATCTCACTAAAAGAAAAGTTTGTAAAATTTTTCTGGTGTTGAGCACTGGCGCCGCGGCGCCAGTCAAGGCAAAATAAGCCACGCCGCAATGCCGATCCTGGCAGAGCAAGGCCATAACCTTCTGGATACTCATGTCGCAGCACAACCAATAACACAGGGACTCGCGCTACAGCGCCAAGTCCGGTCTCCAAGCCCTAATGGGCGATGACGAAGGCGACGACGATTAATAATAGCCGTGGTTTTGCATAAGAGGACCAACCCTAAAACTAAAAAGAAAGTGAAAAATGTTTACAAGTGGAACATGAAAGGGAATTGTTAACAATGAGTTAAGGAACTTAATCAAACGTTATTAAGTTATAATTAAACCCCAAGTATGATTACTTAGGGTTAAAGAAAGTCAATTGAAGATGAACATGAACTATACGTAATAAGTACACATAACCAATGACGATCGAGTTTCGATTAACGTAAAGATGTTAATAAGCCGTAAGGGAAGATGATTAACTCGAACCGAGTGGTATTAATGAAATAATTTCACTTAAGTGTTATAAGAGAACGAAGCTGGTAAGGACGATGTAAAAGAATGACGGAAAGCCAGAACCAATAAATAACAAATCTAATACGGGATTTGATTGAGAAGAAGGGAAAGATTCTTTAGGAACCAAGTATGTTCATTCATGACCTAATGAGGTATGTTATGTGATTATGTGTTGTAGAGACTATAAAGACTCAAAGGAAACGTAATTATTCGGTAGCAGACGCTGAAGGCAAGTTTTTTTCTAAACGCTTGTCTAACCTTCATGTTAGCCAGGTTTTTAAATGATTCAAGTTATGAGATGCATGTATGGTTTTAAAGAAAGAGTCGATGCCCGTTTTAACTCGGCTAGACTAATTTTGATAAGTTGATTGATTTATTTACAAGTCTTTTAATATAGAATTGCTAACGCTATCCTATGCGAACTCTTTGGTACGGATACAAGGTAAGCTTGAATATGTATAAACAAATATATTTTTCATCGATTATTCGATGGGCACGTGAGGTTGCCACAACTTAAATGTATATACGTTTAATGAATGTAGTGTTGATCAACATAGAGTACTATAGGCTGATCACCTAGAAGTGCTCGTACGATATGCCGGACTTAAGAACTTCGTGACGGGTTGTCCTTTTCAATGAAACTATAAGACGTTCACGTCTTGAACTAGAATTGATGATTCATGGAATATTGTTATTGTAAAATGTTTTGAAGGAAAATGAAAGCTATTTTGAATTATTGATAGTACTTTGAAACTATCATCTAGTTATTGAAGATATACGATTCCTATGTTTTAAGCATGCTTTTAAATTGAAATTACTGTACTTGCTGAGCTTTTTATTCTCATTCTTGATTGAACCATATGATTGCAGCTTAGACGATTGGACCAAAGGATTCGACAAGGATAAAGTGAAAGCTAAAGCGAACGTGTAGATTTCCTATGTAATAGTATTGGTTTGTAATGATAATATTTGATATTATGACAAGAACAAATGTAACGGTTATAAAGAACCTGGGGAATGGTAGTATTGTTTTGGAATATATATATGACATATTCTTTCTTTTGAGGCATTTCAATTGAATGTTTGTGTGAACTGTAGCACCGTGGAGTACCATCTGTCGGGTTAGAAGAGACCCGGATTTTGGGACGTCACAGTGGGAATCTGTAAAGCGTACCCAACCTGCCGCACTCAAAATTTCTTGGGAGAAGTTCCAAGAATTGTTCAACGACAAGTACTTTCCCGAAAGTATTCGTCACATGAAGGAGGTAGAAGTTCAATAAGCTGGAGCAGAACAATATGACCGTGTCTCAGTACGAAGCTAAGTTTGCCGAGTTGTCCCGGTTTGCGTCCCACTTGGTTGATAACGAGGAAAGAATGACGCGGATGTTTCTTAGAGGTTTAAAACCTGAGATACGTCAACATCTAATTTCTCATAAACTGTGTTAGTATTTAGATGTTGTAAATAGGGCTCAGTTATTGGAGCGCGATAACGAGTCAATGCAACCAAGAGAATTCAGCCGATAAAATGATAATACCAGTGGTAACAGTCATCGAAGCGGTGACAACAAACGTGGAGGGAATCAACATGCGAGAAATGGTAACCACTTCAGTGGTAATCATGGCCAAGACAATAAAAGTGGACATTTCAAGAAGAGGAGATTCAACAATGATGGAAAGACGTCATCACCAGCACCCATTGTTAAGGAAGGAGAACGACCACCTATCATATGCTTTAAATGCGGAGGGGAGGCACACATCAGTCCAAACTGTGCGTAGCAGTCCAAAACTTGTTATAATTGTGGAAGAGAAGGTCACGTAGCTAGATTTTGTCATATTGGGAAGCCAAGTCCAGTTGGAATGATGACACCAAATGCCGTCCTAGACAAGTCAAAACCAGTAGTTCAAGGGAGAGCGTTTGTTGTGACCTCCCAGTAAGCAAGGAACCCGAACGAGGTCATCACGGGTAAACTTATCATAAACTCTAGCAAAGTATATACCTTATTTGATACCGGTTCTACACATTCTTTTATTTGTTTCTACTTGCGCTCAACGTTTAAATTTGACTACGAGGAAATTAGACTTTGACTTATCTGTTGAAACTCCGTTGGGAGAAACCTTCATTACATCTACTGTTTATAAGTCTTGTTTGTTTCAAATCGGTACCCTCACATTACATATCGATCTTATTTCCTTAAAAATACTTGCGTTTGACATAAGCAGGAGATAATTTAAGGATTAAGCAAAGAATAAGTTAAGAAAACTTAATGGCAAAATTTCCTGGGAGAAGTTCCAAGAATTGTTCAACGACAAGTACTTTCCCGAAAGTATTCGTCACATGAAGGAGGTAGAAGTTCAATAAGCTGGAGCAGAACAATATGACCGTGTCTCAGTACGAAGCTAAGTTTGTCGAGTTGTCCCGGTTTGCGTCCCACTTGGTTGATAACGAGGAGAGAATGACGCGGATGTTTCTTAGAGGTTTAAAACCTGAGATACGTCAACATCTAATTTCTCATAAACTGTGTTAGTATTTAGATGTTGTAAATAGGGCTCAGTTATTGGAGCGCGATAACGAGTCAATGCAACCAAGAGAAAACAGCCGGTAAAATGATAATACCAGTGGTAACAGTCATCGAAGCGGTGACAACAAACGTGGAGGGAATCAACATGCGAGAAATGGTAACCACTTCAGTGGTAATCATGGCCAAGACAATAAAAGTGGACATTTCAAGAAGAGGAGATTCAACAATGATGGAAAGACGTCATCACCAGCACCCATTGTTAAGGAAGGAGAACGACCACCTATCATATGCTTTAAATGCGGAGGGGAGGCACACATCAGTCCAAACTGTGCACAGCAGTCAAAAACTTGTTACAATTGTAGAAGAGAAGGTCACGTAGCTAGATTTTGTCATATTGGGAAGCCAAGTCCAGTTGGAATGATGACACCAAATGCCGTCCCAGACAAGTCAAAACCAGTAGTTCAAGGGAGAGCGTTTGTTGTGACCTCCCAGTAAGCAAGGAACCCGAACGAGGTCATCACGGGTAAACTTATCATAAACTCTAGCAAAGTATATACCTTATTTGATACCGGTTCTACACATTCTTTTATTTGTTTCTACTTGCGCTCAACGTTTAAATTTGACTCCGAGGAAATTAGACTTTGACTTATCTGTTGAAACTCCGTTGGGAGAAAAGAATAAACATTTGAATGATATTCCTATTTAATATATGATTTGATTATGATATATATGAATGAATATGCAAGTAATATGCTTGCATTAAGAAAAGTTGTAAAGTCCTTTGATAGATAATAGAAATATATGTACAAGGACTTAGAATGAATTGATCAAATATGTTAGGTTGATCCTACATAAGTAAAAATGACTTTGTAAAGTCCTTGAAAAGAAATGATGTACAAGGACTATAAATATAGAAAGATCAAGCTTGTTAGGTTGATCTTATGATGTAATAGATAGGCTTATCTCGATCGATCGAGAATCGCTTTGCACTAGAAGTCGTAGTCTGCCGGTGAGTCGAGGTTAACTCGAGAGCTATCGAAATTTGAATAGAAGTATGCAAGATAGTAGATCTCGGAGTTCGTAGATCGCCGGGGAAGCGAAGAAGGATCGTAGTGTATCGAGTAGAGCTTCCTCGGGATCGTAGTGTCTTTGAGGAAGTCGTGTTCGAGAATCGTAGAGACTGACACGCCACGAGAAGACCGATCATCCGTCAGAAGCAGAGGCGAAACGTAGACTACACTCAGTCGTAGAGAGTCTCATCGATGCCGAAGCCAAGTCAAGGATCGTAGATCACACTCTGAAGTTCAGTAGAGCCTATTGACTACATGCAGAGATCGTAGTCAAGCAAGATCAGATGAAGACAACAAGCACAAGGCAGAAATCGTAGAGTGTCAAGATCTGATCTCGGGATCGTAGTGTCTGCACAAGCCGAAGCTGAATCGTAGAGTGCAGAACTACGACCTCAACAGAAGTGCTCACAATGCCAAGGTTGAATCGTAGAGCATATACGGTTCTCAACAAATGAGCACTCCCAGAATATCCAAAGGAACAAAGCCTCTGGTTGGCACTGCAAAGATACATCCTACCTAAAGGGAACCAGAGAGCACTCAACGAATGGCATGCAAGCTAAAAGAAGATCTAAGCACCAACCCAATCAGCATCAAGATTGAGTTGTGAAGCCATTCGAGATGAAGTCATCCACAAGATAATCATAAGAAGACTTGATGGCGACTAAGGGAAAGTCGCAAGTGTAGTAGCTGTCAAGTGAACAGAAGACAACGATCTTGGAAGCAACCAAGATCGTAGTGTTTGCCAAACAAAGAAAGAACTGATGGAAAGTGAAAGAGATCTTGGTAGCCTCGACGAAGAACAAGGCTAAAGTGATTAAGTGTAGGGTCCGGTCCATTGATGATAAGTGAACGGGAGATCACAAGGAGAAAGCGAGCTGGACGCGCCACAAATCTAAAGTGTCTTGCTATTCAGAAGGAACTAGAGCAAGGAGTTAGGCCATCAGTATCTGAGAACAGTCGAAGCAAACAAAAGTATTGAAGCACTACACAATAGAAGGAAGAGGTATACTATATTGGAGATCCAATCAATACTCTTCAAGATCGTAGTGTTAACTCTACCAGTCAATGAGCAACACTCAACAAGACACTATGATCAGGTCCTCGAAGACGTGCATCAGAATCGTAGAGTTCGAACACCCGAAGACTGAAGCATTGGCAACGGTTCAATCTGAAGGATGGTATTCAGAAAAAAGCTTATTGAAAGCATCGATGCAAAAGGACAACCTCTGATCGAGAAATCAGATAGAGATAATAAAGTCTTCATGCTGCCCAAGACATTAAAGTGACAACTCGGCGGGTAGGTGAAAGCGATGAGAGCGCAATATAAGATAAAATATGACATATCACATCAGAAGTCTACCTCTGTCAACTCGAGATCTGTGAAGATATTTGAATAACCTTCAACGGCTACTTTCCAACGGAAGGATTGGGAAGGAGTATACATCTAGAAAAGCTTCAAAGATCGAAGGTTGCTGGAGTTGCTGAGTTTGGAGATAAGGTGGATTGATATAAACCATGTGAGATAGTGAGTCCGAAGGCTCACTCTATGATCCACGAAGAACACTAAGAGACATGCAAAGAAAGAAAGAAGTAGAAGTGAGAGTTCTACAATGTAGAAGTGAGAGTTCTATTACTTAAAGAGTGTTCTGAACTGCCGAGAGAAAGAAGAGCATCATGTCATCTTGATGTCCATCATGGAAAGACTCTAAGTACAATAGAGAAGAGCCTACAGTCATCTTAGCAAGTCCATCATGAGAAAGCATCAAGTAGCAAGAAAAGAGATCATAAATGCCATCTTGCTGTCAAGCATGAGAAAGCTTCTAAGTACCTAACAGAAGAGCTTACAGTCATCTTAGAAGCCTATCATGTGCAGCCATCAAGTACCAAGGAGAAGGATCTTCAAGGCAGTTCATAAAGGGGTCATCCAAAGTGGTTGAGTAACCGAAGAAGTTGAGCATCATGCAACACTCAGCTGCACTTCAAGGATGATCAAGCCTAGCTGCTAAGGATAAAAGATGTTCAGAGCATGAAGACATCTTAGTAGCTCAGCACCTACTTCAACAACAACAAACAAACAACTTAACAGCCAGGGCCTGAGGGGTCCTTATCCGAAGGGACTGAATGAAGCAGAGCCAGAAGGGTCCTTGTCCGGAGGGACTAAACGAAGTTCAAGCTGCTTTGGGCTTAAAGAGTTCTAGGGAACTAGAGAAGTCCCAAGGATCTTTGGCCTTGAAGAGTTCTTAGTGAGCTGAAGTCCCAAAGTTCTGCGGCCTTGAAGGAATCTTAGTGATTGAGGTCTTGCCCTTCCTTAGTGGAAAATCTGCTAGTTGAAAGCGAGAAGAGTGGATTAGGAGCTTGAGTCTCTCGAACCACTTAAAACCCCCTTGTGTCTTTTACATTATGTCATTTACATTATGTACTATAAGCGCTATAAGCGCTATGTATGTTTTAAGCGCTACAACTAAACTTACTCTACGAACAATGTATGTATGATTATGAATATATCAATGAAGGGATCTTTTACTTATTCATTTGTGCTTGAAAAGATTCTTATGTTTGTCATATGCTAATTTAATAGCTATACAAAATAAAAACCGAAAAGTATTTGAAATAAAAAGGATCTATTCACCCCCCCCCTTCTAGATCTATTGTGCCCTGCAAGGAACTAACAATTGGTATCAAAGCTAGTTCTCATGCTATATTCAAAAGCTAATCGCTTTTGAGTGCGATCGTGCACTAACATTGTTCTAAACTTAGTTTAGTAGTAAGTAACTTGTTATATGTGAGATGAGCTCACATGTTGGAAATATTGTGTATAGGTTAAATGTGTATATATACACTGAAGTCGCTTTCAGATTAGTCCATGGTCTCGATTGTTACATCAACAAGACCAATCCTTGCCTACTGATCAATCTTGTAGTCTGAAGACCAGAGATGAGAAAGCTCAAGAGACATCAATGACAAAGAGTCAAGCATCCACTAGTCTAAAAAATGAAAAGACCATACATGAAAAGAAATGCTCATCCAGAGAAGAAAGAAGCTCTCCTCAGATATATGTGCAGTCAACTATCAATTTGGATGCAAAAACTTCATGAAGCTGAAGGATGTCAAAAGAACTAAAGATCTTTGAGATTCTCGAAATTTGCATCTTCAAGACCTCGATTGATTGAATAAAGGCAACACAAGCAATAAATAAACCATTAGGAAGCAAAAGTAAAGCTATGCACATCAATACCTAAACTCAGTATATCCATGATAAATGACTGTTTAGTAACTGACAGTAAAAAGGTACGGTTCCTCACAATTAAATGCATACATCATAATTGCACCCTCTTATGAACTATAACAGTATTCTTTAGGAGTCATAATCTACCTAAAAAGGTGAAGAGAGAATGTAACCTGAGGATAGAAACTCAAATAACTATAAACTTTCTCTCCATCCAAGTTTTAGGTTGAAGATGACATCTTGAAGGAAATTTGAAATGGGTCATAAGAGTATCACATGCCTAATGAACTTTATGTGAAGTAATCTTTGCTGGTGGGTTAGTATGTGTGTACAAGCCTATGTTCTAAGTGTTTGACAACCCACAGAGTATGATCAGTTTTACAAGAGGATCTGGCGATTTTTGTAGAAAGCGATCACCTCCATGAATCAACTAGATACTCATAAATCGTAGAGTTGATTCTCTACTTTGTGAACACTTAAACATTGTGAACATAATCCAGTAAATGATGAAACCATCATAGATAGAGAGTGTGTTATTAAATGCCAAATCCTACACACACTCACCATCATGCATCTCAAAATGTATTATCTTAAGATAGTTGCATGTATGAATGTCTGTTGGTGACAAATATAATGGTTATCCAAATAAGAGGAAAAGGGGTTTAGAAAACTAACCTAGCAGGACCCATTTAATTATGGGTACCAAAAATAGAAATATATTTAAACCTGCAGGTACTTGGTCAGTCTGACCACACTAAGGATTAATGAAGCAGAAGACTTCAGTCAAGAAGACTCAACCAGCAGAAGGCCAAGGACTATTCAGAATTAATTCTGACAAAATTCCTATATGTCCAAGCCTATCCTTGAAGACCCTCTGAGCTAATCAGAATGAAGCTCACATAGCTGTTAATCTATATATGGAAGCAAGCCATTCAGCCAAAGAAGGAAAGGGTCTTATATGCTCAAAAGCTAGCAAAGAGTGTTATATAAGAAGAATCCTCAAGGAAGCTCACATCAGAGGATCATCGAGCATCAGACAAGAGAAGTTCATTAAGAAGCGAAACTAAAACTCAAGATCACAAAGAAGACTACGTTAGTCGTAGTAGTAATGTTAAATGATCGTAGAGTGATCAGTCCTGAAAATACTCATCTATACGATACAAGGAGATATGCAAGGCTGCCTTCAAATGAACCTGAAGAAGAGGGAATCACATCTATCTGGGAAGACATCATCAACCATGGGGAGCAGTGATCTGTTAAGGAACAAAAGCACTGAGATATACTATGAAAAGATGTACTAGCTACATAGTCCCAAAATTTTGTGGCTGATGAACCAAATGAAGATCCATAGTCAGTAGGAACATCTCAAAACGTGCTACTGATAACCTTTTAGCCACCCAACCCATAATCGTGAAGTGCCTACGATCAAACATATGATCGTAGTGTAAGAGCAGGAGGACACCACGATTTCAGAAATGCAATTGTCTAAAGCTGGTAAAAGATCTCCCCACCAGAAAAGGTCGAATGAGATGTTAGTACAAATCACTTCTATAGCATTGCATCTGGAGAATGCCTCAGGGACAAACCTGACCCTTAGCTCACTCTAAGAGGTTGGCCCTTCCTGAGCTACCTTGACCCAGAAGGAATTCTTGATCAAGTTCATCTCAAGTACCAAGTCAGTCAACGATCGTAAAGTCAAGTTTGAAGAAAACTAAAACGATCGCAGTGCAACCTCAACGATCGTAGTACAACCTCAGCGATCGTAGAATACAACTCGACGATCGTAGTCCTACCAAAGGGTACTCCAGTTCACAAGGAGCTTGAAAAATGAGACATTTGCTTAACCATTCGAGTTGAGTAGAGAAGTTCGAATACATCAGTGATTGAGCTATGCTGCATCAAAATAAGGATAAAAGACAAAGCCATCCACTGCAACATCTCTCAGAAGTTGATCGTTGAGTCAACAAAGGAAATCGTAGAATCTATAGATGCCTCATCATGCTACTCTACGAATCAAAAGGTCAATGGTCAAAGCCACGTTAATTAAACATCTACTCTTCTAAAAGGAAATATCTAACTGAAAATTTATGGGGAGTTACAACTCATTACTGGGCAACGTGCAACCAATGGATGGTTGACACATCAATGATTATGCAGAGTTAGAAGGAACTGCCTTAAAGACAATTTCAAATCTGCAGACATTTACCAAAAGCTATCGAACCTTTCTTCCTCCCATTTTCAAACCCTAGAATCCTCTCAAGAGAGCAAAATCAGTTAACCCTCCGAGCCTTACCAAATCACATTCGACCATCTCTTATAAACATCTCTAAATTAGATACCCACATTCTTGAACTACTCAAATGGAAAAGCGGCAAGTAATCCGCGGCATTATTTCGGAACCAAATCGTTTGAGAAATCCGAAAAGAAGTTCAGGGACATTCTTGAGCTTGTAAAGAAAGCTGGATTCTCAGAATGCCTTAAGGAAAATACTCGAGTCTACATCGACCTGGTTAAAGAGTTCTACTCAAACGCCTCCATCAACTCCGAAACCCTTACTACCAAGGTTAAAAGTAAGTCTCTGAAGTTAAAATCTTCTGACCTCAATCAATGCCTAGGTTTTCTTAACCAAGGGCTGAAGAACCTTGATAATGTTAATACTGAACAAGCGAAGGAGGTTATGGGGTACCAAAGAAACCCTAATCATAAAGACATGAAGAAGAAGGAGTTTCCTGAAGAGTATGAGTCCCTTGCTGAAATAGTTGGAAAATGCATACTGTGAAAGAACACTGCACATGACACAGTGATTGACCAATAGTTGAAAATAATGTCAGTAATAGTTCTGAAGAAACAAATCGAATTTAGAGCTATCTTGTTCGATCAAATCTCAAGTGGGTAGAAAAAATTTGAGAAGAAGAAGTCCTTTGAAAAACCCACGACCAAGGTGTTTCATGGTAAATTTCTTTGAGTATTGTCTTGAAGAAGAAGCTAGGAGGAAAATCAAGGATGATGAGGAGAAACTTTGAATGTGCACAAAGTGATGTCTCCACAATTATTTGTGAACTGGAAGAAGAACCCTAAGGAGAACAAAAAGGGCGGACATTTGGGGCGACATGAAGAGCCTGCAAAAAGAAAAGGAAAATAAAAAGAGGAGAGAACTCGAGTCGATGACTCTCGAACCAGCGAAATCACACCAGCCAAGAAGAAATCCAGAAGTGTGAAGATAGCGGAAGTGTGAAGAAAGCTCAAACCTCATCAAGAAAAGTCTCCTCAAAGGACAAGGATAAAGAAGAAAAAAGTCCTAACAGCTATTTGAAACAACAAAGAGGAGAAGCGGCGAGGTTGCTTGAGGGCGGTCAACAAGAAGAAAGCTAAGGTGGAAGATAAACCAGCCTCAGCTTCCCAAAATAGTACATCTACTGAAAAGAGGGACGTAGAGTCAGCAGAAGAAAAAGAAATAGATGTCAAGGCCCAGTCTCCACAGACAACATCTAGCAATGAAAATGAAGCTGATGTGATGGAAGAAATTGCAGCATCTGCTAAAAAAGAAGAATGCTCAAGCCCCATGGCTAATCCTCAAAGCAGTCACTCTGTGAATGAAGAAGAGATTCAAGATGACCAAACTCAATCTCTAAGTGCAACTGCCCCAATGACCCAAGATGATAGGTCAAGTAATGTTATGTCTGAAGAAGAAGAACTTGCCCCCTCCAATCCAGATAGCCACCTTGATGGCTCAAAAGATGACGAGTCCAAAGAAGAAGAATCTGCCCCTGCGGTCTTTGAACTCCAAAGAAGTCATCTGTTGAACCAAAGGAGTGATTACGAAAAGAAGAAGAAGGGTCTGACTCTCCCAAACCTGAACTTCCAAGAAGAAGGAAAAGCTATAGACTGCAAGCCAAGTTTGCCTCCAAAAGGAGTAGTGGTCAATCAAATGCCATCATTGAATTAAGTGATGATGAGTCTGTATCCCAGGGAGAAAATGCTGAAGAAGAAACCAGCAATGAAGAAGATGAATCTGAAGAAGATCCTGCTGAAGAAGGTTCTGGAGATGAAATGCAGCAAGAAGATCTCTCTGCTGGAAATGATCAGGATGATTCAGGCCACGAGAGAGAAGTAATGAAGAATGATTCAAATTCTAAAAATCAAAAATCAGAAGAACTAGAATTTTACCTGTCCTCTCTCCAGCTAGATTCACCAGGAGAATAGTGGTGGAAGTTCCAAATGAGCCATCAGAGACACCACCTGAAAGATGGGTAAGTCATGGAAATGAACAACTCAGGGTAGTACAGATGACTACGTTTGAGGTGTTTAAAAATTGGAACAACATGGAAATGGACTGCACAACCATTCTCTACAATCCTGATGAAATGCTAATGAGATGGTTCTTCCAGTGGATGCCATGGCTCAAGGCCCACACTGAAAGAGATGGAAGCTACTTCAGTTGGTGTTACAAGCAGTTTTCAAGCATGGAACTGGTGGCTCAGAACTTTCCAAGAGTAAAGAAGTTTGCCACCAAACTGATCAAAGACCAACCCCACTTCAAAGTCTATCGCCATGCTAAAAATCTCTATATCCCCTACGATCATAGAGTGGATTCTGAAGGACAAAGAGTCATGAACAAGGAGCTGATCGTAGAGTCTAGCCACTCTACTGTTGATGATGCTCAAACCCAAAACTCGAAGCCTCCTTATGCTCCAGCACTATTATCAGACATTCCCTCATTCTCAACCAGTGATTGGAACTCAACGATTATTCAGATTCTCCAGACTTTCAAAAATCTGTCTAAGGATGAAAATCGTAGAGTCCAAACTGATGCTCAACCAGCTGCTGCCCAACAAGAGGATCAAACTACTTTGGAGCAGGAACTACAAAAGAGGTCTGATGATCTAAGCGAGAAAATATCTCTGCTCATTGAAGAATCACAGAAGCTGACAGTAGCAGGATATAATTCCTTTCAGAACAAGCTTCAAGCTACTATGGCTGATGTATCTCTCAAACTCTAAGAGAGAGATAACATCTATCAGAAGACCATACAAGATCAAAAGGCTGAAGCTCTACGAGTTCAGAAGGCAAATGAAGAACAGATTCAAGCCTTATTTGACAAGATTGACGACCTAAAGCAGTCTTTCTCAGTGCAACTTGAGCTAGGTTAGCAGGAACTCAAGTTTGAAGTTGCCAACTCCTCCTACCTGATGGAGCAACTTATGTCCAACATGGGCGCTCTCTCTCAAATGATTGATGACAAAAAGGGGAGAAAAGAGGCAAAGAAAGAGGAAGAGAAAGACGAGCAAGAGGCACTCAAAGAAGAGTAGAGGGATAGAAGAAAAGAGATCAAAGACGAAGACATCAGCTGCAGAAAGAGTATCATCATCTGAGGGGGAGCCAAAAGATGATGATCCCATGATCGCAGAGTCCGAGGGGGAGCATGATCAGAAAGAAGCTGAAAGGGAGCCAAGAAAAGACAGAAGGTCATCATCTCAGGGGAGCGAGGGCAAGAAGAACAATCAGATGAGTAGCTGGTCAGCAAACATCCTGGAAACATACATGGAGCCAAGGAGGTACATCTCTAACCTGTTAGGTATGTTTTGGATCCAGGATGTAGAATGTCTGAATATATAAATTGCCATATCAATATAAATGACATTCATGATTATCTATTTTAGAAATCAATTGCTGCTCATATATATATAAGATTCATTCATAACATGCATATGCACTTTAATATTTTTAATCATAATCAAATAGGGAGATTATGGGGAATAAACATGAATGATATTCCTATTTAATATATATGATATTTATTGATATATGATATATATATATATATATATATGAATGAATATGCAAGTATGCTTGCATTAAGAAAAGCTGTAAAGTCCTTTGATAGATAATAGAAATATATGTACAAGGACTTAGAATGAATTGATCAAATATGTTAGGTTGATCCTACATAAGCAAAACAGCTTTGTAAAGTCCTTGAAAAGAAATGATGTACAAGGACTATAAATATAGAAAGATCAAGCTTGTTAGGTTGATCTTATGATGTAATAGATAGGCTTGTCTGATCGTCGAGCACTGCACCAGAAGTCGTAGTCTGCCAGGTGAGTCAAGGTTAACTCGAGAGCTATCGAATTTGAATAGAAGTATGCAAGATAGTAGATCTGGAGTTAAGTAGACTGCGAGGGAAGCGAAGAAGGATCGTAGTGTATCGAGTAGAGCTTCCTCAGGATCGTAGTGTACTGAGGAAGTCATGTTCTGAATCGTAGAGACAGCCTGCCTATGAGAAGACCGATCATCTTCCGAAGCCAAGACAGAAACGTAGACTACCCTCATAGTCGGAAAGTCTACTGATGCCGAAGCCAAGTCAAGGATCGTAGATCACACTCTGAGTTTGTAGAGCCTATTGACTACATGCAGAGATCGTAGTCAAGCAAGATCAGATGAAGACAACAAGCACAAGGCAAAAATCGTAGAGTGTCAAGATCTGATCTCGGGATCGTAGTGTCTGCACAAGCCGAAGCTGAATCGTAGAGTGCAGAACTACGACCTCAACAGAAGTGCTCACAATGCCAAGGTTGAATCGTAGAGCATATACGGTTCTCAAAAAATGAGCACTCCCAGAATATCCAAAGGAACAAAGCCTCTGGTTGGCACTGCAAAGATACATCCTACCTGAAGGGAACCAGAGAGCACTCAACGAATGGCATGCAAGCTAAAAGAAGATCTAAGCACCAACCCAATCAGCATCAAGATTGAGTTGTGAAGCCATTCGAGATGAAGTCATCCACAAGATAATCATAAGAAGACTTCAGTAACTGACTAAGGAAAGTTAGCAAGTGCAGTAGCTATCAAGTGAGCGAAGAAGACAACGATCTTGGAAGCAACCGAGATCGTAGTGTTTGCCAAAAAAGAAAGAAGCGATGGAAAGTGACCAGAGATCTTTGGGTAGCCTCTAAGAAACAAGGTTAAAGTGACTAAGTGTAGGGTCAGTCCATTGATGATAAGTGAACGGGAGATCACAAGGAGAAAGCGAACTGGATGCGCCATAAATTTGAAGTGTCTTGCTATTCAGAGGGAACCAGAGCAAGGAGTTAGGCCATCAGTATCTGAGAACAGTCGAAGCAAATAGAAGTATTGAAGCACTGCACAATAGAAGGAAGAGGTGTACTACATTGGAGATCCAATCAACACTCTTCAAGATCGTAGTGTTAACTCTACCAGTCAATGAGCAACACTCAACAAGACACTACGATCAGGTCCTCGAAGACGTGTATCAGAATCGTAGAGTTCTAACACCCGAAGACTGAAGCATTTGCAACGGTTCAATCTGAAGGATGATATTCGGACATAAGCTTATTAAGAGCATCGATACTAAAGGACAACCTCTGATCGAGAAATCAGATAGAGATAATAAAGTCTTCAACCTGCCTAAGACATTAAAGTGACAACTCTGACGGGTAGGTGAAATAGTAGACTGAAATGTCAGATAAAGTATGACATGTCACGTCAGCAGTCTACCTCTGTCAACTCGAGATCTGTGAAGATATTTGAATAGCCTTCAACGACTACTTTACAACGAAAGGATTGGGAAGGAGTATAAATCTAGAAAAGCTTCAAAGATCGAAGGTTGCTGGAGTTGCTGAGTTTGGAGATAAGGTGGATTGATATAAACCATGTGAGATAGTGAGTCCGAAGGCTCACTCTACGATCCACCAAGAACACTAAGAGACATGCAAAGAAAGAAAGAAGTAGAAGTGAGAGTTCTACAATGTAGAAGTGAGAGTTCTACTACTTAAAGAGTGTTCTGAACTGCCGAGAGTAAGAAGGGCATCATGTCATCTTAATGTCCATCATGGAAAGACTCTAAGTACAATAGAGAAGAGCCTACAGTCATCTTAGCATGTCCATCATAAGAAAGCATCAAGTAGCAAGAAAGGAGATCACAAATGCCATCTTGGTGTCAAGCATGAGAAAGCTTCTAAGTACCTAACAGAAGAGCTTACAGTCATCTTAGAAGCCTATCATGTGAAACCATCAAGTACCAAGGAGAATGATCTTCAAGGCAGTTCATACAGGGGTCATCCGAAGTGGTTAAGTAACCGAAGAAGCTGAGCATCATGCAACACTCAGCTGCACTTCAAGGATGATCAAGCCAAGCTGCTAAGGATAGAAGATGTTCAGGGCATGAAGACATCTTAGCAGCTTAGCACCTACTCCAACAATAACAAATAAACAACTCAACAACCAGGGCCTGAGGGGTCCTTGTCTGAAGGGACTGAATGAAGTAGGGCCAGAAGGGTCCTTGTCCGTAGGGACTAAATGAAGTTCCAAGCCAGCTGGGCTTGAAGAGTTCCTAGGGAACTAGAGAAGTCTCAAAGCTGCTGGCCTTGAAGAGTTCTTAGTGAACTAAAGTCCCAAGGCTGCTGGCCTTGAAGGAATCTTAGTGATTCAGGGTGCTGCCCTTCCTTAGTGGAAATCTTGCTAGTTGAAAGCAGAAGAGTGGATTAGGAGCTTGAGTCTCTGAACCACTTAAAACCCCTTGTGTCTTTTACATTATGTCATTTACATTATGTACTATAATTGCTACAACTGCTATATATGTTTTAACTGCTTACAACTAAACTTACTCTACGAACAATGTATGTATGATTATGAATATATCAATGAAGGAGATCTTTTACTTATTCCGCTGTGCTTGAAAAGATTCTTATGTTTTTCATATGCTAATTTAATAGCTATATAAAATAAACCTGAAAAGTATTTGAAATAAAAAGGATCTATTCAACCCCCCTTCTAGATCTATTGTGCCCTCTAGGAACTACAATTGGTATCAAAGCTGGTTCTCATGCTATATTCAAAAGCTAATCGCTTTGAGTCTGATCCCAGGCACTAACATTATTCTAAACTTAGTTTAGTAGTTTGTAACTTGTTATATGCAGATGAGCTCACATGTTGGAAATATTGTGTATAAGTTAAATGTGTATATAAACCTAAAGCTGCTCAGATTAGTCCATGGTCTCGATTATTACATCAACAAGACCAATCCTTGACTACAGTCAATCTTGTAGTCTGAAGACTAGATGAGAGAGCTCAAGAGACATCAAAGACAAAGAGTCAAGCATCCACCAGTCTGAAAAATGAAAAGACCATACATGCAAAGAAATGCTCATCCAGAGAAGAAAGAAGCTCTCCTCAGATATATGTCTGGTCAACTATCGGCCGGATGCAAACTTCATGAACTGAAAGATGTCACAAGAACTAAAGATGCTAAGATTCTTAGGCTGCATCTTCAAGACCTCGACTAATTGAATAAAGGCCAACAAGAGCAATAATCTGTCAGAAGTAAAAGTAAAGCTATGCACATCAATACCTAAACTCAGTATATCCATGATAAATGTAAGACCCCAACTTTTTGAATAAAGATTAAATTTTCTCGAAATATATTTTTTAATATTATGGTGTGGATTTGATATAATGTTATAGTTGTAGCTAATATTTACAAATTTTACAAAGTACGCAAGTTGTTATATAATATTCGATTGGTCATGGAATATTCGTTTTAATAGGGAATATTCGTACAACGGCACAATCATTTGTGGAACCCCACAACGGAATTATTGTCGGATTGAGAAAACGACAAAAATACTTTACGAAAATAACGGCGGAAGTTTTACCGTTAACTGTTGAACTACCCGGTAGTAAAAGTTCAGTAATACGCGTGGTTGCATAGTAGCACACGGTATTGATTATTGATGCTTATGTGAGAAGTCACTCAGTTATACTCAATTATTGCTACAGTAATTGTTGCATCATATCTCTCATATTATTGATTCGATTATTGTCATAGTATCGTCTGCATAATATGTTATTTTATTAAATCAATAATTGAGACGACAAAGTTATTCATATTATTAAATTGCAATATTTATAATGTCTTGAAGTTCGTTCAAAGAGAGGTTTGGTCACCTAATTGCGCGTAAATGGAGAGAAATCCTTATTGGAAAGCCCCCTCTTTCCTGGGAACGACCAGGTTGATAAATATTGTGAGTTATAATATTAATGATGAATGTTATTAAAATTGAAGTTGTGTTCGGAGTTGAATTTGGAGATGCGGACGTGATATTTGAATCCAGAACGATGAAATTAGTAGAAATAGTCTATAAACACAAAATTTTCCAGAATTCACTATTTGGTCAAAAAGTCAATAGTTGACTTTTTCGGGAAAAGTCAAACTTTGAAATTTCAAATTATATATTTTTGATAAAAATGGTTTCATTGTGTTGGAATTATTTGTGTTAGTGAAAATCGACAATTATTTGGATAATAATTGATGTCTGGAGGTTATATTGACCAATCGGGTATTTAACCGGATAAATGAGCAATTGATTGCTATTATTTCATATGATTATAACTATTTGTTCATATGTGTATACTATTGTTTCACATTCTTGTTACTATTAGGGGAGTTGTTGCAAGATTGATAATACTTGCATGACTAAGTTAAAAATAGAGGTATAGATGGAGGTACTATACTGTAATTTATATTTTCACATGTCTAGAACTATTGATTCACATAATTTACTATTGAGTCACATTATTTACTATTAGGGGAGGTGGTGCAAGTTTGATAATACTTCCATGACTAAATTAAAATTAAAGGAAAAGTTGGAGGTATTGTATTGTAATTTTTCAAGCCCCAAAACGTGCAATTTTCGAAACTATATTTTTCTATAAGTAGAAGCTCATTCTTCCTTCATTTCTCACCAATTCACAAAAGCTTTAGAACGATTATTATGGAGAGAAATTATAGAAAGAAGAAGAGAAGTCTGCTACCTCACTATTCCAGTATCAGCTTTTTTAAGGTAGAGAGTATTATTTCTTTCTTATCCATGAAGAGAAACATTATTCCATTCTTTATTATTACATTGGAATAACCTCTATACGTGAGCTACCCTATACTTGGTGAAATTTTTCATTATTCCATTCTTTATTATTACGTTGGAACATCCCATGCATGCGCGTTCTACGCCGGACTGGTTTTCGTCTTTATTATTACATTAGATAATCTCGTTTATGTGTTTTACTGTGGGACGATTCGATTCTTTATTATTATTCTGTTGGAATATCATGTCATGCGTTTTACGTAGAACCTAATTCCGTCTTTATTATTACATTTGGAATATCCTTTCAGACGTTTTTTACGGACTGAATCCGTCTTTATTATTACGTTGAATATATCGTATGCATGCTTTTACTGAGGACCTAATTCCGTTATTTATTATTCTGTTGGAATAACCTGCATGTGCGGTCTATCGCATGCTTGGTGATTTCTTTTGTTATTCCATTCCTTATTATACTCAGTTGGTTAATGTTTTGACTTCTATACTCCATGAAATTTGTGGAATATCCTTAATATTTGCGCTTCATCCAGTATCTTTTCATGGAAATATTCTTCTGAGCATTCTTGAATTTTATTCTACAAAGAAGTATCATGTTGACAATTTGGACGTTATTAGTTCATGGATAAATTAATTCTTGAACTTGTTTTATTGAATTCTTATATCATTGTCATCATCCTCATGTTTATATTTTGTTGAAAGTCATATGTGGCCTATAGTGCATAGATGGACTTGGTATGATTATGACTAGGGATTAATCGGTGTAATCATGACCGTAATGTTACAAATGATGTGGAAAAAGTCCTCATTGGCCCGTAGTGCATTGCCACCGGTACGATTATTATCGTGTTGTTGGTCGTCACCTTTTTGTTGTGCTGACTCATTATCGTGCTCCAATAACTGAGCCCTATTCACAACATCTGAATATAAACAAAGTTTGTGAGAAATGAGGTATTGACGTATTTTAGGTTTCAAACCTCTTAAAAACATTCGTGCTATTCGCTCCTCATTACCGACCAAATGGGATGCAAACTGGGATAACTCCGCAAACTTAGCCTCATACTGCGATAAAGTCATAATGTTTTGCTCCAACTTGATAAACTCCACCTCCTTTATGTGACGAATACTTTCGGAAAAGTACTTGTCGTTGAACAGTTCTTGGAACTTCTCCCAAGACATTTTTAGATGTCATTCTCAAACACTGTCACAAAACAAGGGTTAATTGATATGCCACATATTATCTCTATACTCTGACCGACCAATTAAATACCAAATAAACTTAGGTAGGTCATACTAGCGAAGGAATTCACCGTCTCTCTCCTCCTAGTTCTTGTCTCACATCTCAGCCGGGGATCATATCCCTAAGCTTTGATACCAACTGTGACGCCCCCAAAACAGGTATACATCACCCATCTTGGGTTGCCAGATACATGGTACATAAATTAAAATACAAACTTAATTATACAACTGTCGTGTAAAAATACGACAAAACATAGCTGAGAGTTTTAACACGGGTAATGTCTCGTAGAGAGTATAAAAACTCAAATAAAGTCCTCATTACATTTATTATTACACTATTTCACAGAATAATGAGGGCTACTAATGCACCATCTAGGACCATCACTCTATTCCCCGACTAGTCCCAGCTACGTTCTCATTTCCTGAAGAGAACAATGAAAGCAAAAGGGTGAGCTCAACTAGCCCAGTAAGAAATATTATGACTAAGATAATGCAGAATAAATTATCGTTAGCCTTCAACAGTGTTAAACTGATACAATATAACAAACATCAAGTTTAACTGTAGCGGAATAAGAAATCCATTAGAAGAGTCAAGTAAAGAATAAAATCTACTATCTTCTATGATTTAAAAAGGTTTTTCATCATTTTTATCGCTGAGACTCAGCTTAATAAATAATCCAAATCATTAAATCATCCCTGCACTACAGGCCAAGGATATTCCTTAGTATCACGACCACGAATTATCCATGCTCTACGGCAAAAGATAATCGTGTTTTTATCAATGGTCCTGATCATGCCATAAAATAATTCATCTTTGCACCCTTGTCCGAAGAGAATCCATAGCCATAATCATACCAAAAACTATCCATCAATGCACTACGGGCCAATGAGGACTTTTTCCACATCATTTGTAACATTATGGTCATGATTATACCGAATAATTCCTGGTCATAATCATACCAAGTCCATCTATCCACTACAGGCCACATATAACTTTCAACATAATATAAACATGAGGATGATGACAATGACATATTAATTCAATAAAACAAGTTCAAGAATTAATTTATCCAGGAACCAATAACGTCCAAATTGTCAACATGATACTTCTTTGTAGAGTAAAATTCAAGAATGCTCAGAAGATTATTTTCATGAAAAGATACTGGATGAAGCGCAAATATTAAGGATATTCCACTAATTTCATGGAGTATAGAAGTCAAAACTTTAACCAACTAAGTATAATAAAGAATGGAATAACAAAAGAAATCACCAGGCATGCGATAGACCGCATAAACAGGTTATTCCAACATAATAATAAATAACGGAACCAGGTCATGCATAAACGCACAGACAAAAAATTCCAACAGAATAATAATGGAACCAGGTCATGCGTAAAGCACAGACAGGATATTCCAACAGAATAAAAATTAACGGAACCAGGTCATGCATAAAGCACAGACATGATGTTCCAACAGAATGATAAATAATGGAACCAGGTCATGCGTAAAGCACAGACAAGATGTTCCAACAGAATGATAAATAATGGAACCAGGTCATGCGTAAAGCACAGAGGATATTCCAACAGAATGATAAAGAATGGAATAATAGAAGAATTTCACCAAGTATAGGGTAGTCCGCGTATACAGGTTATTCCAACAGAATAATAATGAATGGAATAACAGAAGTTCTCTTCATGAATACAAAAGAAATAATACCCCTTACTAGTACAACAAATAATATCCCTTACATTAGAAAAATTGGATATTGGAATAGTGAGGTAGTAGACTTCTCTTCTTCTTTCTCTCTATAATTTCTCTCTATAATAATTGCTCTAAAGATTTTGTGAATTGGTGAGAAATGAAGGAAGAATGAGCTTCTATTTATAGGAAAATATAGTTTCAATAATTGCACATTTTGGGGCTCAAAATATTACAGTATAATACCTTCCTATTTTTCTTCATTTTTAATTTAGTCCTGCAAGTATTATCAAACTTTCACCACCTCCCCTAATAATAAATAATGTGAATCAATAGTAAATCATGTGACTTAATAGTTCTAATCATGTGATAAAAACAATTATAGTATAGTACCTCCATCTATACCTCCATTTTTAACTTAGTCATGCAAGTATTATCAATCTTGCACCACCACCCCTAATAGTATAAGAAGGTGAATCAATAGTACCCCATGAATAGTAACTCGTGAATAGTAACTCGTGAATAGTACTTTGACACGAAAAGTGCTCCGAATACCCGAGTGAACAATATAACCTTCAGACATCAATTATCATCGAAATAAATGTCAATTTCCACTAACACTAATAATCCCAACACAATGGAACAATCAATTTCATCTTTAATCAACACAACTTATTCATCATTAATATTATAACTCATAATATTTTTAACAACCATATCATTCCCAGGAAAGAGGGGGCTTTTCGATAAGGATTCTCTTTATTGGCGCGCAATTAGGTGACCAAACCTCTCCTTGACAGAACTTCTAGACATTGTCAATATTGCAAATAATAATATGAATAACTTTGTCATCTCAATTATTGATTTAATAATATAACATATTATGCAGATGATACTGTGATAATAATTGAATCAATAATATGAGAGATATGATGCAGTAATTACTGTAGAAATAATTGAGTATAACTGAGTGACTTCTTACGTAATCATCAATAATCAATACCATGTGCTACTATGCAACCACGCGTATTACTATACTTTTACTACCAAGTAGTTCAACAGTTTTAACGGTAACACTTTCGCCGTTATTTTTATAAAAAGATAATTCTGTCGTTTTCTAACTACGACAATACTTCCGTTGTGGGGTTCACCAATGATTGTGCCGTCGTATGAATATTCCCCAACAAAAAGAATATTCCCCGACCAAACGAATATTTTATAACAACTTGCATACTTTGCAAAATTTATAAATATTACCCACAACTATAACATTATATCAAATCCACACCATAATATTTAAAAAAATATTTCAAGAAATTTAAATCTTTATTCATAAACTTTGGGGTCTCACAAGTAATCTTTCAACTTTAACTTTAACAGTCATAAGACTATAAGGACTCCATGTACTTAGGGGGATCAACCCTTCGTACAATGTATTGTGCACAACCATTTTAACGCTAAGCGTAAACCTCTAATAAAAGAGTTGTTCATCTCAGTATTTAGAATACAAGTCCGCACCAAAGTAGGTTTGGTTTGGATACATTACAAGGAAAATTTAGAGTTCAACGGTCATCAACTAAGGATTAGTTGAATGCAAAAGAACTAATTGTATGCTATGGAATAATCATAACTGAATCGATATTTGTAAATTAACATTATGCTTTAGGAATAATCTAATAGCATAAACATTGAATAATCATAACATAATTTTCTTTGCACAATATTAAGTCAAAGTTGTTGATAATTGGATACCAAGTATGCATAATGAATAGTAATTTGATCGATAAAGTTGTTCAACACTAGAATATTAAAATATAGCAATTTGCATGCTAAATAACAAGTTACATATAAAAGAAACTTGCTCAATACTAAATATATGATTTAGAATACTTGCATCCCTATGAACAATTAGATACAAGAGCTTTCTCAATAATAAACAATCTAGCTCTACGAAAGTGTAAAGTTAGCCACTTGTATAATTGAATTTGAATTAAAAACAATAATGTACTCAACGAAATTGAACTTGCACAATGAAGTTTTAGAGTTAGAAAACATGCATAAACAACTAACTTAATGAAAGTATAGAGTTACAAAACTTGCTCAAAAGAGTTTAAATATTCGCACAATTATAAAAGTAGAGTTAGAGAACTTGCCTTGAGCACAAGCTAAAGTTTACAACTTGAATTTCAATACCCTATACATATGTCATCATGACATAATTAGTACTTACCAATATTTTCTATATATAAATAAGTATATACAACATGTAGGTTTAATTACCAATTCACATAACCGAACTACGTTAATACTAGTTACCCCTTGATAACATATCATTTTTTTGTTTAGTATTACTGAATTCATCATTTAACAGTCCTATTATTAACACATAACAATTATTTTCAAAATTTTTGCAACAAACTAAAACTGTCAGACCATTTCGCTAACTTCATCACACTGTATTTCCACGATTTATAATCGTGGTTGGCTGCATCATGGGATGAGTCAAGGTCAGAATATTGAAAGTAAGGCCATTGGCCATGAGTCACATGCCAACGATTAGCATCTTTGCATGAAACTTATATCTTCTTTGGGCAACTGATCTTGGCACCAACGCGTCGTAACTTCGGCGACCAAGCTCTAAGAATGAATGAACAAAAAGCCAAATTGGCCTACAAGCTCTAATCTAACAAACTAATTACATGTAATATATATAGAGACTTCCTGTAAACATATTGTAAAGACTTCTAGCATGATTCTACCCATAAAATAACATAACCATCAAATTTACAACACCCAATTTCATTGGTTTTGATAAAAACTCTATTTTTGACATTTTTAAAGAAAATCAACACTGTGATTTTATTTTTCAATCAAAACAGTAAATTCAAAATACCATGGTTATGATTATACATACTCTATCAAATTCAATAGTCAATTTATATATATTAACAATTTATCAACCTTAATTTCATTTTAAACTAAGCCATACTCATATATTTTCATATAAACACTTTAATATGGTTTTCTTCACAAATTGCATACATACATGACTTAATTTCTCTATATTCACATATAAACTCATGAAATAACCTTTTTACAAATTATTATCATACTAAACTATATACATATCAACAATTCATCTTTTACAATTATTTTACAGAGAATTTTTGGGAAGAGGAAAACTAAACTTTTAAAGAAAAAGATTGAGCTCCTACCTTTGATTAAGAAGATGATATCCTAGAGTTAGAAGAAGATGGTTATCCTTTTGATTATCAAGCTTCTTTTCCCCCAATTCCTTTCTCAATTTTTCTAGCCTTCCTTCCTCTCTTCTTTTCTCTCTGTAAGCTCTTCAACTGATTCTTCTTCTCTCTTCTAACATACATACTAACAATATAACGTATATAATAATAATATATATTAATGATATAATATAAATATAGATATAACTTATATCATTTATGTTTTATTTGAAAATCAAAAGCCATAAGTCTTGTTTGGCTAACCACTAAAAAAATAATCAATTAATCCTTATGCCTTGTTTGGAAAAACACTATTAGAATAAAGACTTAATAGACATTAGGCCTTGTTTGGCAAAACTTAATTAAACTCCTTTAATTTATTTTAATAACTCCTTTATAGCAAGGTTATTTGTCACACTTGTAATAAATTAAATAATCAATTTAATCAATTCAAATACTAATCTATTAAATTACTTTAACACATAAATCATTCCCACATAATTATAATTTTCTTTATAATTATAAATTTATTTAACCAACTAACACCTTATTTTAATTACAAATTCTAATTAAAATATTATAATTCATTTAATCATTATTAGCTCTCTAACTTAATTATTAAATTAAATTAGTATATAATCTCGTAACAATTAATTTTCTTAGCTCCTTAATTATTTATTCAACAAATAATTAACTAAACCACATCAACTCAAATTGAACAATTATTTATTCAACAATAACATATCCATTAAATACTTATATAAATCAATAAATATTTAATATTATAATTTAAAATTCTGGAATGTTACATCATTCCCTCCCTACAACGATTCTGTCCTCAGAATCACAACTCAAACAAATCATTCGTTACACAAAACCCATTTCCAAAGCCTCATATCGAATGGCTCCTATTGAACTTCAGGAGTTAAAACCCCAACTGCAGGAATTGTTAGACATCGGTTTCATTCGTCCTAGTACGTCTCCTTGGGGTGCTCTTGTTCTATTCGTGAAGAAGAAAGATGGGAGTATGCGACTTTGTATTGATTATCGGGATTTGAATCATGTCACCACCAAAAATAGGTACCTGTTGCCTCACATTGATGACCTGTTGCAAGGCGCCAAATTCTTTTCAAAGATTGATCTTCGTTCCGGATATCACCAATTGAAGATTAAAATCGATTACATTCCAAAGACTGCTTTCAGAACTCGGTACGGGCATTACAAATCCCTAGTCATGTCCTTTGGATTGACTAATGCTCCCGCAGCCTTCATAGATATGATGAACCGAGTATTCAAGGAATATTTGGATTATTTTGTGGTTGTCTTTATTGATGACATTCTCATATATTCCAAAAGCCGTGAAGATCATGAGCAACACTTGAGGCTGATACCCCAAAAGCTTTGTGAAAATAAGCTTTATGCCAAGTTGAAGAAATCCGAGTTCTAGCTTGAGGAAGTAGCATTCCTTGGGAACGTAGTATCAAGTCATGGAATATCTGTTGACCCGACAAAAATTAAAGCAATACAAAGCTAGGAACAACCTAAATCAGTGACCGAAGTACGTAGCTTTCTTGGCTTAGATGGTTATTATCAGAGATTTGTAGAAGGGTTTTCTCGAATCGCTACTCCATTAACTCAGCTGACTCGGAAAGATACAAAATTTGGTTGGAGCGAGGAATGTGAGAAGAGTTTTCAAGAACTCAAGAGGAGACTCATTTCAGCACCTATTCTAACAATACCATCTGGTTCGGAGGGATTTGCCATCTACAGTAATGCTTCAGGCAAATGGTTAGGATGTGTTCTCATGCAACATGGGAAAGTCATAGCCTATGTCTCTCGACAACTCAAAGAATATGAGAGGAATTATCGTACTCATGATCTAGAGTTGGCAGATGTTGTCTTTGCACTTAAAATTTGGAGGCATTACCTGTATGGGGAGAAAGTGGAGATCTATACGGATCATAAAAGCCTCAAAAAATATTTTTCATAGGTTATTCTAAAAGGAACTCAACATGCAAACGACGCGTTGGCTAAACTCGCTGTATTTAAAAGATTATGATTACTATTTAATACCATCTCCGAAAAGCGTTGTTATCTTTGCACTTAAAAGCATTACCCGTATGGGGGAAAGTGGCGCAACGACGTTGGCTCGGTGAAAGATCTATTTAATGCATACGAGGCGACGCGTAGAAGATCATATGCAGTGCAGTGCGTTATTGTCAAGCAAAGGCCCATTTTGTATGACTTGCAAAGGATGGAGATAGAGTTAAAGACTCGAGGACCCACGTGATGATGGCTAACATACTGAGTAGAACCGACTTTAATCGATAAAGTTAAATTCTCAACTCTGAGACCTAGAGGCGATCGTATGAGAAAGAAAGTGCAAAAAGGTGATATCCCAGAAGTAAGAATCAATGAAGAAGGAATACTTCGAGTCAACTCCAGACTTTGTGTTCCTAACGATTCTGACTTGAAGTATAAAATCATGATGGAGGCGCACAACACACCGTTTATAATTCATCCTGGGAGTACCAAAATGTATCGTGATCTTTGACATAGATTTTGGTGGAGCAATATGAAGAGAGAGATCGCGGAGTTTATCTCAAGGTGTTTAAATTGTCAACGTGTCAAGGCGGAGCATCAAGTGCCAAAAGTTCCATTGCAACCACTTGAAATTCCAGAATGGAAGTGGGAGCACATTACCATGGATTTCGTTACTAGTCTTCCCAAGGTTTCTCAAGGCATAGATGCAATTTGGGTCATTGTTGATAGATTGACCAAGTCTGCTCATTTCTTACCTATACGAGAAACTTATACACTTGAATGTCTTGCTCGTATGTACATAAATGAGATTATAAGACTGCATGGTATGCCAGTATCCATAGTTTATGATCGAGACCCAAGATTCACTTCACAGTTTTGGGTTAGTTTGCAAAAAAGCTATGGGCACGGATTTGCGATTTAGTTCGGTATATCATCCTCAAACGGACGGGCAGTCGGAGAGGACTATTCAAACTCTTGAAGATTTATTAAGACTTTGTGTCCTTGACTTCAAAGGAAGTTGAGAGAAGTTCTTTCCATTGGTGGAATTTTTCTACCACAACAGTTATCAAGCAAGTATTGGCATGGCTCAATTCGAGGCGTTGTATGGGCGCAAGTGTCATTCTCCAGTATATTGGGACGAGGTGGGTGAAGCAATGTTGTTGGGACCAGATTTGGTACGTATGACTATGGAAAAGATTCAAATGATCCGGCAACGTATAAAGACTTCACAAGATCGGCAAAATAGTTATGCTGATCTTCATCGAAAAGACGTGGAATTCAATGTTGGAGAGCATGTGTTGTTACGTGTGGAACCATGGAAAGGAGTTACGAGATTTGGAAAGAGAGGAAAGCTCAATCCTCGATTCATTGGCCCATTTGAAATACTTGACCGAGTAGGAACTAAGGCTTATAGACTCGCGTTACCGCCAAGTATGTCTCGTGTTCATAACCTTTTTCAAATATCCATATTACGTAAATATGTGGAAGACCCGAACCAAATTATTGAGTTAGAACCAAACAAAATAGCGGAAGATTTAACGTATGAAGAGGTTCTTGTTAAAATCTTGGATAAGAAGGAACATATTCTACGCTCCAAGGTTATACCTCAAGTCAAACTTTTGTGGAGAAACCACGATATTGAGGAAATGACTTGGGAGTTAGAATCTGAAATGAGATCAAGGTATTCTCACCTCTTCGTTATACCAGGTATGTACCCTAATTTTGAGGGCAAAATTTCATAAGAAGGGGAGGTTGTAAGACCCCAACTTTTAGGAATAAAGATGAATTTTCTATAAATATCATTTTTGAATATTAAGGAGTGAATGTGATATAATGTTATAGTTGTGGGTAATATTTATAAATTTTGCAAAGTAAGCAAGTTGTTATATTATATTCGATTGGTCAGGGAATATTCGTTTTAACAGGGAATATTCGTACGATGGCACAATCATTGGTGGACCCACAGTGGAGTTATTGTCGGAGTTAGAAAACGACAGAAATATCTTTTTATAAAAATAACGGCGAAAGTTTTACCTTTAAATTGTTGAAATACCCGATGGTAAAAGTATAGTAATACGCGTGGTTGCATAGTAGCACACGGTATTGATTATTGATGCTTACGTGAGAAGTCACTCAGTTTTGTTCAATTATTGCTATAGTAATTGCTGCATAATATCTCACGTTATTTGATTCAATTATTGTCAATATTTTATATATTATTAAATCAATAATTGAGACGACAAAGTTATTAATATTATTATTTGCAATATTGACGATGTCTAGAAGTTCTGTCAAGGATAGGTTTGGTCACCTAATTGCGCGCCAATAGGGAGAAATCCTTATTAGAAAGCCCCCTCTTTCCTGGGAACGATCTGGTTGTTAAATATTGTGAATTATAATAATGATGATAAATATTATTAAAAATATTGAGGTGATTTTTATGAAGTAGTTGTTGTAAATTTTGGCGTATTTTATGGACCCCCACCTACTCATTTTTCAAAATAGTGTGTTATGAGTATGATAATATATATATATATATACACACACACACACAAAATGATTCACAGGTTTTGGGGTGGGGGGGGGGGGTTTTGGTTGCCTGAAGGTTAGGTAAGTATTATATATATATATATATATATATTATAGGATTCACGGGAATTTGCAGGATGAATCACGGGGGTGATGTCTCGTGAGTTTTATATATATATATATATATATAATATATAGTATTTTATTTAAAAATTTTCGTTTTATTAGAATATTTTATTGCATAGTATCATTTCCTTTCTCCTATAAATAGGATGCTTAGTTAGAATTGAAAATCACACCAGAATCAGAGAATTCTTCTTCTATAATATTGAGAGTATTTCTTTCGAGTTTTAGAAAGCTTTGAGCGTAGAAAATAGTACAAGTTTTCTTCAAGAATATCACCGCCCTACCAGTTGAAATACTCTTCTTTTCAAGGTAATGGATGTTATTTTTGTTCAATATTCGCTTAAAATAATATTTTCTTCCATACTCTGTAGTATGTAAGTAATATTATTTCGTTTCGGATTTCGAATTCTATATTCGTTTTGGCTTCTAAACTCCATGAAATTAGTAGAATATTCTTGATATTTGCGCTTCATCCAGTATCGTTTCATGAAAATATTATTATTAGCATTCTTGATAAGTTTTAACTTTTTCATGCCGGAGTACTATTCACAGGGTTACTATTCCCAAAGTACTATTCACGGGATACTATTCACTCGAGTACTATTCACCCAGGGTACTATTTATGATAAAAATTATTTTTGGTATAATATTATTCTTGAATTTTACTCCACAAAGCAGTATCATGTTGACAATTTGGACGTTATTGATTTCTGGATAAATTAAATTATAAATCTTTAAAAATTTATCCTTGAACTTGTTTTATTGAATTCTTATATCATTGTCATCATCCTCATGTTTATATTATGTTGAAAGTCATCTGTGGCCTATAGTGCATAGATGAACTTGGTATGATTATGACCAGGGATTATTCGGTATAATCATGACCGTAATGTTACAAATGATATGGTAAAAGTCCTCATTGTCCCGTAGTGCATTGATGGACAGTTGTTGGCATGATCATGACCATTGATGAATACACGATTATCCTTGGCCCGTAGTGCATGGATAATTTGTGGTTGTGATACTAAAGAATATCTTTGGCCGTAGTGCAGGGGTGGTTCGATGATGTGGATTATTTATTAAGCTAAGTCTCAGTGATAAAAGTGATGAAAAACCTTTTTAAATCATAGAAGATAGTAGATATCATGCTCTACTTGAGTCTTCTAATGGATTGCTTGTTCTGCTGCAGTTAAACTTGATGTTTATTATATTTTATCAGTTTAACAATGTTGAAGACTAACGATAATTTATTCTGCATTATCTTAGTCATAATATTTCTTACTGGGCTAGTTGAGCTCACCCTTTGCTTTCATTGTTCTCTTCAGAAAATGAGAATATAGCTGGAACTAGTCGGGGAGCGGAGTGACGGTTCAGATATTTGCATTAATAGTCCTCACTATTCTATGAAATAGTGTGATAATAAATGTATTGATGACTTATTTTGAGTTTGAATACTGTCTATAAGATAATATTTGTATTAAAACTCACAGCTCATGTTGTATACTTAAGTTTGTATTTGTATTCTGTACCATATATTTGGCGACTCAGAATGGGTGATGTATACCTATTTTGGGGGCGTCACAGTGGAGAAGTAGTGTGACGAATGAATTATTTGAGTTGTGATTCTGGGGACAGAATACTTGTAAGGAGGGAATGATGTAATAATCCAGAATTTTAATTGTAATTTCAAATATTTCTTGGATTAAATAAATATTTCAATTAATGTGTTTATTATTGAATACATATTTGATTAATTTAATTATTTATTAGTTAAATAAATAATTTATGAGTTGAGGGAATTAGCTTAATTTGTTAATTAAGTGATAACTGGTAATTTGGTATTTTGGTATTTTGAAGTTAATTAAATAAAAGAGTGATGAATTTATTATTATGAGATAATATTCTAATTTAATTTAATAATTAAATTAGAGAGTTGATAAGGATTAAATAGATTGTTATAATATTATTTTAATTTGATTTAGTAATTAAAGTGTTGTGTTAATTTATTAAATAAAAAATATAATGAAAATTATAATTTTGTTGTATTTGATTATGTGGAAAATCGAATTAATAAGTTGTTTTACTTAAATGTGAATATGAGAATTTAATTAAATAAAGTTGGACAATAAACTATATGTCGACGTCGGGATTTTTAGTTGTCCCTTTCCGTTACTTGTTTTTTGGTGTTCTCATTTTAGGTGATATTTGTTTGAAAAAACAAGTGAAAAAGGTCTGACAAGTATAATGTCGACGATGGGAACTTTTAAGAGTCGCCAGTTAGTTTTTTTAAATGGTTGTACCAACACAACCGAGAAAAGGTTTGCACATTGACCCAGTAATGTGACACTGCTAAACGGGTCGGTGAAATCGAGATTCATTAGGGCCCGGGGACTTGGTTATGCGGAGGGAAGGTGTTAGGCACCCCGACATCCGTGTTACCACGGTGACCGCCTCTTTTCAAGAAACTATTATCTGAATGTGTGTGTGGGTCAATGTGCTATTATTTGGAAGTAGTGCGAGGCCTCGTTCGCACCTATATACACCAGGGTTTGAATTTATGTAAAAATTCAATTTTAAGCAAGATATGGCGGTGATGTTTTATAAAATAGGTTTTTAAACCCTGATGCTCAATAGTAATTGAGACCTTTTACACTCCCATTTTATTAAGTGTTCGGCTTGATTGATTTTATTTTACAGATGCGAGGCATCCGTACGAAAATAATGTACAAAATCATGCCGACTTCCTCGTGGGTATGAGAACCATCTAAGGAAATTCAAACATCGTAGAATAATTTACAAGCTGCTTACAGCTGAAAATGTCCATCACGAGAACCGAATCTAGATCCAATAGGTTGAATCTGTGATCACATGATTCCTAGGCGCACATGAAACCACAATTTGTATGAAAGCAGTAAGCAGGTATATATATAAAAGCTATAAATATATATATACAGACATGATCACCAACCACGAAGCACCTCCATGGGGGATCAAAAATGTAAATAAAGCTGTAAAAGCTATCAACCGCCACGGAGGAAACTCAAAGGGCAAAATGTAAATAAAGCTGTAAATACGGTCAACCGCCACGAAGGGAACTCCAGGCGGGACGAAATGTAAATAAAGCTGTACAAAGCAATCAACTGCCACAAAGTAAACTCCAAGTAGGACGAAATGTAAAGAAAATGGTAAAAGCGATCAACCACCACGAAGTGAACTCCAGGTGGGACGAAATATATATATATATATATATATATATATATATATATAAGCGATAAACGCACCGGATATAAAATCCAGGCTCATCGAACCGAGTTTGACAATAGTTCATATATATATATAACTATATATATATATATATATATATAAAGGCGAATAAACGCACCGGATGTAAAATCCAGGCTCATCGAACAGAGTTCGACAACAGTTCATATATATATATATATATATATATATATATATTAAAGCAGTGAACGCACCAGACCGAAGTCTAGGCTCATTGAACAAAGTTCGACACACAGTTCATATATATATATATATTAAAGTAGTAAACGCTCCAGACCGAAGTCTAGGCTCATCGAACAAAGTTCGACACATAGTTCATATATATAAATATATATATAGAAAAGCAAATAAATGCTCCAAACCAAAGTCTAGGCTCAAACGAGGCATAACTCGATAATGTTAGTCATTATATATATATATATATATATATATATATATATATATATATATGTATATACAAACTAAAATAAAACCACGGACCGAAGTCCGGGCAAACGCACGCAACACGACTCTCAACGTGAAGAAGGGTGTGTGCAAAGATGAAGAGAAAGGCTTTAAAGTGTGTGAGAAGGCTTATAGTTGACTGCCAAAGAAGACTTCTATATCTTTAAAGTGGGTAAACACTGGCTTTTGTAGGTACAAAAGTAGCTATATATGAGCTCACATGTGTTTAAAATGAGAAAGTACACTGTATGGGGTGAGTGCAGAGCAAATTGGGCGGGGCTTCCTCGCCGTTTTCTCTTTCAAAATGGGCACCCCAAGCCCTCTATTTATAGAGGATGGAGCCGCAGGTGTACCAGAGGAAACTCGGGTGGGCCCAAGTTTCTCGGGTCGGGTCGTCTCATAGTACGTGTACTCGAGCACTGTAATGTCCACTCGAACTTTCAGAAGTGCAATCCGGGCATCCGATTGAGGTATACAGGACCTATTTCGAACCGCCGTTGTCGAGAGTTGTACAATGGCATAGGATTAGAGTTTGTACAAAGTAATTGAAGATGGGATGATTGTTGGGTTTTGGCACAGAAATGCACAGCGGAAATTAAAATTTTAAAGCAATTTCCGAAACCCTAAAAACAGGATACATGCGAAAAACAATTAATTTAGTGGTTTTAGATATTAACCGATTATTGAATTTTCTAAAACGCTCCGAATCTCCAACGCAATTCCTCACGGTACTACGTCTACTAGATAGATATATATCTAACGCACACACAAATCATTCTGACGATTACGCAATAAAAGGAGGCTGCAGACTAGCCACAAAGGAACAAGATTTTTGAACTTTTCTCTAGTCTCTCTCTAAGAGCGGCTAGGGTTTGTAAGTTTTTGATTCTTTTCCTAAGTGGCTGCTATATATCATATATATAGTAGTTAAAAGGTATTAATCAAAACCTAATTTCATAAAATTAGAATTTATATATATATATATATATATATATATATATCTCTTAATTAAGTCTTACTTAATTAATATACATATATACAAATTATCCTTTTAATTTAAATTCTTGATTTAAATACTATTAATCATATTAATATATTTAAATCCTTAAAATTTAAATTAATTCCCTTTTAAATTACGTTCTATGTGTGTGACCCTATAGGTTATTATTACGTTGGCAATAATTTTAAAATCATATTATAAAATTATAAATAGTGGGCGGCATCTAGTAATGCATCACTACTACCCAAGTAATAATAAGATCGATGATTCGATGCAACCTTTTTCGTGACCAATGTTTCAACGTAATTTAATCCTTTTAACCTTAATATCCTAGATTAAACTCGAGTCATGGAATGTGTCATACTCTTCATAATTTAATTTGAGTTTTCTTGATCAATGAGTAGACTATATGAAACAAATCACTATTTGAGCATGGCCATGCATTTCATAGTCCTACTCAATCAAGAGGCCTATGGATATCACCCATAATATATAGGATGGTTAAATTCCATCTAGATCACTTATATTTCTCACACGATTCATGATGAACCCAATAATCACCTTTATAGTCCACCCTATTAAAGGTGACATTTGATGATATCAAAGTATATAAATTCTTGTGTAGTAATATGGCGATTTCAGGTCGGAGGACCATTACATCATTGTCACTATGAGAATTTCTAATGACACTTCGCATAATGCTCCATATAGAATTCTCATGGTGGGTCTATCCAGTACATCCTTCTCTAACATGTACTTATACATTGACTTAATATCTCATATATTTATGACCAATGAGATTTGGTCATCAGTTAATCCACATACTAGTCTCAATGCATCATTGTTGCCCCATCAACAATGATACTCGATTAGGGACATTTAAGAACAATGATACTAATTGTAATTATAATCTCATGTTCAAGTCACATACTTGAAACTATATAATTTGTATCATTATTCTAAGGAATTTTATTATGTTAACAATTATATTACGCAGTAAATAAAACCATAATAAAATCATTTATTTATTCAATCAAATATAATATCAAAACGTTAAGCAATTGTATCAAATAATTGGCCTCTAAGGCATAAACTTTAACAGTCTCCCACTTACACTAGAGCCAATCACTCATGTATCTAATACCCATGGAACTAGTGTGACCGTCGTGCTTCTGCTGCGACAAAGCCTTGGTCAGTGGATCTACAATATTATCATCTGTTGGCACTCTTCCTATATGTACATCTACTCTATCAATGATTTCACGGATGAGATGGTACCGCCTAAGTATATGCTTGGATCATTGGTGAGATCTGGGTTCCTTAGCCTGTGCAATGGCTCCATTATTATCACAGTATAGAGTAACCAGATCAACAATAGTTGGAACAACACCAAGTTCAGTGATGAACTTTTTAATCCTTACAGCCTCCTTGGCTGCACTAGAAGCAGCAATATACTCAGCCTCTGTTGTAGAATCAGCTACTATCTCTTGCTTCGAACTTTTCTAGCTAACAACACCACCATTAAGGCAAAACACAAAACCTGACTAAGACTTATAGTCATCATTGTCAGTCTAGAAACTGGCATCTGTGTAACCCTTTACTGCCAGTTCGTCTTCACCTCCATATACCAAGAATGAATCCTTAGTCCTTTTCAGGTACTTGAGGATATTCTTGACTGTTGTCTAGTGACCTTCACCTGGATTCGACTGGTATTTGCTCATCATGCTCAAAGCATACGAGACATCCGGACGAGTACATATCATTGCATACATGATAGATCCAATTGCCGAAGCATAAGGGATCTTTCTCATACGCTCCTCATCATCTTGTGATTTAGGACATTGGGCCTTAGAGATCTTTACACCATGAGTCACGGGTAAGTTTCCTCTTTTCGCTTCTTGCATGCTGAACCGTTTCAACACTTTATCAATATATGTACTTTGACTTAGGCTGAGCATTTTTCTCGATCTATCTCTATAGATCCTGATACCGAAAATATAGGCAGCATCGCCCAAATCTTTCATGGAGAAACATTTTCCTAACCATGTTTTTATAGCCTGTAAGGAAGGAATGTCATTCCCAATAATTAATATGTCATCAACATATAATACTAGGAATACAATGTGACTCCCACTAACCTTCTTATATGCACAAGGTTCATCTTCATTTTTAATAAAGCCAAATTCTTTGATTGCTTCATCAAATCGAAGATTCCAACTCCGAGAGGCTTGCTTCAATCCATAAATGGATCGCTGCAGCTTACATACCTTTCCAGCATCCTTTGGAGTGACAAAACCCTCAGGTTGTGTCATATACACATCCTCAAGGAGATTTTCGTTAAGGAAAGCAGTTTTGACATCCATCTGCCAGATTTCGTAATCATAAAAAACTGCAATAGCAAGTAAGATCCTGATGGATTTAACCATTGCCACTGGAGAGAAGGTTTCGTCATAGTCAACACCTTGAATTTGTTTGAAACCTTTTGCTACCAAATCGACTTTTTATAGTTTTGTACATTACCATCCATGTCGGTTTTCTTCTTGAAAATTCACTTGCACCGATTGGTTTTACCTTTGGTGGATCAACCGAAGTCCATACTTGGTTAGTATACATGGAGTCCATCTCGATTTCATGGCTTCAAGCCATTTCTCGAATCTGGTCCATTCATAGCTTCTTGGTAGGAAGCGGGCTCATCTTGATCTATGAGCATCACATCGCCATTTGAGTCACAAGATATCCATAATATCTCTCTCGGGCTCTTGGCGTGTCCTACCGAGATCTACGAATGACTTGTGTAATTTGAGCAGGTTCACTTTCCACAATATCTTGTGGTTCCTGCTCACGTTCAACTCAGGTTCAATGATATTTTGTGGTTCTTGAATTTCTTCGAGTTCTACTATCCTCCCGCTATTTCCTTTAGAGACAAATTCTCTTTCTAGAAAAATACTTGTTCGAGCAACAAACACCTTGTTCTCAGAAGGTTTGTAGAAATAATACCCTTTTGTTTCCTTTGGGTATCCCACAAAATTACATTTGTCAGATTTGGGTCCGAGCTTGTCAGAATCCAGACGTTTTATGAACGCCTCGCAACCCCAAATCTTCATGAACGACATACTAGGACATTTCCCAGTCCACATCTCATATGGTGTCTTCTGAACCGTCTTTGTAGGAACACGGTTAAGTGTGAATGCAGCTGTCTCTAGGGCATGACCCCAGAAGCTTATTGGAAGATCTGCATGACTCGTCATTGATCGTACCATGTCCAACAAGGTTCGATTCCTCCTCTCAGACACACCATTCCATTGTGGTGTTCCAGGTGGAGTGAGCTGTGATATAATACCACACTCCTTTAGAAGGTCATCAAAGTCTTGGCTTAAGTATTCACCTCCTCGATCGGATTGAAGGGCTTTTATGCTTTTGCCAAATTGGTTTTGAACTTCATTCTTGAATTCCTTGAACTTTTCAAAGGATTCGGATTTGTGTCTAATAAGATACACATATCCATATCTACTAAAGTCGTCAGTAAATGTAATGAAGTAATAAAACCTACCTCTTGCTAACGAACTCATGGGTCCACATACATCACTATGTATAAGTCCCAATACATCGCTAGCCCGTTCAGTGTGTCCAGTGAAAGGGGCTTTAGTTATCTTTCCTAATAAACAAGACTCGTATTTCTCATATGATTCAAAATCAAATGAATCCAAGAACCCATCTTTATGGAGTTTGGATATGCGTTTCTCATTTATATGGCCTAAACGACAGTGCCAGAGATATGTCAGATTTGAATCATTAAATTTGAATTGTTTTGTATTTATGTTATAGATAGGCATTTCTAAATCAAGAATATAGAGACCATTAAACAATAGTGCAACACAATAACAAATATTATTTAAGTAAAACAAACAAAGATTGTTCTTTATTATAAATGAAAAACCTTTCTTGTCCAAACTAGAAACAGAAATAATGTTTTTGCTTATAGCAGACACAAAATAACAATCTTCTAATTCTAAAACTAGCTTAGTGGGCAAAGATAAATGATAAGTTCCTACGGCCAGTGCATCAACTTTTTCTCCATTCCCAACTCGTAGGTCAACCTCTCCTTTCGCCAAAGTCCTACTCCTTCGGAGTCCCTGCACATTAACACAAATGTGAGAACCACATCCAGTATCCAATACCCATGATGTAGAAGTAGACAAGTTGACTTCTATAACATATATACCTGAATCAGAAGTCGTACTTCCTTTCCTTTTCTTAACTTCTTCTAAATAAGCATGACAGTTCCTTTTTCAGTGTCCAGGTTTTCCACAGAAGTGACATTCACCTTCTTTAGCCACCCCAACTTTAGGTTTTAAAGTCTGTTTGGTATTGGAATTGGGTTTGGCAAAAGATTTAGATCCTATCTTCTTCTTGCCTTTCCAATTTCCCTTAGCATTCCCCTTTTGCACCATCATTATGGGAGTGGGTCCTGCCTTTTTCATGTTGTTCTCGGCAGTTCTTAACATGCTCAACAACTCAGTAAGGGGTTTCTCAATTTCATTCATAAGATAGTTCAAAACAAATTAAGAGTAGCTGATGTTCAAAGATTGCAAAACAAGATCAGTTTGGGCTTAGGAGTGATTGGAAAACCCAACCTATCAAGGTACTCAATATACCCAATCATTTTTAGCACATGTGGACCAACTGGATCACGTTCACCCATCTTGCAGTGATACAACGCCTTGCTTGTATCATACCTCTCCTGTCGAGCATGCCCTTCGAACAATTTCTTGAGATGCTTGATCATCTCATAAGCATCCATCAACTCATGTTGCTTCTAAAGCTCAGCGTTCATGGTTGCTAGCATGACACAACTCACGTCCAGAGCATCATCTTGATGCTTCTTGTAAGCATTATGCTCCGCACGTGGTGTAGTGACAGCTGGTGCTGCAGGAATGGGCCCATCAAGGATATAAAGCTTGCGCTCTTGTTTATGGACAATCCTCAAGTTCCTATGCCGGTCAAGGAAATTAATTCCCCTCAGCTTGTCCTTTTCAAGGACTGATCGTAATGAAAGACTATTTGTGTTGTTGTTGTTGTTTGCCATTGATATCTACAATTTATAAGTGCAAAAATAATAAGTCAAATTGCAGAGTTGATATTATGTAATTGATAATAGTACATTCAAAATATACCTCCCACTATTTTATTCAAATCAATAGCCCTCACCATTAATTCGGAAAGCATTTTCTATTAAATCTTTCTAGTGAGACAAGATCCATATTTCATTATACCTTAAGTTAGCTTTGGCTAATCTCTTAAAACATAATTATTTAGGTAGACAACCCTTTGTCAATTATATCATATATAACTCCTGGATAGTTTGGTAAACAACAATTGTTTCTAGTCCATCTAATGGTACCTACCAAACTTTATGCCTCTAAGTCCACAATCCTATTGAGATAACTTAGTTAAGTCGGGCCCAATGATTTTAACAGTTTGGATATCACAATTATCCTATCGCATCTTACCTAGATAAATAGGGTACTTTGCTTTGGCAAACCTACATCTATTGATCAAGGTCTTGATGAGTGTTATTCATTGGAAGGCATCTGATTTAGACTTAATATTTTATTGAGGGATTTTATAAATTAATTTAGATCTCACCAATTTTAATCTTATTAAGCATGCACATTATTCATCATATCATATCACATACAAGCATAAATAAAGTGCGAAATTAAATGTGTCATAGTTATGGCCCAATCCACTGTCAATCTTTTCAAGCTAATGAAAGATTGAAGGTCAATCTAAGGTAGTAAAAGATCTTAAAATAAATAGCTCCCTTAGATCTTCATCATGCATGTGCCTCCTCTCCATCGTCATCTTTCATCTTCATCGATTACAGATTATTACATGACATAAAGAAACCTCGAGTTACATTCGAGGGGATTTAGATGAGAAGAGAATATTACATTAGAATTTATAGAAAGGCACGACATGCAAGCCGTATTTCAAAACCAAAAACCACTAACCTATGGGTCAAAAGGACATAACTGTGCACCATACATATCACAATAAGCACATAACAATTTATATATAATTAAAGAAAACTATATATAATATATTGGGGTCACGACCATCATGCTTGCAACGGGGGGTCGGGTCGGGGGTCTCCCCCATAGGCTGGTGGTCCGGTGACACCGATACATATCATATATGTCCAGTTTCAATTAATCATATTAAACTGAATCTGCATACTTCTAATCAAATTAGAACATAAGCGATAAACGCACCGGATGTAAAATCTAGGCTCATCGAACAGAGTTTGACAACAGTTCATATATATATATATATATATATATATAAGCTTAACGGATACCGGATGTAAAATCTAGGCTCATCGTAATGCGAGTTTGACAACAGTTCATATATATATAAGTATATATATAGATAAAAGCGAATAAACGCACGGATGTAAAATCGGGCTCATCGAATGAGTTCGACAACATTCATATATATATAAATATATATATATAAGCGAATAAACGCATGGGATGTAAAATCGGGCTCATCGTCAATGCAGTCCCACACACACGTTAATATATATATATATATATATATATATATATATATATATATATATATATATATATATTAAAAAGCGAACGCATGCAAAAAGAAAGTCTAGGCTCATCGAACAAAGTTCGACACACACATATATATATATATATATATATATATATATATATATATATATATATATATATATATATATTAAAGAAAGCGATGCGCCCGGGGCATCAAGTTCAGGCTCATCGAACAAAGTTCGACACATAGTTATATATATATATATATATATATATATAGAAAAGCAAATAATACGCCTCGGGCATCAAGTTCAGGCTCAATCGAGGCATAACTCGATAATGTTAGTCAATATATATAAATATATATATATATATATATATATATATAATATATGTATATACAAACTAAAATAAAACCACGGACCGAAGTCCGGGCAAATGCACGCAGCACGATTCTCAACGTGAAGAAGGGTGTGTGCAAAGATGAAGAGAAAGACTTTAAAGTGTGTGAGAAGGCTTACAGTTGACTACCAAAGAAGACTTCTATATCTTTAAAGTGGGTAAACACTGGCTTTTGTAGGTACAAAAGTAGCTATATATGAGCTCACATGTGTTTAAAATGAGAAAGTACACTGTATGGGGTGAGTTCAGAGCAAATTGGGCAGGGCTTCCTCGCCGTTTTCTCTTTCAAAATGGGCACCCCAAGCCCTTTATTTATAGAGGATGGAGCTGCAGGTGCACGTGCGGCTGAGCCGCAGGTGTACCAGAGGAAACCCGGGAGGGCCCGGGTTTCTCGGGTAAAGTCGTCTCGTAGTACATGTACTCGAGCACTGTAATGTCCACTCGAACTTTAAAAAGTGCAATCCGGGCATCCGATTGAGGTATACAGGACCTATTTCGGACCGCCATTGTCGAGAGTTGTACAATGGCATAGGATTAGAGTTTGTACGAAGTAATTGAAGATGGGATGATTGTTGGGTTTTGGCACAAAAACGCACAGCGGAAATTAAAATTTTAAAGCAATTTCCGAAACCCTAAAAACAAGATCCATGCGAAAAACAATTAATTTAGTGGTTTTAGATATTATACCGATTATAGAATTTTCTGAAACGCTCCGAATCTCCAACGCAATTCCTCACGGTACTACGTCTACGGTATCCACACGAACGCACACAAATCGTCGAACGATTCTGCAATAAAAGGAGCTGCGGTACTAGCCACAAAGGAACAAGATTTTCGAACTTTTCTCTAGTCTCTCTCTAAGAGCGGCTAGGGTTTGTAAGTTTTTTGATTCTTTTCCTAAGTGGCTGCTATATATCATATATATAGTAGTTAAAAGGTATTAATCAAAACCTAATTTCATAAAATCAGAATTTATATATATATATATATATATATATATATCTTGATTAAGTCTTACTTAATTAATATACATATATACAAATTATCCTTTTAATTTAAATTCGTGATTTAAATACTATTAATCATATTAATATATTTAAATCCTTAAAATTTAAATTAATTCCCTTTTAAATTACGTTCTATGTGTGTGACCCTATAGGTTATTATTACGTTGGCAATAATTTTAAAATCATATTATAAAATTATAAACAGTGGGCGGCATCTAGTAATGCATCACTGCTACCCAAGTAATAATAAGATCGATGATTCGATGCAACCTTTTTCGTGACCAATGTTTCAATGTAATTTAATCCTTTTAACCTTAATATCCTAGATTAAACTCGAGTCATGGAATGTGTCATACTCTTCATAATTTAATTTGAGTTTTCTTGATCAATGAGTAGACTATATGAAACAAATCACTATTTGAGCATGGCCATGCATTTTATAGTCCTACTCAATCAAGAGGCCTATGGATATCACCCATAATATATAGGATGGTTAAATTCCATCTAGATCACTCATATTTCTCACACGATTCATGATGAACCCAATAATCACCTTTATAGTCCACCCTATTAAAGGTGACATTTGATGATATCAAAGTATATAAATTCTCGTGTAGTAATATGGCGATTTTAGGATGGAGGACCATTACATCATTGTCACTATGAGAATTTCTAATGACACTTCGCATAATGCTCCATATAGAATTCTCATGGTGGGTCTGTCCAGTACATCGTTCTCTAATATGTACCTATGCATTGACTTAATATCTTATATATTTATGACCAATGAGATTTGGTCATCAGTTAATCCACATACTAGTCTCAATGCATCATTGTTGTCCCATCAACAATGATACTCAACTAGGGACATTTAAGAACAATGATACTAATTGTAATTATAATCTCATGTTCAACTCACATACTTGAAACTATATAATTTGTATCATTATTCTAAGGAATTTTATTATGTTAACAATTATATTACGCAGTAAATAAAACCATAATAAAATCATTTATTTATTTAATCAAATATAATATCAAAACGTTAAGCAATTATATCAAATAATTGGCCTCTAGGGCATAAACTCTAACAACGATGCCTTCCGGTCTTCAAGCTTCAAATTCTATCCGTTACCCCGCATAATAGTCACTCGGGATTGATTATCCTTGATTCTTGTGGGACATCATTGCGTAGAGATGTGTGTATGAAATGTCGAGACGACGTGGCATGGCATCGTGTTGGCGAGATGACGATGTTGCCCCTCACCGGTGTTATTACCGAATTGGGCTGATAAAGCAGACGTAGCAGACGTTGCTCATGGCTTCGCTGAGATTGGACTGCTGCATTTATCGAAGGTCCTCATTGTCATCTTTGAGGTGTACTGTCCTCCCGGTGTTATCTCCGAGTTGGTACGGAGTATCTCATTGTGAGCGCCGAGATTGAAGCTGGTTGCATTTGAAACAAGGATTTCCGGGGTTATCACCGAAACTGCATTCCTTGGGGTTATCACCAAGGTTGGTGGCTATTCCCATGGTTGGGACTGAGACTGGATACCTCGGGGTTATCTCCGAGATTAATCGGTCTTCTCCGGTGTGTATTCCGGTATTGGATCTACACGCCTCGGGGTTATATCCAAGGTTGGAATTGTTACTCCCGGTGTGTTCCGTGGTTGATGCTGAACTTCCGGTAGTATCCGGAATGGATATAGATTATCTTTCAGGGTTCCCTCTTAAAAGACGAATCTGTCCTCCTGCAATGTTAGTGACAGGTGTACAAAAATTTTCGAGTGTCTACACTATATTATAAATAAGTTATAAAAATAAATTAAAAAGTTTAATTCAGTTTTGCAAAACAAGGCTTAATGAATGTTGAGTCTTTAATATAAATGGGTTTTACCAAACAAGGCATAAGGATTTTAAGTTATTATTTTTAATTTAGTTTTTCCAAACAAGGTTAAGGGTTTTAAGTCTTTAATTTTAAAGTGGTTTTTGCAAAACAAGCTTTATGACTTTTGATTTTCAAAAATTATAACAGACATCAGTTATGATATATATTTATATTATATATTAATACGTATTATATATTATACGTTATATTATAATATATCAGTTTAATATTACGTAAAACTAAAAGAAAGAACAAAGAAGAGAAAGAAAGAACAGAGAAGAGAAAGAAAAGAGAAAATAGAAAAGGAAGAAGAGAGAATTGTCTATGAGTTTGAGATTTTAGAAGGAAGAGTAAGATTATCGAGCCTTCCATATCTTCTAGAAAAGGTATAATCCTATTTTCTAAAGTTCTAGTTGTGTATATATGAAAAATTCTCTGTAAAATTGGTGTGAAGGATTAATTGTTTATTATAAAGTTTTTATATGTTAATTTGTTGATATAAATTATTTTCATGGATTTGTTGATGATTTAGAGTAGTTTAATCCATGTAAATATGATATATATGGAGAAATTTATATTATAGTGAAATATATATGAACATGGCTTATTTTAGAGTCAAAATTGTTATTCAATTCATAGTAGAAAGTATAAATTGACTATTGATTGTGAAAATACATGAAGAAGCGAAGACAAAGTAATTTAAACTAACTGTTTTGGTTGAAAAATGAATTTACAGTGATTTGTTTCACTAAGAATGTCTAACAAGAAGTATTAGCAATAATAGTGAAATTTGAGGTTTTAAATTGGTTGTTTATACTATTTTTATGGTTAGAAACATGTAAGAAATCTTAAATTATGATTCTAAGAAGTTTATATAATTGATATGTGTGAAAATTTGGTTGTTAAAAAGTAGCTTGTAGGCCAAATTGGCTTTCTGCTATGTGTATCGCAAACTGTAGAATCCAGAATTTCGCACCGGTCTTGGTGTATTTGGTGCCAAAGCTTAAGTTGAGTGAAAGTACGTACTACCCCACGACAAAAATGTTATTAGTTAATGAGTTATAACGATTGAAACTCAATGTTCGTAGGAGTTAGAGATGTGAATTGAATGCTATAACTTTACGTTGTATGTTAGGGAGTTTCCAGATTTGTAAATGTGATTGTGTTATGTGATTGGTCAATATGGTTAGACCTTAAGTTCAAAGATATAACTTAACTAAGATGGTGAGTGGAACTTATAAAGTTGATGTTAGTATAACTAATAGATGTTGTAATACATATAATATGTGTAGGTGATCGTGAGTTGTAATTTAATAGCTTACACACGAGGTAAGTTTTCGAACTCTAATCTTTGTTTGAGTTACCCTAAATTGTTTACAATTGAGAAAGTTTTCCTAGTCTCATTCTCTTTATAATGAATGCAAGTTTCATAACTCTATTTACCTTTTGTTGTCAAACAACCATGATTTTTTTCATGATTATTGTTATGCAAGTTTCCTAACTTTATTTCATTATGTAAAACAAGATCCTTATCCTATCTTGTTTCTCATTGTTATGCAAGTTCATTACTCTAGGTCAACCTTTCCTTGTTGGTATCGCCAGAACATGTCACGATTCTGTTGGATTTACTGCCAACAACAAATCTTTGTCGGGGATGCTCGACCTTCGTTGGACGATGTACTTCATCGGGCAAGTGAATCAACTTTGAAAAAATCTCTGTGGGATATACTGTCAAGGTTGCTTGACCTTCGCTGACGTGTGAATCAACGACTGATGCTCTATGGGTAGATTATCAAGGTTGTTTTACCTTCGCTGACGTGTGAATCAATGGATCATTTAGTTGTGACCCCGTCGGGGATCCGCTGGGGAATATGAGTAATCGAGCATGAAATCCTCGAATAGCTCTAGAGCTCTGATAGGTTTAATCGCTATCAGCTGAGATAATGTCAAGGCTGCTTGACCTTCATTGATATGTGTGTCAACGTCTTAAATCTGCATTGTAATCCCCTATCGGGGCTTCACGTTGTTACCCCCATCGGGGAATCCACGTTGTAACCCCCGTCGGGGATCACATTGATCTTTTAGGGTAATGACCCGGAGTTGGTGGCATTGGACCTATACAAGGTATTGTTGGATGTGATTTGTAACAAATGAGATCATTGGCAGGGTATACGTCGTGTTTGGGTGACTACCAACGAGCGATGTATAGACTCAAAGTTTCATCTGAGAAGACCAGGATTGTATGCTGTTTTGCTCAATCACGTGGCATTTTTATTCTTGATTTAACCTTTCTAGTCCGCAAGAACTCCTTTTCAACTCGAACTGGACCGAGTCGGAGGGGTGGCGCCCATATAGGGGTGCCACAGGTACACCTACCGTAGCCGTAGATGAGCCTGCGGCCGACCGTGGATGATATAATCCATCATGTTGGTCTCACGAGTCATTTTCAACTTGTTGTGCGAAGAGAAATCCGTGAGCCTCCTTCAAATCTGCTGAGTTCGGGCTATTTTCTGCCAATTCTGTCACCGTACAAGTGTTCCACACTATCCTGGTAATGTATGCATGTATTTTTTCCAGTTTTTATCCGTTGGATTTTGAGTTATCGCATGAAATGCATCTAAACACATAGTAGTGATTATGTATGCACAAATGACTTAATAAAAAATATTCAACATAGTAAATGTTAGAATTAAACCATGTTGAACATAATGATGTGAAAAATTTGACTTTTGAGACAATCAAATTGGCACCTTTTTCTGCTATTTTTTGTCCTATTTGAGGTCCAATGAGCAACGGTAGAAAGGCAAAGTACTCCTGATGTTGAAGTTAACCTTATGCATGGATGATTTTGATTTTTAATGCATATATTATGTATATGACTTTGGGGCAGGTGTGCTACTGAATGGCCACCTAGACATGCCTATGTGCATGTGGATAGTCCTATTTTCAAAGGGGGCTATGGCAAATGTTTTCCAAAAATAGGCATTGGGTAGTCATGCATTTTAACTCTATTGTTTGTTAAAGTAAATGCATGCATGCATATAGTCATAAAATGCATTCTAGAAAGCTCTAGGTTAGGAAATACCACACCCTTTTCTGAGGTGATTTGGAGACTTGTTGTCCAGATATTATGGATCCGGATCAGCCGAGTAGTTCCCGTAGGACCACTTCTGGTATACGAAGGAGGGCTTCTGAAGTGCCTCAACCCCGTTCTGTCAGACAGCCTCGTCGATTGGTGGAGGTCGTGATTCGTCCAGTCCGGGCAGACGTGCTAGACGTTGAGGATGAGGAGGAGGATATTCCGATTGAGGATCTCGCTCCTGCTGCACTTGTTCCTCGTAGGGAGTTTCCTTGTATTCAGGTGGAAAACCCAGAGCTTCTGGGTGATTTGAGTAGACATCCATCGATGTACTTGCATGCTAACGAGGTATGGCGTTAGACTTTGATCTTCCTTCTTTCCTATTGATGAGGATTAAAGGGTTCTGATGTTGATCTGCATTTCATGCAGGTTCCCAGCTTTACACAGCCTCGAGGGAATTGGTTTAGCAAACACTTGATAAGTAGGATTTTTACCTACTTATGGAGTACCAATTCATGCGAACTATGCCCATCTCTGGTACATTTTAGTCTCTTTTAGCTGCATTTCATGTTAATTTGCATTGCACGTTCTTAAAACTCCTTTTGGTGAATAAGTGCAGGAATCGACCTGTTTTGGTGGTGTTATGGAGCATAAGGCAAATAGATGCTTGAAACAAGGTAAAAGGATGGGATATGCATGGCATGAAGGTGCATTGGTGCAAGGAGATAAATCATGACTGAGCAAGCAGCAGTAGCAGTAGGAAAACAGGAACCAGGATCTGCAGATTGCAAGCCGCGCGGCAAAATAGCCTTAAGAACTCGCGCCCGCGCGATTACCCAGCCAGATCTTGGATGCTACTGCAAGTCTCATGGTGAGAAAGAAAGTTTATTTATGGCGCGCGCTTGCAAGAATCAACCAAACATATGAACCTACTGCAAGTCTCGTGGCCGCGAGACTATCATGCTGGAAGAGCGCGCGGCCGCGCGCGATGTCTGATGCTGCTGATGTATTTTATTTTATTTCCAAAATTTAAAGGTTGTATTTGATTAAAAACGATTCCTGACTGGTGTCAGGGGTATCATTCGAAATTTTATTAGTTTTTCACGTATCTTTACATCGTAATTAGGGTTTTTACTCTCTAGAGAGGATTCCAACGTAGAAGGAGGCTATAACTCTAATTTTCTACTCCTTCTTGGGATTTCTCTACGAGAGCGGATTATTAATATTAGTTTTTGCTGGAATCTTATGAGGATTGAATATTGATGTGTATTCAGCAATTGGGTTTGATAGTTTCATCTTTCATCTTTCAATTGTTGCTTATTGATCATGTTCAACTTTGATTCCATAATGGCTTTTGGTTTAGTTATGAACTAAACTCCATTATGGGATTCTAACATATTTTATTATATAGTTTGATTGCACACTTAAATGCTGGGTTGTTTTGCATATTATATGGGGTGTCTGTCATGATTGTTTTGCATACATGAATGCTTAATCACCATTTGTTTCAGTATTTGTATGGAATTGACAATGAACATGCAAATATGGACTGTAATCATGATAGTATACATATATAGGGTTGTGTTATATGGCTTATGTATTTCGTGAACCAGATAGATATATACTGTTTCACCGTATAAGTTAAGATAAGATCTTGAACTTAAAATCAATATAGTTGCAATTTCACATAGACATGTAGTGATGTTGGTTATATTAATGATTACATAGTCTATCATTTGTGGATGCTGTGTAAGTAGGTCTTAGTGCATTGAAAAATTGCTAATACACTTTTAGTGCTCTTGGCTACTCTCCTATGATATGTGAACAAGTCAGGTATGATAGTGGCGATTGAATGAAATATTGAATGAAGTTAGAATCCCATTAGTTCCAATATCATTTGTTATATCGTTTATATTGTTTTAGTTGTTATTTGCAATTCAAGAACAAACCAAGTTTAATCCATAGTGTGAGCATATAAATATAGTGATTTAATTAATGAATAGTAGTTTAAGTTAAACAACTTTCTCTGTGGGATCGATACTTTACTTTCTCTGTATTACTTGTTGACGCATGTATGCTTGCATGAGTTAGAGATCTTTTGTTAGTCATAAAAAAGAGGCAACACATTTTTGGCACCGTTTCCGGGGAAAGGCGTTTAATTTAGTATTATTATCATTAGTTTTAAGCTATATTGTATAACTTAGACAAATCTAGTCTTGTCTCATTTCAGTTTTTTTTTTTGTTTTTGTTTCAGGAATTTGGATAAATGTTTATGCGCACACGATCAACCAACCCCGAATTAACACCTGTTCAGGATAATATAAACGGGAGAGGTTGGAAAGCGGGTGTACATAGAAATTTACAAGAATAATTGGAAAACACGACAGCTAACATGGCTGCCGATGCACAAGCAGAGGAACAAAGAGAGGAGCATCGGGCTCTAAAAGAGTATTCCATGCCCAAAATCAATGGACTACAGTCCAGAATAGTCAGACCAACGATAGCGGCCAATACCTTCGAGATCAAGACTGACACTATTCAAATGGTGCAGAATACAGTTCAGTTTGGGGGTGCTGCTACGGATGATCCGAAGGAACATCTATTGAGTTTCATTGAAATTTGTGATACATTCAGATACAACGGTGTGATGGAGGATGCTATTAGACTAAGGTTGTTCCCATTTTCATTGAGAGATAAAGCAAAAAGTTGGCTTCATTCTCTGCCAGTAGGATCTATAACTACATGGGAGGATTTAGCACAAAAATTCTTAGCTAATTAGTTTTTCCCAATGGCCAAGACTGCAAAGATGAGGATAGCTATCTCTCAATTTGAGCAACAACAGGGCGAATAGTTACATGAAGCATGGGAGAGATATAAAGAAATGCTGAGAAAGTGCCCACATCATGGTATGCCAGATTGGATGGTAATTAACACGTTTTATAATGGATTGGGATGGCAGTCGAGACCGATTTTAGATGCAGCTGCAGGAGGTGCATTATGGGCAAAAAACTATGAGGAAGCCTATGATCTTATCGAGACAATGGCATTAAATGATTTTCAGAATCCTACATCCCGAATGCCATAAACCAAAGTTGCAGGTGTATTGGAGGTTGATGTCATTACTCAGCTATCAGCACAGATGGCAGCTATGGCAAAGAAGATAGATACTTTGGCTGAAGGAAAGGTAAAGGCGTTTAATTTAGTATTATTATCATTAGTTTTAAGCTATATTGTATGACTTAGACAAATCTAGTCTTGTCTCATTTCAGTTTTTTTTTTTTGTTTTTGTTTCAGGAATTTGGATAAATGTTTATGCGCACACGGTCAACCAACCCCGAATTAACACCTTTTCAGGATAATATAAACGGGAGAGGTTGGAAAGCGGGTGTACGTAGAAATTTACAAGAACAGTTGGAAAACACGACATCTAACACAGCTGATACCATCACATGGAGAGTTCATCTCTTCACAGATGGAGGCTGGGAGCTCTATTTAGGATAACGTGCTATTAGGAGCACCACATGGGAGATTCGTATGCCAATCTTGCCTCCTTCCTAGGCGTCATTGGCATGTATCGCAGTCACCCGTCACTGATAGCCTATTGTTGGGGGTTGACGGTTTCGCACTATCAGAGGGTCCTTGCACTCAGAGACGTTCCAGCGTTGGTGGTTCCCTCGTACTATCAAAGCCCAGTTCCGCACCACAAAGTTTATGGGGGATATGGTTCCAGGATCCGTGATGATGACGGATTGGATAGCTAATGTCTGAGATCTGACTTATATGACACAGATTGATAGTCTAACCCGGAAGTTGGACCAGGCACATATATTTATTCGGCATTTGGGCAGAGATCCTGCAGAGGCGGCTTCATTTGATCCTTCCAGCTCAGGCGCTAACCCCTCAGATGACCCATTCGATTTTGCCAATGCAGATTCTCCTCTATATAGGTCTGACATCCCTGTTGATAGAGATCCAGTGACTCAGGAGGAGTTACATCAGGTGGACAGGATTGATGATGTGGACATCGATACCATGACCTTCTTCTGATGTGTATTCTCGTTATATCTTTTGATAGGCCTCTGTTAGATATTGGGTGGTTGTACACCATTCTCGCTATATCTTTTGATAGGCCTCTTTTAGTAGTAGGGCGTTTGTGCCTCATTTCTCTGTATTTGCAGCTGTACAGAGATGATGTATTAGATGTTGATATACTTAGGAATGTATACACAGTTTTTCCATTCCCTATATCATATTGCCATCTATTATCTGCTATGCATGTATCATGTTATGCATATGTATGTATGTCCAGAGATATTCAGCATTGACCCCTGGATGGTCTTATGACACGGCCCGCACAGATGTCTTCTTCGACAGTTAGCCGTATAGATCATACCCTACCATCATTGGTGTCATTGGGTTTGCGATCGTGGTATGATAGCATGTCACCACCGAAAGGGTGACTGTAGATCAGTTGCTGCAGCATACCATGACCTTATTGATGTTTAAGGTTCCTGTAGGGTTTTGTAGACGGGATGCTCGAGCATTGGGTATCGGATAGGCAAGTTTTCCTATTCGGGACCCATGAGTTGACTCCTACTCTGGAGGAGTATGCACGATTGACGATGCTGCCATTAGATAGACCTTGCATGCATATAGCTTTGGGAGACATGAGTAGACGGTTCATGACTCTCACTGGATTGCGGCGTAGAGTGGTACAGGATGAGGCGACGTCGCCACGCGATGATATCGGCGTTTTCGTATGATGATTTGGCTCTGAGGATAGCTATTCACGACATTCCGGGGATTTCACCGCACCGGAGGATCATTGGCATTTGGCCAGGGTTGATGTACTGCTATTATGCGTACTGTAGTATGTCTATATGCCACGGTACATGGATGAGATAGACATTGGTTTTATCATGGCAGTGAGAGCTCTCAGGGAGGGTCGTACCATTATACCGATGATTGTAGTAAAGACCCCATGATCAACATCCTCTTCTTTGCACTTATCAAGCGGTGAGTGTTCACACAGTAGCTTCGGTCATGCTATATGTGTGGTTTATGTCACACTTGAGACCGATTGGCACTCTTAGACGGCATGGGTACTGGTTCACCCATGATATAGCCATGTCATACTCCTTTCAACCATCGGAGTGTATAAATGCTCTGTCCTGGTCCACATTTTTGGCAGATATCAGAGATCCGTTTAGCATATATTAGTGTTGGGGCTTAGCTCACCATCTGACTTTATTACTCATGCTAGGGCATGGACTACCTCCTCCGGGTCGGTTTGAGGCGTGACTACTTATCACCCACTGGCCGTGATGTCACAGTTTGACCAATTTCAGGATTTTCATCCTTTCGAGGGGGCGATAGGTCAGCGTTCAGCTTCTCGCTTTCTTTCAGCAGAGGACCGATCCGTGTGTATGCTTATTGGGATCAGCGTTAGATAGCTACTTTTTCTGTGAGCCATCCGGGTTGTTCTGCAGAGTATTCCGCATGGATGGAGACATAGATTTTATCGGCTGCAGCAGTATCTACAGTACCGAATAGCGAGTCAGATGATGTAGAGCCCATGGTGGACATCGATTCCTTCATCGAGGAGGAGCCATTTCTTTGGGTTGCCGGCATTTCCTCGAGTCTCCGATCAAGATCTTGTTGTGATTCAAAGACTTCGACGACACGATTACCTAGAGCGAGTCTTCATCTGATGACCTTCGAGAGAGATCAGGCTCGATCTATGATGTTGACTGCCCTTAATGGGAGAGACACAACTCTATTAGAGAGAGGCGATGTAACGCCCCAAAATTCGGTCTATTTTCACATCCGGATTCCGTACGTCACGATCCCATCTTCTTCCAAACATACATCATTATATAGCTAAATATAACGACATACATTCTTAAATCCCAGGTTCTATAACCATAAAACCTCTTTCATTAAAAATAATGATAATTACATTATTCTTTAGATCTTGTACAAGTGACTTTTATCCGCCACAAAGGATACATATTCGTTCATTAAACTATTCTATAGTTTAATTCTATCATTCTATATTACCAGTCTTCGCTTGATCTTCACGCTCATTCATATAATGAATGACACATCGTCTGGATACCGATCAGCTTGATCTTTACGGGATCCTTAAGTTCTTTTTAACCTCGTTCAGCTGAAAATGTTTTTATTTAAAGCAAGTGTGAGCATTTAATTGCCCAACAAGTCATAACAGTTTTAGCAAACAAGTTCAAGAGTTTAAACATTCTTCAAAACCTCGATAACCGAACAAAGGTTATGAAACATCTTGAATAATAAGAATAGTCTCAATTCCTATCATCTTAAAACATCAGTCAATTTCACTTTGAAATACTTTCATTCTCTACTCTCTTTCATGCACATTCTGTCTGGCTAGAATCAATAGCACAGACCTATCAATAACGGTTCATGTATAAACATAACATGCTCATATTGAACAGTTTAATCACAGAATAGTTCATATCATAGAAACACCGAAGTGTTCACATTTTGGCACAAGGCCTCATACATTCTACCACCTTGTACAAATATCATACATTTGCACATAGACAAAACTTCTCAAGTTCAACATCTGAGAAGTTTTTAGAAACTAGCATTCATTTAAAATATGAATGAAGTTAGGAAACTTGCCTTACGCACAACTACATCTTATAGTTTATGTTGAACTGCTCATTCCAATTCCTATGCAGCACATAAGGAAATAACACGTGTACCAATTAGTCATATACTTGACTTACGCACTGGTTTACTTTACTTTACTTCTTAGAGTTCACGTTCTTACAAACTAAGTTTACGCGACCAACTTCCTTTATCGATTAACGGCTTCTTGACATACGGAGATGTCTTACTCATTACGTTCATCATCTTTGATGATTTACATTCTTATCTTCTTCTTATAACTTTTCTAGGACTCAGCACACATCGCTTCTCTGCTAGTAGTCCATATGGTACTCTGAGTGGTTTCCCAAAAACAACCAACAAACAAGTTCCCGTCTCATCTACACTGCCCACACAGTGAGTTAGATCGGTTGTCAGTTTTGTATATACCTTCGCTCTCTAAACACTACTAGAAAATTGACCTATAGCTACGGTTTGAGGCCGTAATCGTCGCTATAAAGTTATAGCGACGATCGCCGGCCCGTCATTTAGTAAAAGCCGTCGCTAAAACCTATAGCGACGGGTTTTTTTTGGCTATAGCGACGATCGACGGCACCGCCGCTATAGCTCACGCATAAAAAAATCGTGTTTAGATGTCTATAGCGCGGCTTTCAAATGACCAAATCGCTATACACTCGTGCTTTATAGAACACTATAGCTACGATTCGATAACCGTCCGCTATAACTTTTTTATATTTAAAAAATAATAATTAATAATGCAAATTTATTCAACAAACACAAATACAATATAAAATAAAATATAAAAATATTATATACATCATTTAAAATCATTCACATTACAACATTACAATTAATACAAAAGATATCGATTACATTAATTATACCCTCTCTAACTCGGTTTTGTGCTTTTCCAATTGGTCCTGTAATTCCTTCCTCCATCCTTGAATCAGTCTTTCCTACTTCTTGATAAGTTCAGTCTTTGTCTTCCCATCACATCAATATCCTATGAAGATATCATGTACAAGGCCAATGAAACATACCTGGTCAATGCAAGGAAAAAAAATATCTGAAACTGCTACATTCATAAAATACAATCACAATTTAAGAAAAAAAGTAAATTCTGTCCTCTCGCACTCCAGCCTGCACCACACTCCTAGTGAAATAAATAAAAATAAACCACATTTGAAACTTCTGTTCTGTTTTCTTTATACTTACACTGACTTACAGTCCAATAACTAGATTATCAAGCAAACAAACTAATTAAAAACAAATGGATTATCAGAACAGTGAAACTAGAAGCTTTTACTAAATAATAAGATTAATTTTCAGCGAATATAAAAACCACAGGACACAAACTTATCTGCCTTCTGAGCAAACTTAGTAGTACCATAGGACACAAACTTATCCTTGTCAACCACAGGACACCAGATTGGGTAATCATACCATTCTGTCCAACAGACCTGTATCAAGCACCACAGGACACAAACTTATCCTTGTCAAGGAGTTGTCTCTATTCTCATTAGCATACTAAGCTGCCTAAGCATGGGACAAAACTTGGAAGTTATGTTGTTGATCATTTACAACTAGCTCTTATAGACATAGTGTACAAGAGTCAATGGAAATGTTAACTAGTGTACAAACATAGTGTACAAGAGCTGTGGCAAACGAAAGAATAGCAAGCCCACCAAGAAGTTGAAAACCTGGATAATATTTAGTCAGATAATCAATGAGAATCAAGGAAAATTGCAGCCTCAATCAAGTTTTGTCTCTTTATTGTAATTAAGTAGCACTATTCTCTGGCAGGAAGAAAGTTTGACCTGCAAAACAAGTAAAATATTAAGAGAAAACAAATACTAAGGCTAATACCAGCATTTCCTTGATGTTGTTCTTCACTCACAGTGTTAACATCAATGGCCGGGAAAATGTTCTGAAACATAATAGTTGTGAGCTACCCATGGTCTAATCTCCACAGTTTTTTCAGCTATGCAAAAAACAAGATGGACATTGCTTACTTTATTCTCAAATGATACAAATCTAGAATTAAGATTATAGCCAATCACCTAAAAGAAAAGAAAGCCACAATTATACATCTTTTGCGATGATGAATCAATTCTTGAGCTCACCAGCGAGACAAACATTTATAGACCAAACCATCTCAAGAATTAAGATTATATGCCTGTTAAGCATATGAATTACGTTTTTCCTCAAAATGTATGAAAAGGCAATGTAACACACATAACATTGGTATTAGTATAAGAATAGTGGAACATTGAGTATATGAAAGAAAACTAAGAAAACCAAATAAGTGGATAGTAATTCATACCATTTTCATCCTGCGATGAAGAATAAGTTAACACAAACCTCATCTGAAATATGAACCAAAATTCAAATAACCTAATTTTTGAATGAAAATTGTTTCTTGGTTGTCAAACTATGATGTCATGAGCACCTATTAAGGGTACTTAAAATTTACTCACAGTATGTAACTCGATAAGACAAGCCCGAATATTCTCGAATTTCCGAATTTCTAGGGACAACACAGATCATATGGTTGTGGCACATATACGCAAGATACTCACGTGTCAAACAAATATGGAAGGCAAGCTATGTTACATGGACTCAAGTGTGAAGAGTGTTTTACAAGAAGAAAAGAGTAGAAAGAATTTATATTGGACTCAGAGCAGAGGAGACAACCACTACGAATTCAAGTATTAAAAATACTACCTCCGTTTTGCATGTGAAAATTCAAAACATAAGATTATAGTTGAATAGAATCAACACTATACGAGATTTAGTGAAGAACACATAGTGTAGCGTAGCAATGTAAAGTATATAGGCAAAGAGGAACGATATTTGCATTTGCATCTGGAGGATAAATCGAGGAATACTAATTAAAAATCTATTTAAATTTTATGGCAATCAGAAGAACCTTTGGCGAGTTTTGAAAACAATTGTCACTCACAGTCATTGCACTAAAATTACCTAGAGGATAATATATGTCAAAATAACTTTATAACCATACAAGAACTAGCAAATGCTATGCAAGAACTGGCTCATTGGAGTAGTCTCCATACTTTAACTTCTTTAGAAATAGAAAGTTCCAGTAAAATAAAATACACCTCATATCTAATAAATCCTTCTTCCTCTGTTCCTCAAGAACCAAATACACAACAAATACTTTTTCCTAACAGAAAATATAGAAGCCCAATTCAGATATAATAAGGATTATGACAGAAAATAATACTTTCAATGTCCTACAACAATTTCTCAAGAATATGACTCCAAAACTGCAATAATGGAAACCTTTGAAATCGAAATGAGTATATGCTTAAGAAATGGAAACCTCAAAGAAACCCAATCCTTTAAAAACTATATTTGTAAAACCTAAAGCCACAAAAGCACAAGTAATCAGAAAAATGCATAATATAAATTAGGTTGTCAGAAAAATGGAAACTTTAAATAACGGAGGCATAAAATCATATTTTTCAAACATAATACAACAATTGGATCAAGATATTGATACCTCGATGGTCCAAATAAAGAAATCAAGGGGCTTAGGTGGGTGTTGTTTGTTCATCTCCTGAATCATCACTCCAAAAACAAACACACGCCAATCCTTATATCGGATCCTACGATGCCTAGGGTTTTGCGATTCGAAAGTGTGCCCAATCCGAGTAGAAGATGACAAGTGGTTGATCGAATAACGAGCGACATATACTGAAATGAGTTGGGTTAGAGAGAACAAGCTGTAGAGGAATAGTAACGAGGGAGAAAGTGGTAGAAAGGAGGGAGACGACGAGGATGAAGATAATTTGGGGGAAAATTGGACCGAAGATATTTGGGGGAAAGTGGTAGATTTTTTTCTTAAAAAACCCTTCTATACAGATGGTTTCGTGCCGACCGTCGCTATAGATAACCTATAGCGACGGTTCTGTGCCGACCGTCGCTATAGCTCGTCGCTATATGTCGAATTTCTACTAGTGAAAGAAATTGTTTAGCCCAACTCCCATATGTCAACTATCAAAGTAACATTTGTACCACAACCTAACTTCTTTTAACTTATCCGAACCATTAAACCATAACGTTCGTTAAGTCAATTTCTTAATCCTTACGGCTTTCTGACAACTAAATGCCATACCTTAGGATTCATTCATCATCGTCTAAGTCATACAGTCTTTTGTATACTTAGAACAATTATTCCATATTCATTCTACGCATTTATAGCGTTAAGCATTTTACTTTACCTTATTCTTATCTTACAACGTCCGGTTCATTCGACTCAGAGCGTCATCCAAGTTATAAACATTAACTCGGCTTCTTTTACGTTATACATGCCTCTTTAATTCAGCTTCTTCACCGTTCATAGGTTTAATCAACAGTCTTCGTTATCCTACGGTCAAACCATACACGGGGTGTAGGTTCTACCCGTTTATTATTTGCGTACACTCAACCTTCACGTCGGTTAAAGTGTTCAACGCTTAAATTTCATTCTAACATTCTCATCCGACTCACAATCGGCTTTCATTAATCTTTTTACCATTCGCTACGGCTTTCCTGATAATTCATATCTTACTTACTATCTTCATCAACGTCTAAGTTATACAACTAGGGTATACTTAGAACGTTCGTCCAACGCGAATACGATTCACAAGGATCGTTTACGTATTCAATGTTCACGTTGTTCGTCTTTTACTCTCTCATTCAACCTTTACTCAAGGTTTCAATTGCATTCATCGTTATCCATCCCATGAACCCCATGTTCATTATTCTTTCTTAATGTCAAAGCCATACGGTCCGATGTATGCTAAGATTGATCGTTCATCGCAACAACGTTGCGTTCATAGCGTCTATACGCTTTACACTTATCTCTCATTATCATGACATAACATCGGAATGTTATTCATTACCTTCGTCACTCAACGTCTAAGGAATCACAATCACAGTAATCCCTCACGTTCATTTATCACAACTACGGTCCCCAGCTATAGGTTACGTAATCTAGCGTTTATATTCTCTATCTTTTAATCTCGTTAAATCTTTCTATTCAACCTTCACTGAAGGTTTAAAACACTTGAGTAAGTGTTACATTACGTGAACTATATGTTCATACTTCTTTCTTGCACATCCTCCAATAATTGAGAACTAAAAATCTCATTTATGGGTAATGACTTGCACCGACACTGCGGCGCCGTGCCCCTTCCTTTCCACTCGCACTGCGGCGCAACCTATTTCTATCTCTTCTCTTTTGGCCTGGCGCTACGGCGCCAAGTCCTTTATTATCACTCGCACTGCGGCGCCACTCTCCAGACATTTATGACCGAGCTCGCACTGCGGTGCCACTTCTTGAAGTCTATCCGGCGCTGCGGCGATGAGACAAAACCCTAGAAAATTTTTCTATGTCTTTCATCAAGTTTGAGACGCGTATTTTACGATCTCATAACTTCTTCGTTATAACTCGGAACGAGATCGTTCCAAAGCCATTTTGTTCCTTATCTGATGTTCTTCGATTATCCACAGACAGAAGTTCATTCTGAATTTGTTAACATGCCATTCAATTGGCTTAATCTTTGCTCTTCGTTCATGTTTACGTTATTAACGTTCTTCGTTCGTTCATCCATAATTCGGTCATCTGAACTCAAAATTTGTTTGTTCTTGAGTCTACGACTCACGTTTTCAACATTCTCTTATATTCTTATGAAACCCTACACGTTCGGGTTCATTTATTAACTTTCTAATTCTCGCTCGTCTTTTATGAAAATTTCGCCTTAACTTCGTTATAGCTCAATTTTAATTCGTTCTTCATGAACGTTTCTAACGTTCCTAACCAAGCAATAAGCAACTAACTTATACGCGATGGTTTTAAACTTGTCCATCAACAATAATTACACTACGATGGTTTTAAATTTGTCCATCAACAACATTCTTCGTGTTCTTCGCGTTCTTCATTTTAATCGATATTTTGGATTACGATTATACTTTTTCTTGGAATTTGATGTTATAGAACATCATTCCTTACTTATTTGACCTACTCATTCAGAAGATTCACTCAGATCGCTCAAAATCCTTAGGAATCTTATACTTCCTTAAGAAATTTATAAACTAAATTTCTAATTCTTATTTCTTTGTTTTCTCATGATTTCAACCATATGAAATCATTCTTAACTTCATCTACTACTTATCTTCATTAAGCTATGTTTTTAAACATATTTAACTTAAATAAATTTAGAAGAAACTAGGATTTGGATTACCGTTCTTCTTTAATCTCCTTCCGTCGGACAAAGCGTGCACTCAGGCTAGCTTTTCCTCATTCTCTTCCTTCTCTTCCCCCATCCGAAGTCTCTCTCTCTCTCTCTCTCTCAAAGTTGGTTGAAATTTTTCTAACCAAACAAATGAGTTTAAGGCTTGTTTATATAGAAAACCAAAGCTAAGGGTATTTTAGTCATTTCCCCCTATCCTCCTTACTATTCAAAACTTAGCCACCAAGTTTACTTGGTGGCCAAGTGCCCCCCCACCTCCTTACCTAGCTTCCCTTGGAAGCTTCGTGCTTCCGTAATTCAGAATTCGTCTGACAGTTCGAAAACTGAAATTCACGGAATCCAAATATTTTTGGATATTTCGTCATTCCTCTACCGATTAACTTTTATGTATTCTTCGGATCTCCGAAAAACTAAAAAACATTTTTCCACGTTAAGCGTTTTCATTCACGTTTTCCCCTAATATAGCTAAACGAATGAAACGTACACAGCAGTACTTTTCGTCATTTTTATTTCGTCTGATTTCTGCACGTTTTTCGAGAAATTTTTTTATCGGCTTACTTAACTGTTCACGATATATTATCATCAAATCTTTCGACAGAATGTCATTTCGACATACCGAACTCTCAGAAAGGCTTAGGTTATTCAAACCCTAACCCTTAGGTTTCGTCAGGTGAATAGTGCCTATTTCGTCTTTTTTCCCGAAAATATTTTTGTTCCCGGAAAAATTTTATTTTGGTATTGAAAATTCTTACTCGTTCAGTCTAGCTCGTAGCCAGAATCCATCCAATTAATAATCATTCTAGGTTATAGAACGATTAATGAACACATAACACATAATAGTATTAATAAAAATTCATTTTATTAATAACTATTTCTTTAAACTTAAATTCTTGACAATTTGATTTTTCGGGTTATCACAGACGAGGCATTAGCTCACAGAGATATCGCTGTTGTTGAGCGGGATGAGGCCAGATCAGCCAGAGATGCTGTGATAGTTGAGCGGGATAGTGCTATATCTGCCCGGGATGTAGCCATCACAGATAGTACTGCAGTGAGGTCCCTTACCATTGGCATGATCGCAGAGATGAGCGCTTACATTGATGAGCATATGGTCACCATGCAGATGGCTGCAGATCTGTTGGGTCGTGTGGATATTCTCGTGCAGGAGACCACAGCTTCACCTCCTTCTTTTGAGAGGGACGCCATATTGGGTTTGTTAGCTCGCATATACCCTGACTTGTAGATGAGCTTGTATTTACCTGCACAGACTAGCTTAGCCATTTTGTCATATACAGTTTACATTGTATATATCAAACATCATTATATATATGACAGGGAAATATATTTTTGAATCACTTCCCTTTTAGATATGCTTTGTTATTTGCTTGATATTTTGCCTGCTGCTTCAGGGCTTGTGATCTTGATGTATTTTGAATTCCTCCTAGGTGGATGGACATTGAGTTGTCTCTGGATAGTTCAGAATGGATCATTGATCTGTATGTATCTGTACCATCTTTGGTGTCTTGGGACTGGTTTCTGTATGGAAATGTGGAGAGGAGTGTGGCTTTCCTCTCTGAGATTGACCGCACCACAGATGGTCGCCAATACTTCTATTTAGGAGAAGCCTAGTTAATTCCATCTCTTATGGATTGGTGTTGATCTTCAAGGTATGACCGTAGCTTAGATGGTAGCCGAATCTCCTATTTGGGAGGAGTTCAGGTAATTCCATCCCTTTAATCTGAAGCCAATGAAATGTAGTGGATTAATGTTTGATCCCATTACTAACTGACAAGGGTTTGTGTTTTGGTAGGGGGTGAGACCTCACCATGAATGGCTGCCTACGTACTCTTATTGAAGAGGAGATCAGGTCTGCGTAGTTCGAACCTAGTGTAAGAGGTTCAACGTTGTATGTGGCAGAAATGGTATAGGAATGTTTTTATTTTTTGTTTTTGTAAGGAAAAAGGTATAAATGTTTTTGTTGTTTTTGTTTTATTGCGATCGGGCCATATGAAATGGTTGCCTACGTATTCCTATTGAAGAAGAGATCAAGTCGACGTAGTTCGCCCCTCAGGGCGAATGGAAAATCGTAATCCCATGTGCAGGTCAGAGTGCGGGGAGGAGAAAGTTTAATCCTAGGTTGAGGATAAACTGTTGGTATGAGAAGTTTGATCCCATGTATGGGTAGACAAACTGCAAACGCGAGAGGTTCAATTCGCAGTGGGATGACCTAAGTCGAAGGAACGCAAAGGAGAGCCAGGCTGCTGGCTTGAAAAGTATGTTTCCCTGAGGGGCAAAGTGTAGAAAAGTTGTATGTGGTAAAGGGTTAAAGAACCGGAATGACTGGTGATTTGATGGTCCAACACCAGGATGTTTGCTCGATGGTAACTTCAGACATAGTACCGTTTCACGGCGTCCGAATTGATGAGTTGCGGAAATTCATCGCCGTCCATTTCTTGTAATCTGAGAGCGCCTCCAGTCAGTACTTCCTTGACAATAAACAGGCCTTCCCAGTTAGGAGCAAATTTTCCCTTAGATTGATCTTGGTTGTCAAGGATCTTCTTCAAAACCAAGTCATGTTGTTTAAACTGTCGTAGCCGGACTTTTTTGTTATAGGATCTGGCGATCCTTTATTGATATAACTGACCATGGAAGATAGTCGCGGTTCACTTTTCGTCTATTAGAGACAATTGGTGATACCTGTCTTGTACCCATTGATCTTCATCAAGCTGAGCGTCTATCAACACTCTGAGGGATTCCATTTCAACTTCTATGGGGAGCACTGCTTCCATCCCATAGGTTAAAACGTAGGGGGTTGCCCCAGTAGAAGTGAGCATTGAGGTTCTATAGGCTAACAGAGTGAGGAAATAGGTCAGGCCATTCTTTCTGGTTGGCGGACATCTTTTTCATATCTTCTTGATGTTTTTGTTAGCCGCTTCAACAACACCATTCATCTTCGGACGATAGATGACAGTTAACTGCCTGATGCCCATTGAACGAGCAAGTTTTAGCCCCATGAGACAGCGTCTTCTTCATATTGGTAGTACTTTGGTGTCGATAAAGCGCAATTTGGCGGACGACAGATATCGCTGCTCCCGTCATCGGATATTAGAACTGCTCCAGCTCCAGAACCTTCCATATTAACAGATCCATCAAAATACATCTTCCATGATTGGCGCGTATCGTACTGATGGTGTTGCTAAACTATCATTACTCCTTCATCGGGGAAGTATGTTTCCAAGGGTTTGAAATCCCCTGAAGGTGCGGCGGCCAATTGATCCGCAATTCCTTGACCTTTGATGGACTTTTGAGTTACATATACGATGTCAAATTGTTGTAGGATCAACTGTCATCTGGACAGTCAGCAATTTAACATGGGTTTATTGAACACGTATTTGAGAGGATCCACGCGGGATATGAGATGGGTTGTGTGACCATGGAAGTAATGTTGTAACCTCATGGAAGCCTATACTAAAGCACAACACATCTTTTCGATCATAGTGTACTTGTGTTCACTGCTGCTGAATCTTTTGTTGAGGTAATAGATAGCTTGTTCTTGGCCTCTATCGTCTTTCTGTCCCAAAGATGCGACGTATGGCATGGCATCACTTTTGGGGACAGTACATGAACAGGGGAACATCATCCCTGGGTGGTACCAACACGGGAGCTTTGACTAGTTGTTTTTTGATTGTGAGGAAGGCATTTTGACACTCATCATTCCATTTCATGGAGGAGTTCTTCCTTAATAGCTTGAAGATTGGCTCACTAGGTTGCTATGAGTTGAGAGATAAAACTGCTAATGAAGTTGATTCTTCCCAAAAATCCCCGTATTTCCTTTTCTGTCTGAGGAATGGGCATTTCCGTGATGGGTTGGATTTTGGCATGATCCAGCTCAATCCCTTTGTGGCTGACTAGAAATTCTAGGAACTTTCCTAATTTAACACCAAAGGAGCATTTAGCTGGATTCAACTTCAAGTTGTACTTACGCAACCTGTTGAACAATTTTCTGAGATGGTCTAGATGGTCATCCTCCTTTCGGGATTTGACAATGATGTCATCCACGTAGATCTCTATCTCTTTGTGCATTAAGTCGTGGAAAAGAGCCATCATAGCTCGTTGATAGGTGGCTCCGACATTGATGAGGCCGAATGACAACCGTCTATAGAAAAAGGTTCCCCAAGGCGTGATGAAAGCAGTTTTCTCACGATCTTCTTCAGCAACCATGATTTGATGATACCCCACAAAGCAATCAGCAAAGGAGTACATGTCGTATTGAGCAGTATTGTCAATGAGAATGTGGATAAATGGCACGGGAAAGCTATCTTTTAAGCAAACTTTGTTCAAGTCCCGATAATCCACGCAAACTTGCACCTTCCCTCTAGGTTTAGGCACGGGAACAATGTTGGATATCTACTCAGGATATGTGGACACCATGATGATGCCAGCTTGAAATTGTTTCACAATTTCCTCTTTCACTTTTAAACTCCACACAAGTTTCAATCGCTTGAGCTTTTGCTTAACTGGCTTAAATCCCTCTTTAATGGGAAGGCGATGAAGGACAATGTCAGTGGACAAACCCACCATGTCTTCATGAGACCATGCAAACACTTCCTGGAATTGGGTTAATAATGTAACCATGTCATTCATTTGGTTTGGGGTAAGGTCTGAACAAATCTGGATTAACTTAGGGCTTTCTAAGGTTCCGAGATTGAAAGAAGTAGTTTGATCAAGGTTGGGTTTAGGTTTGTCTTTGACCCATTCTTGAATTTCTGGAGGCACCTCAATGTCATCTTGTATTTCCATCAGGGCTGAATTCATCTCTACATCAAAGGTACAATCCTTGTGGAGAAGAGGCACCAGTGTCGAAAATCTGAGCACATCTAAATTCAGAATCCTGAAACAAAATATGCTTTCACTTAGTATATATGAAATGTGTTGATTATACACAGTGTTAGCATATACTGACTAAATAAAACCGCTAATCTGCATGCTGAAAAAGTAAGCAGTTATTATATCTACAGGGCAGAAAGAGTTTCTGCCCGCTTTACCCTTGACGACCAATGCAATGAGTGATGTTCCAATTGGCAAGGGCAAAGTCAGGGTGGACCGCAATGATGGAGGGATTGTCATCATCCTCCCTGTCCCGAATGATGGCCATTACATCTAGGCAATCATCGTTTGGGGTGTATCTATTTGTATGTTCATCATGAACGATGATGCGCATGCCGACATCATTCGGATGACGTCTTGCTTGATTCTTCGTTCCTCTTCTTCCACTACGGGATTTGGAACAAAGACTTCTTTCTCCTTCACCGGTACCGGCTTGGGAAATAACATAGCTATGACACTGACTGGCACCTTTACAGGAGGTTGTGCGGACTCAGAGCTTGAAGGTGAAGATAAACACCGCATGGTTGAAGCTGAAGGAACCTGCTGATGCTTATGAGGATTCCTGTGACTAGAACTGGCAGAATAGCCTAGTCCAGCTATTCCAGTTTGCTTGGTTAATCGAATTAGGTACTTGATACCCTGGCAATCTTTACCCAACCCTTGTCCCGGCTTATGACCCAACGACATCATTTCTTGAGTAGTTGACATTACCTCGGCAGAAATCTAAGGTTCGGGTAATGGCATTCCAATAGCATGGTATTGGGTATTGCTTACTCCCAAGGCATGAAAACTGACTGGTTTAATGTCTGCATTGGCATTGATGAATGGCATATCCCCATGTTGAGGACATTCTGGTTCAGCGCTGACCGTGACCAGGCTATTGTTGATAATGTATTTCAACTGTTGATGAAGAGTGGAGGGGACTGCCCCTGCCATGTGAATCCATGGTCGTCCCAAGAGCAGGTTGTATCCCGAATCTATCTTGAGCACATGGAAAGATACGCAGAATGTATGAGGACCAATTTTGATTGGCAGTTCAATTACTCCGACCGAATTCCGACGGGCTTCATCAAAAGCTTTGATGATAGTATGGCTACTTCGAATTCGGTTGAGATTGATATTCATCTTCACCAAGGTAGCGTATGGACAGATATTTAGAGATGAACCTCCATCTATCAAGACTCCAGCTAGCATGTATCTAGAGGACAAGACCGCAATGTGCAATGGCTTGCAATGACCGGTGGGCTGTATGTCATCATCAGTGAAGGATATCACATTGTTGTTGAAAATGTGATCAACCAAATTTTGAAATTTTTCCGTATCAACTGATGTTGGTAGATAAGCTTCTTCTAAAACCTTTAACAAGACCTTCCGGTGATTCTCGGAAGTTAGGACCAAGTCAAAATGGATATTTTTTGTGGAGCTTCTTTTAAGCTTAAAACCACCGCGGCTTCGTTATGACCCATAGTGCGGAGGAATTTTTCAATCTTTTCCATGGGTATTTTACCCTTTGATTTGATGGTAGACTTCATCACTCGTTGGGGAAGATACAGTGGATTTTCCTTCGACACTGTAGCAGTGGTATGTGAGGTGGATCCTTCACCTTCTCCATAATTCCACAGAACATTGTGTAAGCTAACAATGGGATATTATGCTCTGTACGACAAGTTGATTGGCTCAGGAGCGGCCACTTTCAAAGGATTGTTGCTTCCCTTGAGTTGAATTGTTGGCATTATGAGTAATGTGTTAACCCCATCAGTTTCAGTGGATATGACTGCTACCACACTCTTCCACTTAGTAGGACCTGAATTCTCACTTGCACGTAAGACAGTATCATCGTCTGCTAAGTGCAGGACACCACTGTCAATTAGATTTTGGATAAGGTGGCGGAGTGCCCATCATTCTTCTGTGCTGTGACCGCAAGTTTAGGAGTGATATTGACATACTCCATCGGAATTGTATCGTCCTGAACGGGGGTTGATTGGAGGTAGAAGGGAACTAATCCTTCCTTAATTGATTAACATATGAAGGATTTCCTCCATAGGTTGGCCCAAATAGGTGAATTCCCTTTTGTTGGAGAAATCTCGACGGGCCTTGGCATTTGCTCTCTTTGTCACTTTGTCTTCTAGCATTTCATTTTTTGAAAGTGACGAGGAATATTCATGAAAAGGGGTAGGAAACTGGCATGTTCTTGGCTGATTAATTGACGTGTTACTTGATGTTGATAAGTCACCAATTCTGCCAATGGTTCAATTTTCTTGCATAAAGCTTTTAACTTTCGTTCCATTGTGAACTGGAACTTGGCATAGTCCCATTTGTCAACACCGTCTTTGAGGGTCTGGGAGGATTCACAGTTGAAATTAGAATTCTGTTCGTTGCTCCAATTTATCATGTTGGCCTCTTCTTCTTTGTGTTGAGGAAGAAGGTTGTCTTGAACATGAGGCTGATCTGGTTTGGTGACCACGATCTCACCATTGTCTATCAGGTCTTGGATCTTGTGTTTCAAGGCCCAACAATCCTGAGTATCATGTCCAGGTGCCCCGCCATGATAAGCACATTTCCGAGCAGCATTGAAACCCCGTCCATTAGGGCTGGCTGGTGGAAGAAGATGCGTAATTTTCTTCTAGGTTGTCAGAAGATTGAGAATGTTCTCGAGGGTATTCCCTAAAGGTGTAAACACTTGAGGGCGTTTAACTTCTCCACCTTTTGGTATTGGAGGGTTCGCAGACTGTGCTTGAAAGGGAGTGTAGTTTCTTCTTTGAACAGGCATGTTTTGATTGCCTTTTTGACCTTGTAGTATCAAGGAAACGTCTTCCTCTTTCTTTTTATGGACCCTCCGGGGGTTGTTCCCATAATTTCTGGATTAGATGTGATTAGCAACAGCTTTGAGTGCAGCTAGGTCTTGAATTTTTTCGGACTTCAATCCCATCTTAGCCATCTCCCCATGTTTGACCATTTCAGAAAATGGTTTGCCGATGCCGGCTAAAACTCTTTCATAGAAAGGCGCTTCTTGTATGTCTATGAAAGTCATAACCATCTCTGATTCTGTTATAGAAGGACTAACTTAGGAAGCCAGGCGTCTCCACCTTTGAGCATACTTTCTAAAAGACTCGTTAAACTGTTTCTTGATCTTGGTAATTTGATACCGATCAGGAGCCATCTGAGACTGAAAGCTGTATTGAGTGAGGAAAGCATGTGCTAGCTCTTCCCAGCTATGGATCTTTGAATTGTCTAATCTTGTGTACCATGAAAGGGCTTCTCCAGTTAGACTTTTCTGGAACAATTGCATTATGAGCTTTTTGTCCTCTGCATAAGATCCAAGTTCTCCAATAAACACCTTTAAATGTGTATAAGGATCTCCTAACCCGTCATATTTTTCGAAGTAAGGAGTTTTAAACTTTTTTGGATAATGAACACCAGGGAAAATGCAAAGATCAGCATATGAAACACTCCCGTGTGTTCCAATTCCTTTGATAGCACGAAGGGTCTCTTCCATTTGGAGGACTTTCTTTTTGATGTCACCAGTGTCTGGATCTCCAATGGGATGGGCAGCATCATGAGTTTTGTTAGTCGTATCCAACTGTAGTTCAGGTATTGTAATGAGGGTTCCCCCTTGTGTGGAGGATTCAGCATGTATGGGTGTTTTTGGACCCTGATTGGACTGGTGTAGTTCTTTGAGTAGAACAGCCAAATCTGTAATTTATTTGCTTAATCCGTAAAATTCTTTACGAGAAACTGGATTTAGGTCAGTCTGGTCGGATGACAACATGATTGACTGTAGGCATGTTGCCTTTTTGGACTTTGACCGGGTAGTAGGTCCGATTGGTTCCCTGCGAAAGACTTGCATAGTTTAGTCTTTAGGGAATGTGTATAATAACATGCTATGTGATGTGTCCATTTTAGGAATTTTATCATGCAAAAACGGATGTCAGCTATTTGTAGCATGTTTAAAATATGTATGTGTACACATTTCTTCATATTTCTCATTACATAGAGATAGATATGGAATGAAATTACAAGTAATTGTGTTTACAAGTAATTGAAATGAGAGCATGAAGAGACTTTCCTCCATTTTTGGTTTATCAGAGGCTGACCTATCTTAGGTTACTCTCACGGCTTTTTGGCATGAAGGTTCCCAAATCATCGCAATTTACTCAACGGGAAGTTAATCCGGTTTTTTCAAGCTGGAGCGAATTTGGGTGATGCCTTTCTTGAGCCTCGGGGAATTAGTCTTCCCATGAGTCCAGTAATCAAACACCGACGGGATAGCCTCCTGGTGGAGGGACCACACAACATACATTCACATACATCGCGTCTCACCGTATGATAAATGATGACATGTGCGAAGCACTAATATCACAAGCAGTTATGGTGCGAGGCACTAAGTGCAACAAGTAAATGCATTCGTACACATTCATCATAAATGTAAATGCAACATCCACACACAAGCAGATAACAGTTTTGAAAAGATTGTAATAACGACTTAAGTCCTCTTACTGGAGTCCCCAGCAGAGTCGCCACTTGTCGACGTCGGGATTTTTAGTTGTCCCTTTTTGTTACTTGTTCTTTGGTGTTCTCATTTTAGGTGAGATTTGTTTGAAAAAACAAGTGAAAAAGGTCTGACATTTATAATGTCAACGATGGGACTGTTAAGAGTCGCCAGTTGGTTTTTTTAAATGGTTGTACCAACACAACCAAGAAAAGGTTTGCACATTGACCCAGTGATGTGACACTGCTAAACGGGTCAGTGAAACCGAGATTCATTAGGGTTCGGGGACTTGGTTATGCGGAGGGATGGTGCTAGGCACCCCTCGACATCCGTGTTACCACGGTGATCGCCTCTTTTCAAGAAACTATTATCTGAATGTGTGTGTGTGGGTTAATGTGCTATTATTTGGAAGTAGTGCGAGGCCTCGTTCGCACCTATATACACAGGGTTTGAATTTATGTAAAAATTCAATTTTAAGCAATATATGGCAGTGATGTTTTATAAAAGAAGTTTTTCAAACCCTGATGCTCAATAGTAATTGAGACCTTTTACACTCCCATTTTATTAAGTGTTCGTCTTGATTGATTTTATTTTACAAATGCGAGGCATCCGTACAAAAATAATGTACAAAATCATGTCGACTTCCTCGTGGGTATTAGAACCATCTGAGGAAATTCAGACATCGCATAATAATTTACAAGCTGCTTACAGCTGAAAATGTCCATCACGGGAACCGAATCTAGATCCAATAGGCTGAATCTGTGATCACATGATTTCTATGCGCACATGATATCGCAATTTTTATGAAAGCTGTAAGCATGTATATATATAAAAGATGTAAATATATATATATACAGACATGATCACCAACCACGAAGCACCTCCATGGGGGATCAGAAATGTAAATAAAGCTGTAAAAGCTATCAACCGCCACGGAGGAAACTCCAGGCGGGACAAAACGTAAATAAAGATGTAAATATGGTCAACCGCCACGAAAGGAACTCCAGGCGGGATGAAATGTAAATAAAGCTTTACAAAGCAATCAACTGCCATGAAGTAAACTCCAAGCAGGATGAAATGTAAAGAAAGCAGTAAAAGCGATCAACCACCACGAAGTGAACTCCAAAGTGGGGAAAATATATATATATATATATATATATATATATATATATATATATATATAAAAGCGATAAACGCACAGGATGTAAAATCTGGGCTCATCGTAAGCGAGTTCGACAACAGCAGATTATATATATATATATATATATATATATATATATATATATATATATATATATATATATATATATATAAATAAAAACGCTATAGGATGTAAAATCCAGACTCATCGAAAAGAGTTCGACAACAATTCGTATATATATATATATATATATATATATATATATATATATATTGTGACGCCCCCAAAATTAGGTATACGTCACCCATCTTGGGTCGCCACTTACATGGTACAAAATTCAAATACAACTTAATAATACAACTGTCGTGTACAATTCGACAAAACATAAACAGTGAGTTTGAATACAAATATTGTATACTAGAGATTATACAAACTCAAAAGGAGTCCTTCTTACAATTATTATTACACTATTTCACAGAATAGTGAGGACTACTAATGCTATCATCTGGTCCGTCACTCTGTTCCCCAACTAGTCCCTGCTACGTTCTCATTTCCTGAAGAGAACAATAAAAGTAAAAGGGTGAGCTAAACTAGCCCAGTAGGAAATATTATGACTAAGATAATGCAGAATATATTATCGTTAGCCTTCAACAGTGTTAAACTGATACAATATAACAACCATCAAGTTTAACTACAGCGGAACAAGCAATCCATTAAAAGAGTCAAGTAGAGAATAAAATCTACTATCTTTTATGATTTAGAAGGTTTTTCATCACTTTTATCATTTGGGACTCGACAATAAATAATCCACATCATCGAATCACCCCACACTTTTCTGGCCGAGGATATTCTTTAGTATCACGACCACAATTATCCATGCACTACGGGCCAAGAATATTTTTGTATTCATTAATGGTCATGATCATGCCAACAACTGTCCATCAATGCACTACGGGCCAATGAAGACTTTTACCACATCATTTGTAATATTATGGTCATGATTACACCGATTAATCCCTGGTCATAATCATACCAAGTCCATCTATGCACTATAGGCCACAGATGACTTTCAACAAAATATAAACATGAGGATGATGACAATGATATAAGAATTCAATAAAACAAGTTCAAGAATTATTTTATCCAGGAACTAATAACGTCCAAATTGTCAACATGATAATGCTTTGTAGAGTAAAATTCAAGAATGCTCAGAAGAATATTTCCACGAAAAGATACTGGATGAAGCGTAAATATCAAGGATATTCCACTAATTTCATGGAGTATAGAAGTCAAAACTTTAACCAATTGAGTATAATAAGGAATGGAATAACAAAACAAATCACCAGGCATACGATAGACCACACACAGCGAGTTATTCAAGCAGAATAATAAATAACGGAATCGGTCGGCGTAAAGCGCATGCAGACGGGATATTCAACGAGAATAATAAAGCGGAATCGAGTCGGTCGGCGTAAAATGGATGAGACAGAATATTCAATGAGAATAATAAAGACGGAACTAGGTCCGGCGTAGAACGCACAGACAGGATGTTCCAACAGAATAATAAAGACGGAATCAAGTCTGACGTAGAACGCATGAACATGATATTCAGCGAGAATAATAAAGATGGAACCCGGTCCGTGTAGAACGCATGTAGACGAGGATGTTCCAACAGAATGATAAAGAATGGAACAATGAAGAATTTCACCAAGTATAGGGTAGCCCCGCGTATCTGAGTTATTCAACAGAATAATAAGAATGGAATAATGAAGTTCTCTTCATAGATAAGAAAGAAATAATACTCCTACCTTGGAAAAAGCTGGATCTTTGGAATAGTGAGTAGCAGATTTCTCTTCTTCTTTCTCTCTATAATTTCTCTCTATAATAATCGCTCTAAAGCTTTTGTGAATTGGTGAGAAATGAAGGAAGAATGAGCTTCTATTTATAGGAAAATATAGTTTCGATAATTGCACGTTTTGGGGCTCAAAAATTACAGTACAATACCTCCAACTTTTCTTTTATTTTTAATTTAGTCCTGCAAGTATTATCAATCTTGCACCCACTCCCCTAATAGTAAATAATGTGAATCAATAGTTCAATCATGTGAATCAATAGTATAATCATGTGAAAAAATACGAATTACAGTATAGTACCTCCATATATACCTCAATTTTTAACTTAGTCATGCAAGTATTATCAATCTTGCACCAACTCCCCTAATAGTAAATAATGTGATTCAATAGTACACATATGTGAACAAATAGTTATATAAGCATGTGAATTAGTAGCAATTAATTGCTTATTTATCCGATAAATTATCCGATTTATCAATATAACCCCTAGACATCAATTATCATCGGAATAAATGTCGATTTTCACTAACATAAACAATTCCAACATAATGAAACTATTTTTATCAAAAATATAAATTTTGAAATTTTGAAGTTTGACTTTTTCCGAAAAAGTCAACTGTTGACTTTTTGACCAAATAATGAATCCGGAAAATTTTGTGTTTATAGACTATTTTTACTAATTTTGTCGTTCCGGACTCAAATATCACGTCCGCGTCTCCAAATTCAACTCGAACAACATTCATCATGAATATTATAACTCACTGATATTTATCAACGAGTGTCGTTTCCAGGAAGAGGGGCTTTCGATAAGGATTTCTCCTATTGGCGGCCTTGATTAGGTGACCGAACCTCTCCTTGACAGAACTTCTAGACATTGTAAATATTGTAGTTTATAATATGAATAACTTTGTCATCTCAAGTATTAATTTAATAAAAAACATTTTATGCAGATGATACTGACCATAATTGAATCCATAATATGATAGATATGATGCAACAATTATTGTAGCAATAATTGAGTATAAGCGAGTGACTTCTCACGTAAGCATCAATAATCAATCTGGTGTGCTACTCATGAAACCACAGCGTATTCTTGTACTTTTCTTTAACAAGGGTGTTTCAACGAGTTAACGGTAAAACTTTCGCCGTTATTTTTCATAAAGTATTTTTTGTCGTTTTTTCTCAATCAAACAATAATTCCGTTAATGGGGTCCAATGATGATTGTCTTAGTTATACGAATATTCCCTGTTAAAACGAATATTCCCCGACCAATCGTATTATATAACAACTTGTGTACTTTGCAAAATTTGTAAATATTACCCACAACTATAACATTATATCAAATCCACACCATAATATTCAAAAATATATTTCGAGAAAATTTAATCTTTATTCAAAAAGTTGGGGTCTTACAACCTCCCCTTCTTATGAAATTTTGTCCTCGAAATTAGGGTGCGTACCTGGTATGTCGAAGAGGTGAGGATACCTTGATTTTATTTCATATTCTAATTCCCAAGTCATTTCCTCAACATCGTGGTTTCTCCACAAAACTTTGACTTGAGGTATAACCTTGGAGCGTAGAATATGTTCCCTCTTATCCAAGATTTTAACAGGAACCTCTTCATACGTTAAATCTTCCTCTATTTCGTCTGGTTCTAACTCAATAATGTGGTTCGGGTCTTTCACATATTTACGTAACATGGATATGTGAAAAATGTTATGAACACGAGACATACTTGGCGGTAACGCAAGTCTATAGGCCACAGTTCCAACTTGTTCGAGGATTAAAAATGGGCCAATGAATCGAGGATTGAGCTTTCCTCTTTTTCCAAATCTTGTAACTCCTTTCCATGGAGCAACACGTAACAACACATGATCTCCAATATCGAATTCTACGTCCTTTCGATGAAGATCAGCATAACTCTTTTGTCGATCTTGTGAGGTTTTTATACGTTGTCGGATCATTTGAACCTTTTCCGTAGTTATACGTACCAACTTTGGTCCCAACAACGTTGCTTCACCCACCTCATCCCAACATATTGGAGAATGACACTTTCTTCCATACAACGCCTCAAATGGAGCCATGCCAATACTTGCTTGATAACTATTGTTGTAGGAAAACTCCACCAATGGTAAGAACTTGTCCCAACTTCCCTTGAAGTCAAGGACACGGAGTCTTAATAGATCTTCAAGAGTTTGAATCGTCCTCTTGAATTTGCCCGTAAAATCGAGGATGATATCTTCGAAAGCTAAATCGTAAATCCGTGCCCATAGCTTTTTGCAAACTAACCCAAAATCTTGAAGTGAATCTTGGGTCTCGATCAGAAACTATGGATACTGGCATACCATGCAATCTTACAACCTCGTTTATGTACATACGAGCAAGACATTCAAGTGTATAAGTTTTTCGTATCGGTAAAAAATTAGCAGACTTGGTCAATCTATCAACAATGACCCAAATCGTATCTATGCCTTGAGAAACTTTGGGAAGACCGATAATGAAATCCATGGTAATGTGCTCCCACTTCCATTCTGGAATTTCAAGTGGTTGCAATGGACCTTTTGGTACTTAATGCTCCGCCTTGACTCGTTGACAAGTTAAACACCTTGAGATAAACTCTGCTATCTCTCTCTTCATATTGCACCACCAAAATGTATGTCGAAGATCACGATACATTTTGGTACTCCCAAGATGAATTGCAAACGGTGTGTTGTGTGCCTCCATCATGATTTTATACTTTAAATCAGGGTCGTTAGGAACACAAAGTTTGGAGTTGACTCAAAGTATTCCTTCCTCATCGATTTTTGCTTCCGGAATAGCACCTTCTTGCACTTTCTTCTTCATACGCATTAGCTCCAGGTCTGTAGCTTGAGCAGCTTTAACTTTATCAATTAAAGTCGGTTCTACTCGTATATTCGCCATCATCATATGGGTCCCTGGAGTCTTTAACTCTATCTCTATCCTTTGCAAGTCACACAAAATGGGCTTTTGTGTTGTGAATATTACACTTTCGTGCCGCATATGATCTTCTACTCGATAAATCGTCGGCTACCACGTTCGCTTTTCCAGGATGGTATTGGATGGTATGATCATAATCTTTCAACAGTTCAAGCCAACGTCGTTGTCGCATGTTGAGTTCCTTTTGAGTGAAGAAATATTTGAGGCTTTTATGATCCGTAAAGATCTCCACTTTCTCTCCATATAAGTAATGCCTCCAAATTTTAAGTGTGAAGACAACAGCTGCCAACTCTAGATCATGAGTAGGATAATTCCTCTCATATTCTTTGAGTTGTCTTGAGGCATAGGCTATGACTTTCCCATGTTGCATGAGAACACATCCTAACCCTTTGCCGAAGCATCTTTAGAGATGACAAATTCCTCCGAACCGGATGGTATTGTCGAGCAGTCTTTGAAATGAGTCTCCTTTTGAGTTCTTGAAAACTCTTCTCACATTCCTCGCTCAATAGAACTTTGTATCTTTTACGAGTCAATTTGAGTTAATGGAGTAGCGATTCGAGAAAATCCTTCCACGAATCTCGATAATAACCCGACTAAACCGAGAAAGCTACATACTTGATTCTTGATTTGGGTTGCTCCCAGCTTTGAATAGCTTCAATCTTTGCCGGGTCAACAGATATTCCATGACTTGATACTACGTGCCCAAGGAATGCTACTTCCTCAAGCCAGAACTCACATTTCTTTAACTTGGCATAAAGCTTATATTCACAAAGCTTTTGGAGTATCAGCCTCAAGTGTTGCTCATGATCTTCACGGCTTTTGGAATAAAAAAGGATGTCATCAATAAAGACGACCACAAAGTGATCTAAATATTCCTTGAAAACTCGGTTCATCATATCCATGAAGGCAGCTGGAGCATTAGTCAATCCAAAAGACATGACTAAGAATTCATAATGCCCGCATCTGAGTTACGAAGGCGGTCTTTCTTCCTCGTTTTAACTTTGGTGATGATATCGAGCGAAGATCGATCTTTGAAAAAATTGTGCTCCTTATGGCGATCAAACAGGTCATCAATACGTGGCAATGGGTACCTATTTTGATGGTGACATGATTCAACTCCCGATAATCAATACAAAGTCGCATACTCCCATCTTTCTTCTTCACGAATAGAATAGGAGCACCCCGAGGAGATGCGTCTTAGGACGAATGAAACCAATGTCTAACAATTCCTGCAATTGGGTCTTTAACTCCTGAAGTTCAATAGGAGCCATTCGATATGGGGCTTTGGAAATGGGTTTTGTACAGGGTTCAAGGTCGATACAAAATTCAACTTCACGCTCTGGGGTAGGCTAGGAAGTTCTTCAGGGAATACGTCAGGAAATTTATTAACAATAGAAATATCCTTCAAATTTGACGTATTTTTGTTTAAATCGTGACATGAGCTAAGAAAGCTTGACATCCAGTTTTTCAATAAGCGAATAGCTTTATGGCTTGAGATATAATAGTGATTGATTTTAATGGTTTGGTCGCTTGAATTCACATAATAGGTTTATTAGGAATATGAAAGCTAACAACCTTATGAAAACAATCAATTTTAGCATGATGAGTAGTTAACCAATCAATCCCTAGAATCACATCAAATGCAAGTATTTTTAAGGAGATAAGATCGACGAAGTAGCGTGTAGTTCCGATTTTAATCAAACAAGACTTATAAGCATTGGATGTAATGAAGGTTTCTCCTAATGGAGTTTCAATGAGATAAGTCAAAGTCTAATTTCTCGAGTCAAATTTAATCGCGTTGGCCAAGTAGGAGAAATAAAAGAATGGGTAGAACCGGTATCAAATAAGGTATAGACTTCGCTAGAGTTTATGATAAGCTTACTTGTGATGACCTCGTTCGGGTTCCTTGCTTTCTGGGAGGTCACAACAAACGCTCTCCCTTGCACTACCGGCTTTGACTTTTTTGGGACGACCTTTGGTGCCTCCATCCTAGCTGAACTTGTCTTTGGTGAATGACAACTTGTCTTTGGTGAATGACAAAATTGGGATAGGTGACCTTCTCTTCCATAATTATAACACGCTATGGATGGCATCGCGCAGTTTGGATTGATATGTCCCTCCCCTCCGCATTTGAAGCATATGATAGGTGGTCGTTCTCCTTCATTAACCACGGTTGCTGGTGCTGACGTCTTTCCATCATTGTTGAATCTCCTTTTCTTGAAATGTCCATTTTTACTGTCTTGGCCATGATTACCACTGAAGTGGTTACCATTTCTGGCATGTTGATTCCCTCCACGCTTGTTGTCATAGTTTCGATGGTTGTTACCCTTTGGTATTTTCATTTTTAATTTGCTTTCCCTTGGTTGCGTTAACTTGTTACCGCGCTCCAATAATTGAGCCCTATTTACAACATCTGAGTACAAACACAATTTATGAGAAATAAGATATTGACGTATCTCCGATTTCAAACCTCTTAAAAACATTCGTGTCATTCGCTCCTCATTATCGACTAAATGGGATGCAAACCGGGATAACTCTGCAAATTTAGCCTCGTATTGCGACACGGTCATATTGTTTTGTTCCAACTTGATAAACTCCACCTCTTTCATGTGACGAATACTTTCAAGAAAGTACTTGTCGTTGAATAGCTCTTGGAACTTCTCCCAAGACATCTTGAGTCGTCGTCAGTTGAGTGCGTTTTCTGATTCCCACCAGTAATCTACCTCTTCACGCAACATGAAGGTGGCGAAGGGAACCTTTTGCTCCTCGGAGCATCCCAAGACATCAAATATCTTGGTGATTTGCTTTATCCATGCTTCCGCCTTAAGTGGTTTAGGCTCTCCAATAAACTCGGGTGGTCCCGGCTCCTTGAAGCATTTAGCGGTGACCGTCAGAGAGTTTCTGTGTTTACACACTGTATTTTGAGCAGGAGCCCTCTCTACTTTGATGTTTGCATGAATTGCATGAAGCCTCGGAACATTCCATCGTTCATCATTTGGTTAGTGTTGTTGTTTGCATGAGGATTGTCGCCTTCACGATGCACGTTGTCACAGTTATTGATCTGTGGAGACTCAGCGGTCTCTGTGCTCCATTGATGTTCTCAACATTCTCGGATGCCATTTTCAAACTTTGCCACAAAACAAGGGTTAATTGACATGCAACATATTATCACTATACTCGTGAGACCAATCAAATACCAAATAAACTTAGGTAGGTCATAATAGCGAAGAATTCCCGTCTCTCCCCTCCTAGTTCTAGTCTCACATCTTAGCGGGGATCATATCCTAAGCTTTGATACTGTTGTGGCGCCCCCAAAATTAGGTATACATCACCCATCTTGGGTCGCCACTTACATGGTACAAAATTCAAATACAACTTAATAATCTATTTATCGTGTACAATTCGACAAAACATAAAGCGTGAGTTTGAATACAAATATTGTATACTAGAGATTATAAAAACTCAAAAGGAGTCCTTATTATAATTATTATTACACTATTTCAAAGAATAGTGAGGACTACTAATCTTATCATCACAAGTCCGTCACTCAGGTTTCCAGAGCTAGTCCTGCTACGTTCTCATTTTTGAAGAGAACAATAAAAAAAGTAAAAGGTGAGCTCAACTAGCCCGATAGGAAATATTATGACTAAGATAATGCGAGAATATATTATCGTTAGCCTTCAACAATGTTAAAGCGATACTGATATAACAACCATCAAGTTTAAGCTGCGGTGAACAAGCGATCCATTAAAAAGTCGAGTAGAGAATAAAATCTACTATCTTTTATGATTTAGAAGGTTTTCATCACTTTTATCGATGGGACTCGACAATAAATAATCCACATCATCGAATCACCCACACTTTTCGGACGAGGATATTCTTTAGTATCACGACCACAATTTATCCATGCACTACGGGCCGAGAATATTTTGTATTCATTAATGGTCATGATCATGCCAACAAGCGTCCATCAATGCACTCACGGGCCAATGAGGACTTTACCACATCATTTGTAACATTACGGTCATGATTACAAGAATAATCCTGAGTCATAATCATACCAAGTCATCATGCACTATAGGCCACGAGATGACTTTCAACAAAAAATATAAACATGAGGATGATGACAATGATATAAGAATTCAATAAAACAAGTTCAGAATTATTTTATCCGGGAACTAATAATGTCAAATTGTCGACATGATCTTGCTTTGTAGAGTAAAATTCAAGAATGCTCGGAAGAATATTTCCACGAAAAGATCTTTGGATGAAAGTGCAAATATCGAGGATATTCCACTAATTTCATGGAGTATAGAAGTCGAAACTTTAACCATTTGAGTATAATAAGGAATGGAATAACAAAACAAATCACCGGGCATGCGATAGGCCGCATGGCGAGTTATTCAATAGAATAATAAATAACGGAATCGGTCGGCGTAAAAAGCGATGAGACGGGATATTCAACGAGAATAATAAAAGGCGGAATTAGGTCGGCGTAAAAAGCGTCTGACGAGGATATTCAATAGAATAATAAAAAGCGGAACCCGGTCCGGCGTAAACGCATATGACAGGATGTTCCAGCGAATAATAAAAGGCGGAATCGGTCAGGCGTAAACGCTTTGCGAGGATATTCAAGCGAGAATAATAAAAAGCGGAACCCGAAGTCCGGCGTAGAAACGCCTAAACAGGATGTTCAACGAGAATGATAAAGAATGGAACAACGGAAGAATTTCACCAAGTATAGGGTAGCTTGGCGTATCTGAGTTATTCAACAGAATAATAAGAATGGAATAATGAAGTTCTCTTCATAGATAAGAAAGAAATAATACTCCCTACCTTGGAAAAAGCTGGATCTTTGGAATAGTGAGTAGCAGATTTCTCTTCTTCTTTCTCTCTATAATTTCTCTTTATAATAATCGCTCTAAAGCTTTTGTGAATTGGTGAGAAATGAAGGAAGAATGAGCTTCTATTTATAGGAAAATATAGTTTCGATAATTGCACGTTTTGGGGCTCAAAAATTACAGTACAATACCTCCAACTTTTCTTTCATTTTTAATTTAGTCCTGCAAGTATTATAAATCTTGCACCCACTCCCCTAATAGTAAATAATGTGAATCAATAGTTCAATCATGTGAATCAATAGTATAATCATGTGAAAAATATGAATTATAGTATAGTACCTCCATCTATACCTCAATTTTTAACTTAGTCATGCAAGTATTATCAATCTTGCACCAACTCCCTTAATAGTAAATAATGTGATTTAATAGTACACATATGTGAACAAATAGTTATATAAGCATGTGAATTAGTAGCAATTAATTGCTCATTTATCCGATAAATTATCCGATTTATCAATATAACCCCTAGACATTAATTATCATCGAAATAAATGTCAATTTTCACTAACACAAACAATTCCAACATAATGAAACTATTTTTATCAAAAATATAAATTTTGAAATTTTGAAGTTTGACTTTTCCGAAAAAGTCAAGCTGTTGACTTTTGACAAATAGTGAATCCGGAAAAATAGTGAATCTCGGGAAAATATTGTGTTTATAGACTCGAACAACATTCATCATTAATATTATAACTCATGATATTTATCAAGCGGTCGTTCCGAGGGAAAGAGGGGCTTTCGATAAGGATTTCAAATATTGTAAATTTTAAAACCTCTCCTTGCAGCAGAACTTCTAGACATTGTAAATATTGCGGTTTATAATATGAATACTTTTTGTCGTCTCAAGTATTAATTTAATAAAAAACATTTTATGCGGATGATCTTGACCATAATTGAATCCATAATATGATAGAAATGATCCAAGAAATTCTTTGTAGCAATAATTGAGTATAAGCGAGTGACTTCTCACGTAAGCATCAATAATCAATACCATGTGCTACTATACTAACCACCCTCGTATTCTTGTACTTTTTTTAACAAGGGTGTTTCAACGAGTTAACGGTAAAACTTCCATAGATTATTTTCATAAAAGTATTTTTTTGCGTTTTCTTAATCAAACAATAATTCCATTAATGGGGTCCACCTGATGATTGTATCGTTGTACGAATATTCCTTGTTAAAAGCGAATATTTCTCAAACCAATCGAATATTATATAAAAACTTGCGTACTTTTGCAAAATTTATAAATATTACCACAACTATAACATTATATCAAATCCATACCATAATATTCAAAAATATATTTGAGAAAATTTAATCTTTATTTAAGAAGATATATATATATATATATATATATATATATATAAGCAATAAACTGAGTCCACACAGTTAATATATATAAGTATATATATATATATATATATATATATATATATATATATATATTAAAGCACTAAACGCACTGCATCAAGTCTCAGGCTCATCGAACAAAGTTCGACACATACGATTATATATATATAAATATATATAGAAAAGCAAATAACGCGCCTGCATCAAAGTTCAGGCTCAATCGAGGCATAACTCGATAATGTTAGTCAATATATATATATATATATATATATATATATATATATATATATACAAACTAAAATAAAACCACGGACCGAAGTTTGGGAAAACGCACGCAGCACAACTCTCAACGTGAAGAAGGGTGTGTGCAAAGATGAAGAGAAAGGCTTTAAAGTGTGTGAGTAGGCTTACAGTTGACTGCCAAAGAAGACTTCTATATCTTTAAAGTGGGTAAACACTGGCTTTAATAGGTACAAAAGTAGCTATATATGAGCTCACAAGGATTTAAAATGAGAAAGTACACTGTATGGGGTGAGTGCAGAGCAAATTGGACAGGGCTTCCTCATCGTTTTCTCTTTCAAAATGGGCACCCCAAGCCCTCTATTTATAGATGATGGAGCCGCAGGTGTACCAGAGGCAACCCGGGTGGGCCCAGGTTTCTCGGGTCGGGTCGTCTCGTAGTACGTGTACTCGAGCACTATAATGACCACTCGAACTTTCAGAAGTGCAATTCGGGCATCCGATTGAGGTGTACATGACCTATTTCGGACCACCGTTATCGAGAGTTGTACAATGGCATAGGATTAGAGTTTGTACGAAGTCATTGAAGATGGGACGATGCCCTCCGGTCTTCAAGCTTCAAATTCTATCCGTTACCCTGCACAATAGTCACTCGGGATTGATTATCCTTGATTCTTGTGGGACATCATTGCGTAGAGATGTGTGTATGAAATTTCGAGACGACGTGGTGTGGCATTGTGTTGGCGAGATGACGATGTTTCCCTTCACCGGTGTTATCGCCGGATTGGGCTGATAAAGCAGACGTTGCTCATGGATTCGCTGCGATTGGACTGCTGCATTTGTCAAAGGTCCTCATTGTCATCTTTAAGGTGTGCATATCCTCCCAGTGTTATCTCCGGGTTGGTACGGAGTATCTCATTGTGAGCACCGAGATTGAAGCTGGTTGCAATTGAAACAAGCATTTCTGGGGTTATCGCCGAAACTGCATTCCTTGGGGTTATCACCAAGGTTGGTGGCTATTCCCATGGTTGGGACAGAGACTGGATACCTCGGGGTTATCTCCGAGATTAATCAGTCTTCTCCGGTGTGTGTTCCGGTATTGGATCTGCACGCCTCGGGGTTATATCCGAGGTTGGAATTGTTAATCCTAGTGTGTTCCGTGGTTGATGCTGAACTTCCGGTAGTATCCGAAATGGATATGGATTGCCTTTCAGGGTTCCCTCTTAAAAGACGAATTTATCCTCCTGCAATGTTAGTGACAGGTGTACAGAAAATTTTGAGTGTCTACACTATATTATAAATAAGTTATAAACATAAATTAAAAAGTTTAATTTAGTTTTGCAAAACAAGGCTTAATGAATGTTGAGTCTTTAATTTAAATGGGTTATACCAAACAAGGCATAAGGATTTTAAGTTATTATTTTTAATTTAGTTTTTCCAAACAAGGTTAAGGGTTTTAAGTCTTTAATTTTAAAGTGGTTTTTGCAAAACAAGCTTTATGACTTTTGATTTTCAAAAATTATAATGAGACATCGAGTTATGATATATATTTATATTATATATTAATACGTATTATATATTATACGTTATATTATAATATATCAGTTTTATATTACGTAAAACTAAAAGAAAGAACAAAAGAAGAGAAAGAAAGAACAGAGAAGAGAAAGAAAATAGAAAATAGAAAAGGAAGAAGAGAGAATTTTCTGTGAGTTTGAGATTTTAGAAGGAATAGTAAGATTATCGAGCCTTCCATATCTTCTAGCAAAGGTATAATCCTATTTTCTAAAGTTCTAGTTGTGTATATATGAAAAATTCTCTGTAAAATTGGTGTGAAGGATTAATTGTTTATTATAAAGTTTTTATATGTTAATTTGTTGATATAAATTATTTTCATGGATTTGTTGATGATTTAGAGTAGTTTAATCCATGTAAATATGATATATATGGAGAAAATTATATTACAGTGAAATATATATATGAACATGGCTTATTTTAGAGTCAAAATTGTTATTCAATTCATAGTAGAAAGTATAAATTGACTATTGATTGTGAAAATACATGAAGAAACGAAGACAAAGTAATTTAAACTAACTGTTTTGGTTGAAAAATGAATTTACAGTGATTTGTTTCACTAAGAATGTCTAACAGTGAAGTATTAGAAATAATAGTGAAATTTGAGGTTTTAAATTGGTTGTTTATACTGTTTTTATGGTTAGAAACATGTTAGAAATATTAAATTATGATTCTAAGAAGTTTATGTAATTGATATGTGTGAAAATTTGGTTGTTAAAAAGTAGCTTGTAGGCCAAATTGGCTTTCTGCTATGTGTATCGCAAACTGTAGAATCCAGAATTTCGCACCATCGCGGCCGCGCTGGTGCCAAAGCTTAAGTTGGTGCAGCCGCGCTAACCCCTGACAAAAACTATTTTTTTTAGTTCAGTTCATGGCATGCAACTGTAACTTGGTCTTATGAACATAAAAGGGAAGTTAATCATATGATATGATGTAATAAGCTTGTAGATATATTTTAATACCAAGTATAAAGATTTTTAAGTTATTAATTAATGAGTTATAACGATTGAAACTCAATGTTCGTAGGAGTTAGAGATGTGAATTGAATGCTATAACTTTACGTTATATGTTAGGGAGTTTCCAGATTTGTGAATGTGATTGTGTTATGTGATTGGTCAATATGGTTAGACCTTAAGTTAAAAGATATAACTTAACTAAGATAGTGAGTGGAACTTATAAAGTTGATTTTAGTATAACTAATAGATGTTGTAATACATATAATATGTGTAGGTGATCGTGAGTTGTAATTTAATAGCTTACACACGAGGCAAGTTTTCGAACTCTAATCTTTGTTTGAGTTACCCTAAATTGTTTACAATTGAGCAAGTTTTCCTAGTCTCATTCTCTTTATAATGAATGAAAGTTTCATAACCCTATTTACCTTTTGTTGTCAAACAACCATGATTTTTTTCATGATTATTGTTATGCAAGTTTTCTAACTTTATTTCATTATGTAAAACAAGATCCTTATCGTATCTTGTTTATCATTGTTATGCAAGTTCATTACTCTAGGTCAATTACGATTATTCAAGTTGAAATTTTATTTAACAAGTTCGTATTCCTAAGCCTACTCTTACAATGAACAAAGTTTCTAACTCTAGTTGTTATCAATAAAGTATGTAACCTTAGCTTATTATTATTGTTCAAGCAAAGTTTAGTATACCTTTCAATGCTTTTTAAATTCATTCATAAAGCATGACTTTGTTGCATTATGTTTATTCGATTGTAGTTCGTAACTATTCCATAACATATTGTTATCAAACCCTTGAAACATTATTAAGACTTGATTCAACTAATCCTTAGTTGATGTTTTTTGAACTCTAAATTACCCTTCAAGCTTATCCAAACCAAACTTACTTTGGTGCGGACTTGTATTCTAAAATTGAGAAGAACAACCCTATTATAAGGGATTTATTACGCGTAAGCGTTTAGATGTTTGTGCACAATACATGGTACAAATGGCTGATCCCCCTAAGTACATGAAGTCCCTACAGTCTTAGTACTGTTTAGGTTTAAGTTGATAGAATACTTATAACCTTGGACATAGTTCGTGGTCTTGTGACCCTCAGATACATTTCAAGTTCTGTTTTCAGTTCTTAATTATTATTGAAAAAGAATATTATCCAGATCTATGGAGCCTATTCACTGGCAGTTGATGTGATGTTATTATTCATTGTCATTTCAAGTGAGCATTTGTTTTGCTCACTCTTGTATATATAATCATTGCAACTAAAGTTGAGAAGGTCGATGAACCTACCACTAGCAAAGGGAAAGGAAAATTGAACAAGTGTTGAAGACTTGTAAAATTTATTGACTTTCTTTAAGTCAGACTTTATTTTAAATATTGTGATGTATTATTTAATTTTCCTCATTTGATGTTTGTTTTAAAGATTAGATAACATAGGAGATTTTATTGGACTTATTGATGTAACCCTTTAATGGGAAAGTTTATTGTTTAAATTTTATTATGTTTGGGTAGTTAGAAATGAATGCTTAGACAGTTAACACCAAATCTTGTGGGAATGAAGTACCCAGATTTGGGGGTATCACAAGTTGGTATCAAAGCTTTAGATTATGAACCTTAGGTGTGGGAAAAACCTTAAGAAGTAACCTTTGAAAAGATAGTGGTGATAAACTCTTATTGAGTTTTAAGAAAGATATAATAAAACACTCTATTTGCTTATGTGGTTGCTATGTGCTCGTGAGTGTCAAGTAGTGATGATTAGTAATTAAAACTTAAAACATTTTGTTATCAAGATGGCTAATGTGGGAGAATCCAGTCAGGCTAGGGAGGAGGGACCTCAGATGCCGAGAGAGGAGGAGCCTCGAGATATTCAGGTGGTTTGGGAACAACTGCTGCCAAGGGAGTCATCTTCATTGGTCACAGTGGTTGAGCAGACTGATGAGGAGGATGTGGTAGAAACGGATGAGGAAGACCCCATGGAGTTGCCACAGTCGAATGAGGATGAAGAGGAGGAAGAGTTTCCACCAAACTCTATCGCAGCTCATATGTACGATGAGATATATGACCCCAATGTTGAGCTCCGGGATAAAGTTGAGGAGTTAGAGGAGATAGTAGCTGAATGTCAGACTTCGATGGCCCAAAAGGATGATGAGATCCGAGATCTTGACGAGCATCTGAGTAATGTCGAATGGAAGTTGATTCACACTGAGGGGGAGAATGAGCAGTTGACAGAGATGATTGCGGAGCTAAAGAACAAATTGAAAGAAGAATCCGACAAGAGAGCAAGAGTTGAAGATGCGTACGAGAAAGCCTCTCAGTATGCAGAAGTAGCAGAGGGGGAAGTGGAAGCAAAGAAGATCAAGATGGAGGAAATAAATGGCATTTTTAACACCGTGATAAACCGAGCTCAAGACCGAGTCATGTATTATCTGATTCAGTTCGAGACGCTGCCATGGTATATGTTAGATCACAGAACAATGTTCCGCATTATGGAAGAGGAGCGTCGTAAGGCCATGCAGCATTTTAGTAGGTCATCGTAGAGAATGTAATTTTTGTGTAATTAATTAATAAATACGATGTAAATCCCAAGTATTATATAATCAATGTGATATAATGATGATGTTATCCTGAAACTTTAGTAGTTCAGGAAAGTGATGTATATAGCAGTGAGGCTATTATTCTTGAGTTTTAAAAGATTATGATTGACTAAAATGTTAATATTTATTCAAGATGTTATGTGTTATGTGATAATTTTTATGATGTGCAAGTAAAGTAGAAAATACTTAAAAGATTGAGAAATAATTTAATCAATGTATGTTAATAGAAAATGCCTCCAAGACGTCAACCACGACAAAGAACCCTTGAGGGATCTACCAATAACAACAACGTTATCGCTAACTTGATTCAGTGATTGGTGACACTACTAACGGAGCATCAGAATCAGCCATGAACCAAGTCGCAACTTTTAAGGATTTCAAGGCGATTGGACCACCAGAATTCCATGGAACCATGACTCTGGTTGAGGCACAAACCTGGATCATGGAAATTGAAAATGTATTCGATGTTGCTAGAGTCGGTGAGAATCAAAAGACTGCTTTTGCAACATTCATGTTGAAAGCAGAGGCCAGTTATTAGTGGTAAGCCAATAAAACTAGAGGAGGTCAGGGAGTGATGGCTTGGGATAGGTTTAAGGAAATATTTTTTGAGACTTATTTCCCAGAGAGTTCAAAGAATCAGATGGAAGTGCAATTTTTAGAGTTGGAGTATGCATCAAGTTTCAATGAGTTGGCGAGGTTTGCACCATGTCAAGTCAACATAGATGAGCGCAAGGCTAGGAGGTTTGAACACGGACTGAAGCCTTGGTTGTACAACAGAGTCTCCATGTTTTAGTTGAAGACGTTTGCAGCGGTGCTTGAGAAGGCAATTATCGCTGAGGGTGGAGGCGATGCTGTGACGAAGTACAATCAAGAACAAAGAAAGAAGAAGAGTGAGAGTAAAGGTAAGAATGGTGGTAGCAGTGGTGGGAATAATAATAATTATAATAACCTGAAGAGGAAGTGGAATGCGAGTAATGGTGCTGGAAGCCAACAGAGTAGCCAACAGAAAAAGATGTTTGAAGAATGTGCTACATGCGAAAGGAATCACACTAGAGTGTGTTTAAGGGGTAAGCGATTATACTTTAATTGTGGCCAGGAGGGTCACATTGCCTCAAATTGCCATCAATCAAAGAAGAATGTTTGCTACACATGCGGGTCAAAGGATCATTTTGCTCTCGAGTTGTGACACCACCAAAATAGGTATACATCACCCATCTTGGGTCGCCAAATACATGGTATAGAATACAAATACAACTTAATTATACAACAAGAGCTGAGAGTTTTTACACGAATATTGTCTCATAGACAATATCCAAACTCAAATTCAATCCTCATTACATTAATTATCACACTAAATAGTGAGGATTACTAAAACAGCCATCTCGAACCATCACTCTGTTCCCCGACTAGTCCCTGCTATGTTCTTATTTCCTGAACAGAATAATGAAAGCAAAAGGGTGAGCTCAACTAGCCCAGTAAGAAATATTATGACTAAGATAATGTAGAATAAGTTATCGTTAGCCTTCAACAATGTTAACTGATACAATATAATAGACAACAAGTTTAACTGCAGCGGAACAAGTAATCCATTAGAAGAGTCAAGTAGAGCATGATATCTACTATCTTCTATGATTTAAAAAGGTTTTCATCAACTTTATCGCTGAGACTCAGCTTAATAAAAAAACCACATCATCAAATCATCCCTGCATTACGGGCCAAGGATATTCATGTAATCATCAATGATCATGATTATACCGAATAATCCCCGGTCATAATCATACCAACAACAGTCCATCTATGCACGTAAGCCAAAGATGACTTTCATCACAATATAAGCATGAGGATGATGACAATGATATAATAATTCAATTAAATGAAAGCAAAGGATAAATTTTAAAGATTAATAATTTAATTTATCTAGGATTTAATAATGTCCAAATTGTCAACATGATACTGCTTTGTGGAGTAAAATTCAAGAATAATATCCATGTATTAAAATAATTTGGACAGTAAAGAAATAAATTTTTCGGTGAATAGTACCCCGTGAATAGTACTTCGAGAATAGTACCCCGTGAATAGTACCCGACATGAAAAGTGCCCCGAATACCCGAGTGAATTATATTTTAGTGAATAGTAATCGGGTGAATAGTAACCCCTGTGAATAGTAACTCGTGAATAGTACCCCGACATGAAAAGTGCCCCGAATACCCGAGTGAATAATATTTTAGTGAATAGTAATCAGGTGAATAGTAACCCGTGAATAGTACTTCAGTAAAAACATTGATATTTAATAAGAAAGTTCAGATCAATATTCCAATAAAACGATACTGGATGAAGCGCAAAACTTAAGGATATTCCATTAATTTCAAGGATTATAGAAGTAATACTAACCATAGTAAGTTTAGATTTAAGAATATGAAAAGAAATAACATACGAAACTGTAAATGGATTTTCACCCGTCATACGGTACGTAATCCGCGCAGACAGGTTATTCTAACATATTAAAGGATGAATATGAAAAGAATAGTACTCCTTATGAATACGAAAGAAATAATACCCCTTACCTTAGTAGAAGGCTGGATACTGCAATAGTGAAGTAGTAGAATACTCTTCTTCTTGCTCTCTATAGTTTCTCTTATGAATCTCAGTGAATTGGTGAGAATGAAAGAAGAATTAAGCTTCTATTTATAGGAGAATGGACTAAATAGTAACTTTTTCACGAATGGTCCAGATTGATTTACTATTAGAACGAACATTCCATATTGATTACTATTAAAACCACAACCGACGGTCCAGATTGATTACTTTTAAAACCACCATCAACGGTCCAGATTGATTTACTATTTAAACCACCACCGACGTTCCAGATTGATTTACTATTAAAACCACCACCGATGTTCCAGATTGATTTACTATTAAAACCACCACCGACGGTCCAGATTGATTTAACTTATTACACTTTGGTACCCCTAAAGTTTTCCAAGTTTGCATTATTCCCCCTAACTTTTGTAATTCACTTATCTTCAATAAAAACATTCTTAATACTTCAACAATTATTCATCACTAATATTATAACTCACAATATTTACCAACCAGATCATTCCCAGGAAAGATGGGGCTTTCCAATAAGGATTTCTCCCTATTGGCCCGAAATTAGGTGACCAAACCTCTCCTCGACAGAACTTTCTAGACATTGTCAATATTGCAAATAATAATATGAATAACTTTGTTGTCTCAATTATTGATTTAATAATATAAAATATTATGCAGATGATACTGTGACAATAATTGAATCAAATAACGTGAGATACTATGCAACAATTATTGTGGCAATAATTGAGTAAACTAAGTGGCTTCTTACGTAAGCATCAATAATCAATATCGTGTTCTACTATGCAACAACGCGTATTACTGAACTTTTACCACCGGGTAGTTCAACAGTTAATGGTAAAACTTTCACCGTTATTTATATAAAAAGATATTTCTGTCATTTTCTAACTATGACAATACTTTCGTTGTGGGGTCCACCAATGATTGTATCGTCCTACGAATATTTCCTGTTAAAATGAATATTCCCCGACCAATCGAATATTCCCCGACACAACGAATATTATATATCAACTTGCTTACTTTGCAAAATTTTCAAATATCTCCCTTAACTTTAACCTTTTATCAATTTAACCATTTATTAAATAGAATAATAATTATAAGAAAATTAGATACTTTCATTTCATATAATTTGGGGTCTTATAACTTGTAAGACCCCAACTTTTATAAATAAAGTTGAATTTTCTATAAATATCAATTTTGAATATTATGGAATGAATTTGATATAAGGTTATAGTTATGGGAAATATTTATAAATTTTGCAAAAGTAATGAAGTTGTTATATAATATTCGATTGGTTGAGAATATTCATTTTAACAGGAATATTCGTGCAATGACAAGACAATCATTGGTGGACCCTAAACAAAATTATTATTGTCGGATTAAGAAAACGACAAAATACTTTATGAAAATAACGGCGGAAGTTTTACTGTTAATCGTTGAAACACCCTTGTTAAAAGTACAAGAATACAGAGTCGCATAAAGAGTAATACCAGATTGATTATTGATGCTTACGTGAGAAGTCGCTTCGCTTTTGTTCAATTATTGCTACAAGAATTGTCACGATAATATCTCATGTTATTTGATTCAATTATTGTCAATATTTTATATATTATTAAATTAATAATTGAGATGAAAAAGTTATAAATATTATTATTTGCAATATTAACGATGTTCAGAAGTTCTGTCAATGAAAGGTTTGGTCACCTGATCAGGCGCCAATAAGGAGAAATCTTATCGAAAGCCCTCTTCGGGGAACGATTTAATCGATTAATATGTGAATTATAATAATGATGATATATGTTGTTAAAATTATTAATGTGATTTTTTATGAGGTATTTGTGTAAGTTTTACTTATTTTATGAATCTCCATTTACCCATTTTCCAAAATAATCGGTAGAAATTTTTTATAATAAAAGTGGGGCCCACATGTGGGGCCCATTTGTGTTGGAAAAATGATTTTGGAAATGAAGGGAAAAAGAGTATACGTATGGAAGATATATATATATATATATATATATATATATATATATATATATATATATTATGTAATGAGTATATGGTGGGAGAAAAGGATAAGTGAAAGTGATAGGTGTGTGATGTGTGTGAGTGGAAAATGGTGGAAAAGTGATAGTGTGATAGTGATGTATAAGAGTGTAGTGAAAGTGATTTTGGGAGGGTGGGGGATTGATGTTGGTTATGGGGGAGATAAAATCAAGTGGTGTATATATAATATTGATATATAAAAATTGAAAGCATGTGTTTATATATATATAGTATATTTTAATTTTTGTTTGGTTTGATTGTTGATTGAAAAAAAAATTCATCCGTAATTCTCAAAGTTGCGCATTGATTGCATCAGTGATTTTTCCTTGCATAGTGCCCTTCCATTCTCCTATAAATAGAAGCTCATTCCTTCATTATTTCTTACGAATTCACTGAAACTCCAGAGAGAGAATTTATAGAAAAACTATAGAAAAGTATTCTGTTACTTCCCTATTCTTATATCTAGTTTCTTTTACGGTAAGGGGTATTATTTCTTTTTTATTCATGAAGAGAACTTCTGTTATTCCATTATTTATTATTACATTTGGAATATCACATGCACGCGTTTTCTGTACGAACACGATTCGTCTTTATTATTACATTGGTATCCTATATACATGCGTTTTACGTTGGACTGATTAAATCTTTATTATTACATTTGGAATATCACGTCTGCATGCGTTTTTTAATGGGACACGGTTCTCATTAATTATTATTCATTGGAATAACTTTGCTTTGTGCGATCTATCGCATGCCTGGTGATTTCTTTTGTTATTCCATTCCTTATTATACTAAGTTGGTTAAAGTTTTGACTTCTATACTCCATGAAATTAGTGGAATATCGTTGATATTTGCGCTTCATCCAGTATCTTTTCATGGAAATATTCTTCTGAGCATTCTTAAATTTTACTCTACAAAACAGTATCATGTTGACAATTTGGACGTTATTGGTTACTGGATAAATTAATTCTTAAACTTGTTTTATTGAATTCTTATATCATTGTCATCATCCTCATATTTATATTTTGTTGAAAGTCATCTGTGGCCTATAGTGCATAGATGGACTTGGTATGATTATGACCAGGGCTTATTCGGTGTAATTATGACTGTAATGTTACAAATGATGTGGAAAAAGTCTTCATTAGCCGTAGTGCATTGATGGACAGTTGTTGGCATGATCATGACCATTGATGAATACACGAATGTCCTTGGCCCGTAGTGCATGAATAATTTGTGGTCGTGATACTAAAGAATATCCTTGGTCAGAAAGTGCGGGGTGATTCGATGATGTGAATTATTTTAAAGTCGAGTCCCCAATGATAAAAGTGATGAAAAACCTTTTAAATCATAAAAGATAGTAGATTTTGTTCTCTACTTAACTCTTTTAATGGATTGCTTGTCTACATTTGCGATTAAACTTGATGTTGTTATATTTTATCGGTTTAACATCATTAAAGTCTAATGATAATTTATTCTGCATTATCTTAGTCATAATATTTCTTACTGGGCTAGTTGAGCTCACCCTTTCTTTCACTGTTCTCTTTAGGAAATGAGAATGCAGTTGGGACGAGTCAGGGAACGGAGTGATGGTCCGGATGATAGTATTAGCTAGTAGTCCTCACTATTCTGTTAAATAGTGTGACAATAAATGTAATGAGGACTTATTCTGAGAGTGGATATTGTCTAAAAGACAGTATTTGTATTTAAACTCACAGCTCTCTTGTTGTATAATTAAGATTGTATTTATATTTTGTACCATATAATTAAGATTGTATTTATATTCTGAGAGTGGATATGTCAATTATGGTTACTATCATTGATTGTATCCATGTTTTGATATTTATTTTTGAATTCTTCTTCAAAATTGGTATTTATGAAGTATTATTGATCTTGGATAAACTGTTATACAAATCCCTACTATTTGTCCTTCTGTCTCACTAGATTCGTTTTTTTTAAAAATATTTTTCATCATCCTCAGTCTTAAATGATGATATTACTGAATATATTTGGCATGTAGTGCAAAGATGAATGATTAACTGATGAATATCTTTGGCGCATAGTGCAAAGATGAACAGGTGTTGAGATGAACATGACCAACTGGTGATAGAAATGAATATCTTTGGCCTGTAGTGCAAAGATGAATATTGATTAAAGATGTATATTGATTGTTGTTACATGGATAAAATATTGATGATGGACTTTTAAATCTTAGAAGATTGTAGAACTCATTCTCTACTTGACTCTTCTAATGGATTGCTGTTTCCGCTGCAGTTGTTGATCTAAAACTTGTTGTCTATTATATTTTATTAGATTTTTCCCTGTTGAAAACTAATGATAATTTGTTGTATATTATCTTAGTCATAATATTCTTTACTGGGCTAGTTGAGCTCACCCTTTCTTTTTTGTTCCATTTTTCTTCTCGGGAGGTGAGAACATAGCGAGGATCTAGTGGGGTATGGAGTGATGGTTCTAGAAAGATGTTTTAGCAATCCTCACTATTTCTGTAAAATAGTGTTTGAATAAATTGTAATGAGGATTTATTTGAGTGTGGATATTATCTAGAAGACAATATTTGTATTTAAACTCACAGTATGTGTTGTCGTATTTTGCACGACAATTGTATTATTGAAATTGTAGTTTGATTTATGTACCATGTATTTGGAGACTCAGAATGGGTGTTGTATACCTATTTTGGGGGCGTCACAGTTGGTATCAAAGCTTAGGGATATGGTCTCTGGCGGAGATCGGGGAATAGAACTAGGAGGGGAGAGATGAGTAAATCCTTCGCTAGTGTGTCCTATCTAAGCTTATTTGTTGGTCAGTCATAATATAGGGATATTATGTGATATGTTAATTTGTTTAATTAACCCTTGTTTTATGGCAGTATTTAAGAATGGCTACTGAGAACGTTAACAATAGAGTGTATGAGACTGTGGAACAACCTTTAGTCATAAACCAGGAAAACGTACAACAGGAAGACAATATTCCTTCTGTAAACAACACTATCGAGCAAACGATGAATGATGGAATGTTTAGGAGCTTTTTACAGTTCATGCAAAATCAGACGAGGGAGACTCGTGTACAAAATATGGGTGGAAGTGATACCAACGCGCGGTCTGTCATAGCCAAGCAGTTCAAGGAGTTGGGACCACCATAATTTATTGAAAAGACGGATCCGATCAAGGCGAAAACATGGGTCAAGCCAATTATCAAGATATTCGATGTCTTGGGATGCACGGAGGAACAGAAGGTTCCATTCGGCACCTTTATGTTCTGCGGTGAGGCAGACTACTGGTGGGAGTCTGTGAAGCGTACCCAGTCAGTTGCACTCAACATGTCTTGGGAAATGTTTCAAAAACTGTTCAATGACAAGTACTTTCCTGAAAGTATTCGTCATATAAAAGAGGTAGAGTTTATCAGACTGGAACAAAACAATATGATGGTATCCCAGTACGAGGTGAAGTTTGCAGAGTTATCCAGGTTTGCACCTCATTTGGTCGAAAATGAGGAACGAATGACAAGGATGTTTCTGAGAGGTCTAAAGCTCGAGATTCGACAATATCTTATCTCTCATAAATTTTCTTTATATTCAGATGTTGTAAACAGGGCTCAATTATTAGAGCGAGATAATGAGTATGTTTAACCAAGGGACCACAACCACGGTCATACCGGTGGCGGCAGTCATCGAAGCAATGAAAACCAGCAGGGAGGAAAACATTCGGACAAAAGCGGTAACCACTCTGGTCGTAATCGTGGCCGTGATAATATAAGGAGCGAGTTGGGAGGAGATTTCAAGAAGAGAAGGTACACCAATGATAACGTGAAGATGTCAGCACAAACATCAACTATTTTTAGGGGAGGAGAACGAACACCGATCGTTTGTTACAAATGCGGGAAGGAGGGACACATCAGCCCAAACTGCCCACAACAATCCAAAGTGTGTTATAACTGTGGAAAGGAAGGTCATATAGCTAGAGATTGTCTAGTTGCAAAACCAAGTTCAACAGGGATGGTGACTCCAAGGGCTGTCCCGGATAAGTCGAAATCAGCGGTTCCTGGAAGAGCGTTTGTCGTGACTGGCCAAAACGCGAGGAACCCGAACGAGGTGATTACGGGTAAGCTAATCTTGAATTCTTGCGAAGTTTATACCTTACTAGATACCGGTTCTACCCATTCTTTTATCTCTACTACTTGTGCTCAACGTTTAAACTTGACTTCGGAGAAATTGGACTTTGACTTATCTGTTGAAACTCCGTTGGGTGAAACCTTCGTTACATCTACAGTTTATAAATCTTGCTTAATCCAAGTTGGCACTATCACATTACCTGTTGATCTTATCTCTTTAAAGATACTTGCTTTTGATGTGATTTTAGGAATTGATTGGTTAACCACTCATCATGCCAAAATTGATTGTTTTCGTAAGGTTGTTAGTTTTCATATTCCTAACCAATCTGTCATACGAATTCAAACAACTAAACCACTAAAATTAGTCACTGTCATATCAAGCCATAAAGCTATTCGTTTATTAAAAAATGAATGTCAAGCTTTCTTAGCCCACGTTATGGATTTGAACAAAGACAAGTCAGATTTGAATAATATTTCTGTTGTTAGGGAATTTCCTGATGTATTTCCTGAAGAACATCCCGGTCTACCCCCAGAACGTGATGTTGAATTCTTTATTGACCTTGAACCGGGTACAAAACCCATTTTTAGAACCCCATATCGAATGGCTCCTATTGAACTTCAGGAGTTAAAAGTCCAACTACAGGAGTTATTAGACATCGGTTTCATTCGTCCTAGTACATCTCCTTGGGGTGCTCCTGTTTTATTCGTAAAGAAGAAAGACGGGAGTATGCGACTTTGTATTGACTACCGAGAAATAAATCATGTCACCATCAAGAATAGGTATCCGCTACCTGGCATTGATGACCTGTTCGACCAGTTGGAAGGAGCACAATTCTTTTCAAAGATCGACCTTCGTTCTGGATATCATCGGTGAAGATTAAAAGCGAGGATATTCTAAAGGCGCCTTCGTAACTCGATGACGGGCATTATGAATTCTTAGTCATGTCTTTTGGATTGACTAATGCTCCTGCTACTTTCATGGATATGATGAACCGAGTATTCAAGGAATATATGGATCAGTTCGTTGTTATCTTTATTGATGACATCCTCATCTATTCCAAAAGCCGTGAAGATCATGAGCACCATTTGAAGCTGATACGTGAAAGGCTTCGTGAAAGCAAACTTTATGCCAAGCTGAAGAAATGCGAGTTCTGTCTTAAGGAAGTAGCATTCCTTGGGCACGTGGTGCCAAAACATGGAGTATCTGTTGACCCGGCGAATATTGAAGCAATACAAAGTAAGGAGCAACCGAAGTCGGTGACCGAAGTACGCAGCTTTCTGGGCTTAGCTGGTTATTATCTGAGATTCGTGGAAGGATTTTCTCGAATCGCTACTTCGTTAACTCAGTTGACTCGGAAAGATACAAAATTTGTATGGAGTGAGGAATACGAGAAGAGTTTCCAAGAGCTCAAGAGGAGACTCATTTAGGCACCTATTCTGGCAATACCATCTGGTTCAGATGGATTTATTATATATACAGTGATGCTTCAGGCAAAGGGTGAGGATGTGTTCTCATGCAACATGGGAAAGTCATAGCCTATGCTTTACAATAACTCAAAGAATATGAGAGGAATTATCCTACTCATGATCTAGAGTTAGCAGCAGTCGTTTTCGCGTTGAAAATCTGGAGACACTACCTTTATGGGGAGAAAGTGGAGATCTATACAGATCATAAAAGCCTCAAATATTTCTTCACCCAAAAGGAACTCAACATGCGGCAACGACGTTGGCTCGAGCTGCTGAAAGATTATGATCATACCATCCAATATCATCCTGGAAAAGCAAACGTAGTAGCTGATGCATTGAGTAGAAGATCATATGCGAGTACGAGTGCAATGTTGTTAACATAAAGGCCCATTTTGTATGACTTGCAAAGGATGGAGATAGAGATGAAGGCTCTAAGTACCCACGTGATAATATCAAACATACGAGTAGAACCGACTTTAATCGATAAAGTTAAAGCTGCTCAAGCTACGGATATGGAGCTGATGCGTATGAAGAAGAAAGTGCAAGAAGGTGTTATTCCAGAAGCAAGAATCGATGAAGAAGGAATACTTTGAGTCAACTCCAGACTTTGTGTTCCTAACGATTCTGACTTGAAGCATAGAATCATGATGAAGGCACACAACACACCGTTTGAAATCCATCCTGAAGTACCAAAATGTATCATGATATTCGACATACATTTTGGTGGAACAATATAAAGAGAGAAATCGCGGAGTTTATCTCGAGGTGTTTAACTTGTCAACGTGTAAAGGCGGAGCATCAAGTGCCAAAGGGTCTATTACAACCACTTGAAATTCCGAAATGGAAGTGGGAACACATTACTATGGATTTCGTTACGGGTCTTCCCAAGGTTTCTCAAGGCATAGATGCGATTTGGGTTATTGTTGATAGATTAACCAAGTCTGCCCATTTCTTGCCTATACGTGAGACTTATTCCCTAGAACGTCTTGCTAGTCTGTACATAAATGAGATTATAAGATTGCATGGCATGCCAGTATCTATAGTTTCGAATCATGACCCAAGATTCACTTCAAGATTTTGGGTTAGCTTGCAGAAAGCTATGGGCACGGATTTACAATTCAGCTCGGCATACCATCCTCAAACGGACGGGCAATCAGAGAGGACTATTCAAACTCTTGAAGATCTATTAAGACTTTGTGTCCTAGATTTTAATGGAAGTTGGGATAAGTACTTGTCACTGGTAGAATTCTCCTACAACAACAGTTATCAGGGAAGTGTAGGTGTGGCTCCATTTGAAGCATTGTATGGACGAAAGTGTCGCTCTCCAGTATACTGGGATGAGGTGGGAGAAGCAACGTTGTTGTGACCAGAGTTAGTACGCATGACTACAGAAAAGATCCAAATGATTTGACAACGTATTCAAACCTCACAAGATCGAAAAAGAGTTATGTTGATCTTCATCGAAAGGACGTGGAATTTAATATTGGGGATCATGTATTGTTACGTGTTGCTCCATGGAAGGGAGTTACAAGATTTGGAAAGAGAAGAAAGCTCAATCCACGATTTGTTGGTCCATTTGAGATTCTTGACCGAATAGGAAATGTGGCCTATAGACTCGCATTACCTCCAAGTATGTCTCGTGTTCATAATGTTTTTCACAAATCTACGCTTCATAAATATGTTAAAGACCTGAACCACATTACTGAGTTAGAAACAGACGAGATAGCTGAAGATTTAACGTACGAGGAGGTACCTGTTAAGATATTGGATAGAAAAGAGCATGTCCTACGCACGAAGGTTATACCACAAGATAAGGTTTTATGGAGAAACCATGCTATTGAAGAAATGACCTGGGAGTTAGAATCAGAAACGAAAGCGAGGTATCCTCACCTTTTCGAAACACCAGGTACGTACGTCAATTTCGAGGACGAAATTTAATAAGGAGGGGAGGTTGTAAGACCCCAACTTATTAATGAATAAAATCGAATTTTCTCTAATTATTATTGTGAATAATAAGGTATTAATTTGATATAATTCTCTGGTTATGGGTGAAATGTGCAAATTTTGCAAAATAAGCAAGTGGTTATAAAATAATCATTGTTGTCGAGGAATATTCGTTTGGTCGTGGAATATTCTTGTTGTCGGGGAATATTAAATGATTGACTGTGAGTCATTTGTGGGCCCATAATGTAATAACCATCGGATGAAGAAAACGACAAGTTTGAGTTGTTAAAAATAACGACGTAGTTGTTACCGTTAACACTGTTGGAATACTCGGTGGTTAAAATACAGTAATACGCGTGGATGCACAGTATTGATGAATTATTAATTCTTACGTAAGAAGGAACTACTCAATAATTGTTACAGTAATTACTGTTCAATATTTTATTTTATTGATTCAATAATTGCTACGTTGATATTTTATATTATTGTTGTTTCAATAATTATCACTGCACAATATTTCCTATTATCAGATCAATAATTCATATTATTTGAATAATATTATTAGATAGCATTATTGGCAATGTCTAGAAAGTTCTGTCAAGGAGAGGTTTGGTCACCTAATTGCACGCCAGTAAGGAGAAATTCTTATTGGAAAGCCCCTCTTTCCTGGGAACTGTCTGGTTGTCATAATTGTGATTCTGTAATATTATTTATGAATAATTAATTATTAATTTATATGATAAGGAAATATTTATTTTATGTGGATATAAATGATGAATATATTTATTTTTATGTGGATAAAAATAAAGGAATTAGTGCTGAGGTGTTTTATCAGTATTTTGTCAGATTTGAAGTATTAAAAATCATCTGTTTATGGATTTCGGGTATTTTATGTTTGGAATTTGTAAAAAATCAAAGCTAAAAAGTTGTAGAGAATTCGATTTCAGGCAGAATGGACATAAAATTCGTATTTTTCTGTTAAACGGGCTATTTTCTATGAATTACTGAAGTTTCGAAAATAAAATGATTTTTATTAAATTATGGGTGGGACCCACTCTTATTTGAAAACATGTGCTGCTGAATTTTTTTTCAGAATTGGCAGGCTGGTGGCTGGTCTTGGTTGGTGCGTAAAATAGATTTTAGAAATAATATTATTTTATTATTTTAGTCTCCTTTAGCGTTCTAGCAATTTCCTATAAATAGCCGTTTATGTTAGAATTAAAAATCACACCAGAAACAAGTTTTCTTTCTCTCTAGATTATTGAGCATATTTTTGTGAGTATTTTGATACTTTGAGAGTTGTTATTCAGTACAAGTTTCTGTCAGCACTATATCCTAAATTCAGACAGAAGTACAGTTATTTTGAGGTAAGGGGTGTTATATTCTTCTTAAAATGACATTTTCTTCAATATCATTATACCGAAATGTTGGTATGAAATTTTTATCAAATTTGGAACTTTTTGTGTCGGGGTTACTATACATGTATACGGCACTATTCACGTATATGACACTATTCACGAATACAGCACTATTCACCAAAAAATGAAATTTTCTTTTTTTTTGTCCAAGATGTCAATTATGGTTACTATCTTTGATTGTATCCATGTTTTGATCTTTATTTTTGAATTCTTCTTCAAAATTGGTATTTATGAAGTATTATTGATCTTGGATAAACTGTTATACGAATCCCTACTATTTATCCTTCTGTCTCACTAGATTCATTTTCTTTAAAATATTTTTCATCATCCTCAATCCTAAATGATGATATTACTGAATATCTTTGGCCTGTAGTGCAAAGATGAATGATTAACTGATGAATATCTTTGGCCCGTAGTGCAAAAAGATGAGCAGTGTTGAGAAGAAACATGACCAACTGGTGATACAAATGAATATCTTTGGCCTGTAGTGCAAAGATGAATATTGATTAAAGATGTATATTCATTATTGTTACAGGGATAAAATATTGATGATGGACTTTTAAATCTTAGAAAATAGTATAACTCATTCTCTACTTGACTCTTCTAATGGATTTCTGTTTTCGCTGCAGTTGTTGATCTAAAGCTTGTTGTCTATTATATTTTATCAGATTTTTCCATGTTGAAAACTAATGATAATTTGTTGTATATTATCTTAGTCATAATATTCTTTACTAGGCTAGTTGAGCTCACCCTTTTCCTTTTTGTTCCATTTTTCTTCTCAGGAGGTGAGAACATAGCAGGATCTAGTCGGGGTATGGAGTGATGGTTCTAGAAAGATGTTTTAGCAGTCTTCACTATTTCTGTAAAATAGTGTTTGAATAAATTGTAATGAGGACTTATTTGAGTGTGGATATTGTCTAGAAGACAATATTTGTATTTAAACTCACAGTATGTGTTGTCGTATTTTGCACGATAATTGTATTATTGAAATTGTAGTTTGCTTTATGTACCATGTATTTTGTGACTCAGAATAGGTTTTGTATACCTATTTTGGGGGCGTCACAGGGAATTCCTTCGCTAGTATGACCTACTTAAATTTATTTGGTATTTAATTGGTTGGTCAGAGTTTAGAGACAATATGTTACATGTCAACTAACCCTTGTTTTGTGGCAGTATCTGAAAATGACATCCGAGAATGTTAAGAAAAGCAATGGAGCACAGGAGACCGTTGAGTCTCCACATATCAATAATAAGGAGAATGTGCATCAGGAAGGTAATAATCCTCATGCAAACAACAACACTGAAAAAATGATGAATGATGGATTGTTCAGAGGCTTTATGCAATTCATGCAACATCAGGCGAGAGTGGCTCCTGTCCAAAATGTAGGTGGAAACACTGGAAACTCTCGGACCAGAACCGCTAAATATAGTTCAAGGAGCTGGGACCACCGAGTTTATTGGAGAGCCAAAACCACTTAAGGAAGCATGGATAAAGCGTGAGATCACCGGGATATTTGATGTCTTGGGATGCTCTCAGGAACAAAAGGTTCCTTTGCCACCCTTCATGTTGCGTGAAGAGGCGGACTTGGTGAGAATCAGAAGATGTACCCAACTGGACTTGACTCAAGATGTCTTTGGAGAAGTTCCAAGAGCTATTCAACGACAAGTACTTTCCCGAGAGTATTCGTCAGATGAAAGAGGTGGAGTTTATCAAGTTGGAACAAAACAATATGATCGTGTTGCAATACGAGGCTAAATTCGCGGAGTTATCCCGGTTTGCATCCCATTTTGTCGATAATGAGGAGCGAATGACGCGAATGTTTTTAAGAGGTTTGAAACCGGAGATACGTCAATATCTTATTTCTCATAAACTATGTTTGTACTCAGATGTTGTAAATAGGGCTCAGTTATTGGAGCGCGATAACGAGTCAACGCAACCAAGAGAAAGTAGCCGGCAGCATGAAAATACAAGTGGTATCAGTCATTGAAGCGGTGATAACAAATGTGGAGGGAATCAACATGCCAGAAATGGTAACCACTTCGGTGGTAATCATGGCCAAGACAGTAAAAATGGACATTTCAAGAAAAGAAGATTCAACAATGATGAAAAGACGTCAGCACCAGCAATCGTGGTTAAGGAAGGAGAACGACCACCTATCATATGCTTCAAATGCGGAGGGGGGGGGACATATCAGTCTAAACTGCGCGATGCCATCCAAAGCGTGTTATAATTGTGGAAGATAAGGTCACCTAGCCCAATTTTCTCGTTCACCGAAGACAAGTTCAGCTAGGATGGAGGCACCAAAGGCCGTCCCAGAAAAGTCAAAACTGGTGGTGCAAGGGAGAACATTTGTCGTGACCTCCCAGAAAGAAAGGAACTTGAACGAGGTCATCACGGGTAAGCTTATCATAAACTCTAGCGAAGTCTATACCATATTTGATACTGGTTCTACCCATTCTTTTATTTCTCCTACTTGCGCTCAACGATTAAACTTGACTCCGAAGAAATTAGACTTTAACTTATCTGCGGAAACTCCGTTGGGAGAAACCTTCGTTACATCCACTGTTTATAAGTCTTGTTTGGTTCAAATTGGTACCCTCACATTACCTGTCAATCTTATTTCCTTGAAAATACTTGCATTTGACGTGATTCTAGGGATTGATTGGTTAACTACTCATCATGTAAAAATTGATTGTTTTCGTAAGGTTGTTAGCTTTCATATTCCTAACCAACCTATTATGCAAATTCAAACAACTAAACCATTAAAATCAATCAATGTCATTTCAATCCATAAAGCTATTCGTTTATTGAAAAATGGATGTCAAGCTTTCTTAGCTCATGTCACGGATCTAAACAAAAATACGTCAGTTTTGAACGATATTTCTATTGTTAATAAATTCCCTGACGTATTCCCTGAAGAACTTACTAGCCTACCCCCAGAGCATGAAATTAAATTTTGTATCGACCTTGAACCCGGTACAAAACCCATTTCCAAAGCCCCATATCGAATGGCTCCTATTGAACTTCAAGAGTTAAAGACTCAACTGCAGAAATTGTTAGACATTGGCTTTATTCATCCTAGTACTTATCCTTGGGGTGCTCCTGTTTTATTCGTGAAGAAGAAAGATGGGAGTATGCGACTTTGTATTGATTATCGGGAGTTGAATCATGTCACCATCAAAAAATAGGTACCCATTGCCACGTATTGATGGTATTTGACCAATTGCAAGGAGCCAAATTCTTTTCAAAATTAATCTTCGTTAAAGGGTATCACTAATCAAGATTAGAACCAGATGACATTCCAAAGACGGCTTTAGAAACTCCCAGACGGGCATTATGAATTCCTAGTCATGTCTTTTGGATTAACTAATGCTCCTCGCCGCCTTCATGGATATGATGAACCGAGTATTCAAGGAATATTTGGATCACTTTGTGGTCGTCTTTATTGATGACATCCTTATTTATTCCAAAAGCCGTGAAGATCATGAGAAGCAACACTTGAGGTCGATACTCCAAAAGCCGTGAATATAAGCTTTATGCCAAGTTAAAGAAATGTGAGTTACGGCTTGAGGAAGTAGCATTCCTTGGGCACGTAGTATCAAGTCATGGAATATCTGTTGACCCAGCAAAGATTGAAGCTATTCAAAGCTGGGAGCAACCTAAATCAGTGACTGAAGTACTTAGCTTCCTCGGTTTATCTGGTTATTATCGGAGATTCGTGGAAGGATTTTTTGAAATCATTACTCCACTAACTTAGAAAGATACAAAGTTCGGTTGGAGCGAGGAATGTGAGAAGAGTTTTCAAGAACTCAAGAGGAGACTCATTTCAGCACCTATTCTGACAATACCATTTGGCTCAGAGGGATTTGTCATCTATAGTGATGCTTCGGGTAAAGGGTTAGGATGTGTTCTCATGCAACATGGGAAAGTCATAGCCTATGCCTCAAGACAACTCAAAGAATATGAGAGGAATTATCCTACTCATGATCTAGAGTTGGCAGCTGTTGTCTTCACACTTAAAATTTGGAGGCATTACTTGTATGGAGAGAAAGTGGAGATCTTTACGGATCATAAAAGCCTCAAATATTTCTTCACTCAAAAGGAACTCAACATGCGACAACGACGTTGGCTTGAACTGTTGAAAGATTATGATCATACCATCGAATACCATCTTGGAAAAGCGAACGTGGTAGATGATGCATTGAGTAGAAGATCATATCCAAGTACGAGTGCGATATTGTCAACGCAAAGGCCTATTTTGTGTGACTTGCAAAGGATGGAGATAGAGTTAAAAACTCCAAGGGACCTATGTGATGATGGCAAATATACGAGTAGAACCGACTTTAATTGATAAAGTTAAAGTTTTTCAAACTACAGACCTGGAGCTGATGCGTATGAGCAAGAAAGTGCAAGAAGGTGCTATGCCGGAAGCAAGAATCGATGAAGAAGGAATACTTCGAATCAACTCCAGAATTTGTGTTCCTAACGACCCTGATTTAAAGTATAAAATCATGATGGAGGCGCACAACACACAGTTTGCAATCCATCCTGGGAGTACCAAAATGTATCGTGATCTTCGTCATACATTTTAGTGGAGCAATATGAAGAGAGAGATAGCGTTGTTTATCTCAAGGTGTCTAACTTGTCAACGAGTCAAGGCGGAGCATCAAGTACCAAAAGGTCCATTGCAACCACTTGAAATTCCAGAATGGAAGTGGGAGCACATTACAATGGATTTCGTTACTGGTCTTCCTAAGGTTTCTCAAGGCATATATGTGATTTGGGTCATTGTTGATAGATTGACCAAGTCTGCTCATTTCTTACCGATACGAGAAACTTATACACTTGAACATCTTGCTCGTATGTACATAAACGAGATTATAAGGCTACATGGTATGCCAGTATCCATAGTTTCTGATCGAGATCCAAGATTCACTGCACGATTTTAGGTTAGTTTACAGAAAGCTATGGGCACAGATTTACGATTTAGTTTCTAAGATATCATCCTCGCAGACGGACGAGCAAATCGGAGAGGACTATTCAAACTCTTGAAGATCTATTAAGACTCTGTGTCCTTGACTTCAAGGGAAGTTGGGACAAGTTCTTACCATTGGTGGAGTTTTCCCACAACAACAGTTATCAAGCAAGTATTGGCATGGCTCCATTTGAGGCGTTGCATGGAAGAAAGTGTCGTTCTCCAGTATGATGGGATGAGGTGGGTGAAGCAACATTGTTGGGATCGGAGTTGGTACATATGACTACGAAAAAGATTCAAATGATTCGACAACGTATAAAAATCTCACAAGATCGACAAAAGAGTTATGCTGATCTTCATCGAAAGGACGTGGAATTCGATATAGGAGATCATGTGTTGTTACGTGTTGCTACATGGAAAGGAGTTACGAGATTTGGAAAGAGAGGAAAGCTCAATCCTCGATTCATTGGACCATTTTTAATCCTCGATCGAGTAGGAGCGGTGGCCTATAGACTCGCTTTATCGCCAACTATGTTTCGTGTTCATAACGTTTTTCACATATCTATGTTACGTAAATATGTGAAAGACCCACACCACATTATTGAGTTAGAACCGGACGAAATAACGGAAGATTTAACGTATGAAGAGGTTCCTGTTCAAATCTTGGATAAGAAGGAACATATTCTACACTCCAAGGTTATACCTCAAGTCAAAGTTTTGTGGAGAAACCACGATGTTGAGGAAATGACCTGGGAGTTAGAATCTGAAATGAAATCAAGGTATCTTTACCTCTTCAACATACCAGGTATGTACCCTAATTTTGAGGGTGAAATTTCATAAGGGGAGGTTGTAAGACCCCAACTTTTATAAATAAAGATGAATTTTCTATAAATATCATTTTTGAATATAATGGAATGAATTTGATATAATGTTATAGTTGTGGGTAATATTTATAAAATTTGCAAAGTACGCAAGTTGTTATATAATATTCGATTGGTCAGGGAATATTCGTTTTAACAGGGAATATTCGTACAACGACACAATTATTGGTGGACACCATAACAAAATTATTGTCGGATTAAGAAAACGACAAAAATACTTTATGAAAATAACGGCGGAAGTTTTACCGTTAACTGTTGAAACACCCGGTGTTAAAAAAGCGATGTCGCGTTGTTGCTGAAGAGTAATACGGTATTGATTATTGATGCTTACGTGAGAAGTCGCTCGGTTTTGTTAAATTATTGCTACTGATAGAATCTACGCATAATATCTCACGTTATTTGATTCAATTATTGTCAATATTTTATATATTATTAAATCAGTAATTGAGACGACAAAGTTATAAATATTATTATTTGTAATATTAACGATGTCTAGAAGTTCTGTCAAGGAGAGGTTTGGTCATCTAATTGCGCGCCAATAGGGAGAAATCCTTATTGGAAAGCCCCCTCTTTCCTGGGAACGACCTGGTCGATTAATATTGTGAATTATAATAATGATGATATATGTTGTTAAAATTATATATAATATTGATATATATAAATTGAAAGCATGTGTTTATATATATATATATATAGTATATTTTAATTTTTCTTTGGTTTGATTGTTGATTGAAAAAAAAATTCATCCGTAATTCTCAAAGTTGCGCATTGATTGCATCAATGATTTTTCCTTGCACAGTGCCCTTCCATTGTCCTATAAATAGAAGCTCATTCCTTCATTAGTATTATGCTACTTCTCTATTCTTATATTCAGTTTCTTTTACTGTAAGGGGTATTATTTCTTTTTTATTCATGAAGAGAACTTCTGTTATTCCATTATTTATTATTACGTTAGAATATCGGTATCATTCGCGTTTTTACGCTGGATTCGATTAAAATCTTTATTATTACATTAGAATATCCTCATTCATATGCGTTTCTGTGGGACCGATTAAAATCTTTATTATTACATTTGGAATATCCTATCTGTGATTTTTATGCTGGACCTCGTTCCGTTAATTATTATTCTATTGGAATAACCTGTCTATGCGGTCTATCGCATGCCTAGTGATTTCTTTTGTTATTCTATTCCTTATTATACTCAGTTGGTTAAAGTTTTGACTTCTATAGTCCATGAAATTAGTGGAATATCGTTGATATTTGCGCTTCATCCAGTATCTTTTCATGGAAATATTCTTCTGAGCATTCTTAATTTTTACTCTACAAAACAGTATCATGTTGACAATTTGGATGTTATTGGTTCCTGGATAAATTAATTCTTGAACTTGTTTTATTGAATTCTTATATCATTGTCATCATCCTCATGTTTATATTTTGTTGAAAGTCATCTGTGGCCTATAGTGAATAGATGGACTTGGTATGATTATGACCAGAGATTATTCGGTGTAATCATGACTATAATGTTACAAATGATGTGGAAAAAGTCCTCATTGCCCGTAGTGCATTGATGGACAGTTGTTGGCATGATCATGACCATTGATGAATACACGAATGTCTTTGGCCCGTAGTGCATGGATAATTTGTGGTCGTGATACTAAAGAATATCTTGGTCAGTAGAAAAGTGTGGGTGATTCGGTGATGTGAATTATTTATTAAGCTGAGTCCCAACGATAAAAGTGATGAAAAACCTTTTCAATCATAAAAGATAGTAGATTTTATTCTCCACTTGACTCTTTTAATGGATTGCTTATTGTTCCGCTACAGTTAAACTTGATGTTGTTATATTTTATCAGTTTAACTCTGTTGAAGGCTAATGATAATTTATTCTGCATTATCTTAGTCATAATATTTCTTACTGGGCTAGTTGAGCTCACCCTTTCTTTCACTGTTCTCTTCTGGAAATGAGAACGTAGCTGGGACAAGTCGGGGAACGGAGTGATGGTCCGGATGATAGTATTAGCTAGTAGTTCTCACTATTCTGTTAAATAGTGTGACAATAAATGTAATGATGACTTATTCTGAGAGTGGATATTGTTTAAAAGACAGTATTTGTATTTAAACTCATAGCTCTCTAGTTGTATAATTAAGATTGTATTTATATTCTGTACCATATATTTGGTGACTCAGAATAGGTGATGTATATCTATTTTGGGGGCGTCACACAACCTCCCCTCCTTATGAAATTTTGTCCTCGAAATTGGTGTACGTATCTGGTATGACGAAGAGGTGAGGATACTTTGATTTCATTTCAAATTCAAACTCCCAGGTCATTTCCTCAACATCGTGGTTTTTCCACAAAACTTTGACTAGAGATATAATCTTGTAGTGTAGAATATGTTCCTTCTTATCCAAGATTTTAACAGGTACCTCTTCATACGTTAAATCTTTCGCTATTTCATCCAGTTCTAACTCAATAATATGGTTCGGGTCTTCCACATATTTACGTAATATAGATATATGAAAAACATTATGAACACGAGACATACTTGGCGGTAACGCAAGTTTATAAGCCATAGTTCATACTCGATTGAGGATTTCGAATGGCCCAATGAATCGAGGATTGAGCTTTCCTCTCTTTTCATATCTTGTAACTCCTTTCCATGGAGCAACACGTAATAGCACATGATCTCCAACATTGAACTCCACGTCATTTCGATGAAGATCAGCATAACTCTTTTGTCGATCTTGTGAGGTTTTTATACGTTGTCAGATCATTTGAATATTTTCCGTAGTCATATGTACCAACTCCGATCCCAACAACATTACTTCACCTTCCTCATCCCAACATACTGGAGAATGACACTTTCTTCCATACAACGCCTCAAATGGAGCCATGCCAATACTTGTTTGATAACTGTTGTTGTAGGAAAACTCCACCAATGGTAAGAATTTGTCCCAACTTCCTTTGAAGTCAAGGACACAGAGTCTTAATAAATCCTCAAGAGTTTGAATAGTCCTCTCTGATTGTCTATCCGTTTGAGGATGATACGCAGAACTAAATCGTAAATTAGTGCCCATAGCTTTTGCAAACTAACCCAAAATTGTGAAGTGAATCTTGGTCTCGATAAAAAACTATAGATACTGGCATGCCATACAGTCTTACAATCTTATTTATGTACATACGAGAAAGACGTTCAAGTGTATAAGTTTTTCGTATCGGTAAGAAATGAGCAGACTTGGTCAATCTATCAACAATTACCCAAATTGCTTCTATGCCTTGAGAAACATTGGGAAGACTAGTAACGAAATCCATAGTAATGTGCTCCCACTTCTATTCTGGGATTTCAAGTGGTTGTAATGGACCTTTTGGCACTTGATGCTCCGCCTTGACTCATTGACAAGTTAGACACCTTGAGATAAACTCTGCTACCTCTCTCTTCATATTGCTCCGCCAAAATGTATGTTGAAGATCACGATACATTTTGGTACTCCCAGGATGGATTGTAAACGGTGTGTTATGCGCCTCCATCATGATCTTATACTTTAAATTAGGGTCATTTGGAACACAAAGTCTGGAAATTACTCGAAGTATTCCTTCCTCATCAATTCTTGCTTCCGAAACAACACCTTCTTGTACTTTCTTCTTCATAAGCATCAGCTCCAGGTCCGTAGCTTGAGCAGTTTTAACTTTATAAATTAAAGTCAATTCTACTCGTATATTTTCCATCATCATGTACTTAACTCTATTTAACTTTATTTCCGTCAAAATGGGCCTTTGCGTTGACAATATCGCACTCGTACCCGCATATTATCTTCTACTTAAAGTGTCAGCTACCACGTTCGCTTTTCTAGGATGGTATTGAATGGTATGATCATAATCTTTCAACAGTTCGAGCCAATGTCATTGCCGCATATTGAGTTCCTTTTGAGTGAAGAAATATTTAAGGCTTTTATGATCCGTATAGATCTCCACTTTCTACCCATACAGGTAATGCCTCCAGATTTTAAATATGAAGACGACAGCTGCCAACTCTAGATCATGAGTAGGGTAATTCCTCTCATATTCTTTGAGTTGTCGTGAGCCATAGGCTATGACTTTCCCATGTTACATGAGAACACATCCTAACCCCTCACCGAAGCATCATTTCAGAGATGACAAATCCCTCCGAGCCAGATGGTATTGTTAGAACAGGTGCTGAAATGAGTCTCCTCTTGAGTTCTTAAAAACTCTTGTCACATTCTTTGCTCCAACCGAATTTTGTATCTTTTCTAGTCAGCTGAGATAATGAAGTAGCGATTTGAGAAAATCCTTCCACGAATCTCCAATAATAACCAGCATATCCCAGAAAGCTACGTACTTCGGTCACTAACTTAGGTTGCTCCCAGCTTTGAATTGCTTCAATCTTTGCCGGGTCAACAGATAATCCATGATTTGATATCACGTGCCCAAGGAAGGCTACATCCTCAAACCAGAACTCGCATTTCTTCAACTTGGCATATAATTTGTTCTCACGAAGCTTTTTTAGTATCAGCCTCAAGTGTTGCTCATGATCTTCACGACTTTTGGAGTAAATGAGAATGTCATCAATAAAGATAACCACAAAATGATCTAAATATTCCTTGAATACTCAGTTCATCATATCCATGAAGGCAGCAGGAGCATTAGTCAATCCAAAAGACATGACTAGGAATTGATAATGCCTGTACCGAGTTCTGAAAGAAGTCTTTGGAATGTCATCAGTTTTAATCTTTAACTGATGATATCCGGAACGAAGATCGATCTTTGAAAAGAACTTGGCGCCTTGCAACTGGTCAAATAGGTCATCAATGCAAGGCAATGTGTACCTATTCTTGATGGTGACATGATTCAACTCCCGATAATTAATACAAAGTCGCATACTCCCATCTTTCTTCTTTATGAATAGAACAAGAGCACCCCAAGAAGATGTACTAGGACGAATGAAACCGATGTCTAACAATTCCTGCAGTTGGGTTTTTAACTCCTAAAGTTCAACAGGAGCCATTCGATACGGGGCTTTGGAAATGGGTTTTGTACCGGGTTCAAGGTCGATATAAAATTCAATTTCACGCTCTGGGGGTAGGACAGGAAGTTCTTCAGGGAATACGTCAGGAAATTTATTAACAATAGAAATATCATTCAAGATTCACGTATTTTTGTTTAAATCCATGACATGAGCTAAGAAATCTTGACTGTGACGCCCCCACAACAGGTATACATCACCCATCTTGAGTCACCAGATACAAGGTACTGAATACAAATACAACTTAATTATACAACAGTTGTGTAAAATACGACAAAACATAGGCTGTGAGTTTTAATACAAATATTGTCATCTAGACAATATTCACACTCAATGGAGTCCTCATTACATTTATTATAACAATATTTCACATAAAAGTGAGGACTACTAATGCACCATCCAAGACCATCACTCTGTTCCACGACTAGTCCCAGCTACGTTCTCATTTCCTGAAGAGAACAGTGAAAGATAGGGTGAGCTCAACTAGCCCAGTAAGAAATATTATGACTAAGATAATGCAGAATAAATTATCATTAGCCTTCAACAATGTTAAACTGATAGAATATAATAGACAACAAGTTTAACTGCAGTGGAAAAAGCAATCCATTAGAAGAGTCAAGTAAAGTATAAAATCTACTATCTTCTATGATTTAAAAAGTTTTTCATCAACTTTATCGCTGAGACTCTACTTAATAAATAAAATCGAATCATCCCTGCTCCACGGCCAAGGATATTCATGTAATCATCAATGGTCATGACTATACCGAATAATCCCTGGTCATAATCATACCAACCACTGTCCACCAATGAACTACAGGCCAATGAGGACTTTTACCACATCATTCGTCCCATTATAGTCATAATTATACCGAATAATCCCTGGTCATAATCATACCAAGTCCATCTATGCACGTAAGCCAAAGATGACTTTCATCATAATATAAGCATGATGATGATGACAATGACATAATAATTCAATAAAACAAGTTCAAGAATAAATTTTAAAGATTTATAAATTAATTTATCCAGGAACCAATAATGTCCAAATTGTCAACATGATACTGCTTTGTAGAGTAAAATTCAAGAATACTCAGAGGAATATTTTCATGAAAAGATATTGGATGAAGCACAAATATTAAGGATATTCCACTAATTTCATGGAGTATAGAAGCCATAGCTTTAACCAACTGAATATAATAGAATATATGAAAATGCAAATGGATTTTCGCCCGCCATGCTGTAATCAACGTAGACAGATCATTTCCAACAGAATAATAAAGAATGGAATAACAGAAGAATTCACCAGGCTTACGTAACCCGCACAGACAGGTTATTCCAACAGAATAATAAAGAATGGAACTAGGTCATGCGTAATCCACACAGACAGGATATTCCAACAAAATAATAAAGAATGGAATCAAGTCATGCGTAATCCGCACAGACAGGATATTCTAACAGAATAATAACGAATGGAACCAGGTCATGCGTAATACGCACAAACAGGATATTCCAACAAAATAATAAAAAGACAGACATGTTATTCCAACAGAATAATAAAGAATGGAATAATAGAAGAATTTCACCATGTATGCGGTACTTCGCATAACCAGGTTATTCCAACATAATAATAAAGAATGGAATAACAATAGCTCTCTTCATGAATACTGAAAGAAATAATACCCCTTATTTAGTACAAAAATAATATCCCTTACTTAGAAGAAAGCTGGATATTGGAAAAGTGAGGTAGCAGACTTCTCTTCTTCTTTCTTTCTATAATTTCTCTTTCTAGAGTTTCAGTGAATTCGTAAGAAAAAATGAAGGAATGAGCTTCTATTTATAGGAGAATGGGTGAATAGTAACTAATTCATAAGCGGTCAGATTGATTTACTTTAAAGCAGACGGTCCATATTGATTTACTATTAAAACTTAAAGCAACGGTCCATACTGATTTACTATTAAAACTTTAAACCAGCGATCCATATTGATTTCCTATTATGACTTTCCTCTAGTGGTCCAAATTGATTTACTATTATATCTTCAACTAACGATCCGTATTGATTTACTATTATAACTTCAACCAACGGTCTGAAAAATTATCGTATCTCCTCATGGAATAATATTGTACTAAAAAATGATTTGTGTGAGAGCCCTGAATTCGAGGTCCCGAATCACCGCGGATTCGGTTCGATCATTTTAACACTATTACTATATTTGCGGAAGATATAAACATAAATTGTTTATACATTAAACTTACATACTTTTCGCCAAGGTCGAGTAACCTTAACTTAATACACAAATCATAACTTATTTAACACATAACATTATTATTATACAACTATTACAAATCTAATCGCGCAAATTAACTTTGAGCTGGAACTGTCTTTAACCTTTCCTTATATCCGACGCATTCGCCTTAATCTGCAATGTTTTATCATGATATAGCAAGGGTGAGCATAAAAGTTGCCCAGCAAGTTTAAGTTCAATAATTTAACAATATATCATTATTAAAAGAGTCGGAATAATAAGCTGGCTATAATTCATCAATATAATTGTGAACTAGCAAGAACAAACTTTTGACTTAACAAGTATTATACATAAACAAATGTATCTGAACCGAAGGGTAATGAAGGTGGTCAACATTTCATACATGACTTATACTTGCAATATGTACATAGTATAATTCTACAATGACAATCAGCAATGTATATCCATAAGTATATCTGAATGAAACAACTCTTAGTAGAGTTAAGTAAAAACAAACTTGCCTGAACCGTGGATTACTGCTACGCAATTTATAACGCTTTATCCGAAGACCTAATATTAGTAATATAAATCTCCAATATTATAATAATATCATCATAATATAATACTATTATATATATATACATAGAATAATCTAAACATATAACACATAACATTATCAGTCTATAACACACATAGGACTTGGTATCAAGTCAAACTATTGCAATCTGAGTTGAACCCGACACAAATTTGACATCCCAACGGTCTAGTCGGACTTTTATCGAGTGTAAGTTCAATTAAACTCTGCCTAACACTTAACAATTATCTAAGATAATTTATTAACAGTCAAAATATTTTTCGTATGGGTCGTAATAATTTTTAAATAATTATTACTATTTATCATGAATTTTCAATCATTAATATTGTATATAAATGAATTAAATACCATATAATTCCTTTATCATTAATATTTATTTATTATCAAATATTAATGAAATATATATCATAATATTATAATATATTTATAATATATCAAAAAGTATTTTAATACCTTAAAATCATATTTATATGATTTTTAAACACTTAAATCCATTATCCGATAATTGCTTTTAATACTAAAATATTAATATTTTCATGACAAAATATCATAAGTTATATTTTGTAACTTAAAATATTTTTATATAGACTTAAATTATTTTTATATGATTTTTAAATCATTTATTCTATTTTTCCATAATTTATTTAATATTTTTATTAAATAAGTTAACTATCATTAATATTGATTAATTAATGAAATTCATCACAAAATATTAAAAGTCACTATAAATAACTTAAAATATTTTCTCGATACCATAATATTATTTTTCATGATTTTTCAAGCATTAAAATCATTTTTAAATAATCTATTTAATATTATAATTAAATAAATTAAATACCATTTATATTCCAAAAAATATTAAATATTTATGAAATATACTCAAAATAATTAAAAACTATTTTTCGGACTTTAAAATAATTTTTCAGAATTTATTAAGTATTGTTAATAGTTATAAACCATTTATTTTGATTTATTTAATTAAAATAATTATTTTTGGAAATTAATAATTAATTTTTAAAATTATCTATCGTTATAGAGGCCTAAGGTGAGAAATCCGTCGCTAATGGTGTTATTGGCCTGTTCTTGAGCCTTTATGTCAGTTTACAAGCTTACTAGTTTGACCAAAATTAAAACAGTGTTGTTGATGATTTCTAGGATTGATTTTTTTACTAATGTTGTAGTATTAATGACATACGACAACCTTAATCAACTGTCATGGCCAAAACATAACAAAGTTGTGAGATCTAAGCTACAAAAGTCGTTGCGGACACAGACTGTTTGAATTTACGGAAATTGCTAGAAATTCAAACAGCAGTCTTGAAGGTTCCTACTTTGAAGCTTCATAATTTGCATTCTGTGTCTAGTTTGTAAGAGGTAATGGTTTCTAATTGTAGTCATGATGACAGATTACAACAATAACTAATTAGATCAGTCTAACAACAATATGTATAAGAGATCATGGCCGATCAAAATGATGTTAGGAACTGTTATTCACGATTTCTGGGTTTTCCAGATTTTGTCAAGAATAGTCGGTCAACCCTTGTTTGACCCTAATTATTTACGATTCTGTTAATGTTCTGAGTGAACTAAAGACTTAATTATGTAGTCTTAATGTCAGGCTACAACAATAAAACAACAACTTGACCAAAAAATAAACACACAGCAAGATCAAGGACTTTGAAAATCTTGTCAGACCACCTGGAAAATTCTGGGTTGCCCAGATTCAACTTTTTATGCTCGGTCAACGAACATTGACCGATCATATCATGCAATATATACATGATCTGGCCCTGTTTCTAGTTCTAGATTACAGTACTCATGTCATAGAACAGATCCAAAACACTAAACACCCTAAACAGATAACATATAAAGATCTAAGGCCTCTGACATTCGACTGTAAGGCCATTTTTCAACCTTTTTCCATATTTCAAAAATCATCAAATCTGAGCATTTTGGTGTTATGGATCTGGGATTTAACAACCCAGATCACTAAAAGACACCTTATTACACATCTTTAACCAATCAATTACAACTTTTTACATCAAATTGAAAGATTTCTAGTATTAGGGTTTTATACCTTTTGAATGCCCAAATCTTGATTCTGACTTTGATCCTGTTATGGGAAGCTATGATCTGATCATGTCTTAACTTATCATACCCTTTTCACTCTCATTCCCGAAATTTTAGAGAGAGAATGTCTTGGATGGTTGAAAAAATAAAGTGTGCATTCTCTCTCTCTATAACCTATATATTTGATGTATGTAATGTATTGGTTGAGCTCTAGCTGCTGGATTTGTATTTATTTCAGTCACATGCATAGGCTAGGGTTGGTGAACAGCCAAGTGTGGGGTTAGATCTACAAGTTAATCAAATGATGCAACAAAGGGTAAAAATGTCATTTCCATCCTATTTTAATTCTAGAATGGTCATTTGATGCAAACCCTTAGGGTTTAGGGTTTGGGTTAGGGTTTAGGGTTTGGACCCTTAGGTTTTGGAAATTTGATTTCTAAAGTTTTCAGTTTAGGTTTTAAAAATAGAAATTTAATATTTCTAAATTATAATTAGGATTTACTAATTATATTAAAATTTCTTGATCATAATTTAAATATTGCTAATTAGGATTAATAATTCCTAATTAAAATTACTAATTAAGCAATTAGGGTCAAAATTGATCATTAGGATTTATAACCCACGAATTAGGGTTTCTAATAGAAAAATAATTTTCCTAAATTAAAAATTAGATTTCGTAATTAGATTAGGGTTTTCTAATTACTTATAACTTCAAAATTAGGATTAATATTTCCTAATTAACATTAAAAGTATTAAATTAACACTCAAGCTTTCCCTAATTACAAATTAGGGTTCCTTAACCAGATATTAGGGTTTTAAATTTTGAAATTAGGGTTTTCTTACCAATTTGTTAAGATTAACCCTAATTAATCTTATAATTATTTACACTTATGCCATTAAGTTTTCAATTTAGGGTTTTAAATTTCTGAATTAGGGTTTCGGATTCCCGAAACTGAAATTAGGATTTCTAGAACCGATTTTAGGATTTCTTGTTAATCGTTAGGGTTTTCTAACCGAACGTTGACGTTTTTAATATATATCTAGGGTTTGTTACAGATATCGTTTATCTGGTCAACCCTTGACCCTTAACCACATATTGTACACATATACAACCATATACACAAAACATATTCACTTATTCCCTTAATCCTGAATAATTCACTTAAATTCTTAACAAAATTTTGAAATCCTCAAAATTCATTCTTAAAAATATCAAACGCATACACTTATTTTCTGTTTAGGTTCTAATATTGAACCTTAAATTTTTTTAAAAATATTCAAAATTCTCGGGTTGTCACATTCACCCCTTCTTCTAAAAATTTCATCCCCGGAATTAACCTTACCACATACACCATACACCATACACCATACACCATACACCATACATACACATCATCACATACTACCCAATACACCACTCACAAGAGTAAAAAAATTTCAAATTTTGCTGAGGAGTCATATAGACTATTTGTCTGTCATTTTCGCAAAGGTTTATGGAAATTCATCCGCAAACCGTCATAACTTACAGACACAAAGGGTGATTAGCCCGATATGCTCATCTTGATCAATCTTCTTTGGTGGAACAATTTGTTCCTCTTATCCGCCTTGGGCGCATAAAATTTATTACGTCAGTCTTATTGGATTCCGCACCAAAAAAATTTGGTTCTAGAAATTTCTTTCAATGAACACTTAGAGTTTTATAAACATTAGTCTAGCTGAAACGAATAGTGTAGACTCATATCAATAATTCAATTCAATCGAATTATTTAAGTGTAGCCAAACCCCGTTGGCAAATTAAATTGTATTGAAAATATTTTTTAGAATGGCACCATGATGTCGTACTGTATTAATAGTCCATTTGAGGATGCCGTCATTGAGTGACTTTGTCATAACACATCATACAATAGTGAAACAATGATTTTCAGATCGAATTCGCACTAAGTATTCCTGCATTTACAACTCTATCAACTTTTATCATCTATGCACAAGGTTACATGGTACATTGTGATAACCCGGGATTTCGAATAATCCAAAATTTGCGAATAATTTTTTTTAATTAATATTAATATTGATTATTAATTTTGTGACAAATTTCTGTGATACGAGTCTCGAGAAGGTCAATTTGTGTATTGATTAATAAAATTAGAGTAGAGTTGTGCTTAACAAGATTAGAAACCCTAACCCTAAGTCCGGATAAGGATTCGATAGAAAATATAATTAAAATAATTATATTGATGAGAATGTATTTGTACTGTATAGAAATTTTGATCAATGATTGATCGGATAAGGTTTAAAATTTATAAACCCTAATAAGAGATTAAAAACCCTAATCTCAGATTTAGAACACCAATTGTACGGTTAAAAATCCTAATTGTACGCCGGGAAAACCTAATTTCATATTCGGTGTAAACACTCAAAATTTTATGTACACCTGTCACTAACATTGCAGGAGGATGATTAAATCTTTAAGAGAAACCACGAAAGACAATCCATATCCATCTAGGATACTACTAGGAAGTTCAAAGATCAACCCACAGAGAGCACCTTTGGGAGTAACAATTCCAACCTCGGATATAACCCCGAGACGTGCAGATCCAATACCGGAACACACACCGGAGAAGACCGATTAATCTCGGAGATAACCCCGAGGTATCCAGTCTTAGTCCCAACTATGGGAATAGCCACCAACCTTGGTGATGACCCCAAGGAATGCAGTTTCGGCGATAACCCCGGAAATGCTTGTTTCAAATACGACCAGCTTCAATCTCGGCGCTCACAATGAGATACTCTGTACCAACCTGGAGATAACACCGGGATGACAGGCACACCTCAAAGATGACAATGAGGACCTTCGACAAATGCAGCAGTCCAATCTAAGCGAAGCCATGAGCAACGTCTGCTTTATCAGCCGAAATCGGCGATAACACCAGTGAGTAGCAACATCGTCATCTCGCCAACACGATGCCACGCCACGTCGTCTCAATATCTCTACACAATGATGTCCCACAAGACTAACCAATCCCGAGTGAATATTGTGCGGGGTAACGGATAGAATTTGAAGCTTGAAGACCAGAGGGCATCGTCCCATCTTCAATGACTTCGTACAAACTCTAATCATATGCCATTGTACAACTCTCAACAACAGCGGTCCGAAATAGGTCCTGTATACCTTAAACGGATGCCCGGATTGCACTTCTGAAAGTTCGAGTGGACATTACGATTGCGAGTGCACGTCTTCACGAGATGACTGACGAGAAACCCGGGCCCACTCGTTGTTGCCTCCTGTACACTGCTGGCTCTGGCGGTACACTCATGACTCCATCCTCTATAAATAGAGGGCTTGGGGTGCCCATTTTGCAAGAGAAACCGGCGAGGAAGCCCTGCCCAATTTGCTCTGCACTAACCCTATACAGTGTACTTTCTCATTTTAAACACATGTGAGCTCATATATAGCTACTTTTGTACCTACAAAAGCAAGTGTTTACCCACTTTAAAGATATAGAAGTCTTCTTTAGCAGTCAACTGTAAGCCTTCTCACACACTTTAGAGTCTTTCTCTTTATCTCTGCACACACCCTTCTTCACGTTGAGAGTCATGTATGCTTGTTGTCTTTGCGGGACTTGATTCTGTGGTTTTATTTCAGTTTGTATATACATATATATATTTATAGGACTAACATTATCGAGTTATGCCTCGATTGAGCCTAGACTTAGGTCTGGAGAATTTATTTGCTTATATATATATATATATATATTTTTATATATATGAATCGTGTGTGTGAACTTTGTTCGATGAGCCTAGAATTTTGATGAGCGTATATATATATATATATATATATATATATATATATATATATATATATATATATATATATATATATACATTTATATATATTAAATGTTGTCGAACTCGCTCGATGAGCCCGGATTTTACATCCGGTTCGTTTATTGCTTATATATATATATATATATATATATATATATATATATATATATATATATATATATATATATATATTCGTCTCCACCTAGAAGTTCACTTCGCGTTTGGTTGATCGCTTTTACTGACTTTCTTTACGTTTTCGTCTCTGCTCAGAGTTTACTTCGTGACAGTTGATCGCTTTGTACAACTTTCTTTACATTTTGTCCCGCCTGGAGTTCCCTCCATGGCGATTGATAGCTTTAAAGCTTTATTTATGTTTTGTCCCGCCTGGAGTTTCATCCGTGGCGGTTGATACTTCTGACTTTATTTACATTTTCTGATCCCCCATGGAGGTGCTTCGTGGTTGGTGATCATGTCTGTATATATATATATATATATATATATATATATACTGCTTTTATATATATACCTGCTTATTGCTTTCATACAAATTGCGGTATCATGTGCGCCTAGGAATCACGTGATCACAGATTCAGCCTATTGGATCTAGATTCGGTTCCCATGATGGACGTTTGCAGTTGTGAGCTGCTTGTAAATTATTCTGCGGTGTCTGAATTCCCTCAGATGGTTCTCATACCCACGAGGAAGTCGGCATTATTTTGTACATTATTTTCATACGGATGCCTCGCATCTGTAAAATAAAATCAATCAAGCCGAACACTTAATAAAATTGGAGTGTAAAAGGTCTCAATTACTATTGAGCATCAGGGTTTAAAAACCTCTTTTATAAAATATCATTGCCATTGCTTGCTTAAAACTGAATTTTTACATAAATTCAAACCATCTGTATATAGGTGCGAACGAGGCCTCACACTACTTCCAAATAACAGCACATTGACCCCCACACACACATATTCATTCCATATCTATCTCCATATAATGAGAAATATGAAGAAATGTGTATACATACATATTTTAATTAACATGCTACAAACAGCTGACATCCGTTTTACAAGATAAAATTCCTAAAACGGACACATTACATAGCATGTTATTATACACATTCCCTAAAGACTAAACTATGCAAGTCTTTCGCAGGGAATCAATCGGACCTACTACCCGGTCAAAGTCCAAAAAGGCAACATGCCTAAAGTCAATCATGTCATCATCTGACCAGACTGACCTTAATCCAGTTTCTCGCAAAGAATTCGACGGATTAAGTAAACAAATTTCAGATTTGGCTGTTCTACTCAAAGAACTACACCAGTCAAATCAGGGTCCAAAAATACCTGTACATGCTGAATTCTCCACACAAGGGGGAACTCGGGTCATTACAATACCTGAACTACAGTTGGATACGACCAACAAAACTCATGATGCTGCCCATCCCACTAGAGATCCAGACACTGGTGACATCAAAAAGAAAGTCCTCCAAATGGAAGAGACCCTTCGTGCTATCAAAGGAATTGGAACACACGGGAGTGTTTCGTATGCTGATCTTTGTATTTTCCCTGGTGTTCATTATCCAGAAAAATTCAAGACGGGTTAGGAGATCCGTATACACATTTAAAAGTGTTTATTGGAGAACTTGGATCTTATGTAGAGGATGAAAATCTCATAATGCAATTGTTCTAGAAAAGTCTAACTGGAGAAGCCCGTTCGTAGTACACAAGATTAGACAATTCAAAGATCCATAGCCGGGAAGAGCTAGTACATGCTTTCCTCACTCAATCTGACTTTTCGGTCTCGAGATGGTTCTGATCGGTATCAAATTACCAAGATCAAGAAAGCAGCCTAACGAGTCTTCAGAGAGTATGCTCAAAGGTGGAGACGCTGGTCACGCCAAGTTAGTCCTTCCATGATGAGAATCGAGAGATGGTCATGACTTTCATGACATACAACAAGCTCCTTTCTATGAAAAAGAGTTTTAGTCTAAGATCGGCAAACCATTTTCTGAAATGGTCAAAAATGGGGAGATGGCTGAGATGGGATTGAAGTCCGGAAAAATTCAAGACCTAGCTGTACTCAAAGTTGTTGCTGATCACATCCAATACGGAAATTATGGAAACAACCCCCGGAGGGTCCATAAAAAGAAAGAGGAAGATGTTTCCCTGATACTATAGGGTCAAAAAGGCAATCAAAACATGCCTATTCAAAGGAGAAACTACACTTCCTTTCAAGCACAGTCTACGAACCCTCCAATACCAAAAGGTGGAGAAGTCAAACACCCTCGAGTGTTTACACCCTTAGGGGACACCCTCGAGAACATTCTCAATCTTCTGACAACACATAAGAAAATTACACATCTTCTTCCACCAGCCAGCCCTAATGGACGGGGTTTCAATGCTGCTCGAAAATGTGCTTATCATGCTGGGGCACCTGGACATGATACTCAGGATTGTTGGGCCTTAAAACACAAGATCCAAGACCTGATAGACAACGGTGAGATCGTGGTCACCAAACCAGATCAATCTCACGTTCAAGACAATCTTCTTCCTCAACACAAAGAAGAAGAGGTCAACATTATAAATTGGAGCAACGGACAGAATTCCAATTTCAGCTGTGAATCCTCCCAGACCCTCAAAGACGATGATGATAGATGAGATTATGCCAAGTTCCAGTTTACAATGGTACGAAAGATGAAAGCTCTATGCAAGCAAATTGAACAATTGGCAGAACTGGTGACTTATCGGCATCAAGTGACACATCAATTAATCAGCCAGGAGCATGCTAGTATCCTACCCCTTGTCATGAATATTCCCTCGTCACTTTCAAAAAATGAAATGCTAGAAGACAAAGTGACAAAGAGAGCAAATGCCAAGGCCCGTCGAGAGTTTGCCAACAAAAGGGAATTCACCTATTTGGGCCAGCCTATGGAGAAAATCCTTCATATGTTAATCAATGAAAGAAGGATCAGTTCCCTTCTACCTCCAATCAACCCTCGTTCGGGATGGTACAACTCTGATGGAGTATGTCAATACCACTCCCAATCTCGCGGTCACAACACAGAAGAATGCTGGGCACTCCGCCACCTTATACAAAATCTAATTGACAGTGGTGTCCTTGTAATAACCGTAAATTTTATGATTTAATATTAATATTCATAAATAGAGCATGTGATTAATTATTTTATAAACGCTTACATGGCATGAGGTGAGTAACTTAAATTATGTGAAATAACCCAACTTATTAATAATTATTAAGGTGGTGTATAATTTAGTGTTATTGGGTAAATTAAATTAATTAATTTGCTGCCATAATAATTAAGTATTACATGTTTATAATCCAAATAATAAATTGGTAGTCTAGCCCAATAAATTAATTGATGTACTTTGAGTTAGCCCAATAAACTTGGGTTATTTAGAATCCAATTTGGAACCCAACATAATAGTTAACTGATGGTACAAGGTGTTGGTTAAATAAAATGTGGCGTGGGGCAATGGGCCCGACCAACTAGCCCCTTGTCTTTGTCTGAGATCTATTCTCTTGTCCCAAATTAAGGATCACCAAGTACAAGGAACAGTAGCCTAAACTCTCTTTACGCAAACATTCAAGCTGCTAATCCTAGGCATGCAGGGCTAGCTAAGTGGCTGGTATGGAGTGGTTAAACAACTCCTTAAGTAACCATTGTTCATTTCTATTGCACCATGAATCCAAACATTGGGTAAAGCAAGTGTCTAGTCCATGCTTTTCTCTTTAAATACAAGCCACCATGGCAGTCTGTTATAGTGATAAGAGTGTTGGAGAAATCTGAGTAAAGAATTCTTAGTTGCTAAGCATTACCAAATTAGTGTGTGAGATATCAAGGTTAAAGCTCGAGAAGGTATAATTTCTACTTCGTTCTTAACTTGAGTCTTATTTGATTCTCGGTTTTCCTAAATTAATAGGTCAAGTATGATGAATTAGCATGATATAGGGTGTTTAGAAAGTTTACTTTCGTGCATGAATACGTTAATAATTGCCTGGAATCAAGTCGTGGCTACTCTGCAAAACAGAGCACGTTCACTGCTTCTGAACTCCATGGGGTGCAGCTGCACCGTACTTAGGAACCAGCTGATGGGTTCGGTCTTGTTGGACCATGTATTAAGAAATTCCCTTAGGCTGTATGCATATAGTAAAGTCTTAATGAAATTAACCCAACAAACTTAGACCTTGTCGAAATAGTGTAGACCGAAGTCTCTGAAGAGCTGACTTCGGAGATGTCTTCGGACAAAGCGTGTTGTCTTTGAACAAGTCGTAATATCTTCGGACATGGCTAAATGACTTCGGCTTCGTACATGGCCATATGTCTTCATCTTCGGACATGGCCAGACGTCTTAGGCTTCGGACATGGCCAGATATCTTTGAAAGTAGTATGCACACAAGCCAATCATGTTTGATGATAAAGCATATACTTTGTAACAATCTTATTCATTTATTAATAAAAAGTATTTATTTATTAAAGGCTTTTAATTATCTACATGATGTTGTTTTATGATATGTGATAAACCCATAGTTTTAAGCAATACTTTTAGAATAATGATGATGATCATTCTAATGAGATCTAAATTCTTAGAAAGCTTAAAACTAAAATAGTTCCCAATCGTTGGATTACTAAATTGGGGATTAGTGAATCCGGATAGATTGGTACATACGTTGCTTGCTCATTGGATGAGGATGATTGATCTCATGATCATTTGTGTGGAGACACTAAAGCAAGTATGAAGGTGCTTATTAGAGAATAAGTTCACGGAACGTGGCTCGCTAAGGAATACCTAATGGAGTTTTACTTGCCTGTCAATAGGAATTCCTGTAGTGATAGTAGTACAAGTAATCCTTGGACTTGAGATCATTATAGTATCTTGTTTATGATGAGTTATACTTTGACTTATTCCTTAAGACCCTTAGGGTATATCAAAGGGTATGCTTGGGTATAATAAGTTGTACATGGAGATAATGTATGATCAATAAAGAATCTACCACTTCTATTAAAAGAAGAGAAATGTCCTATGTGATTCGATAAATGACAACCAAAGAGTCCTTGGCCACAAGCGAGAATGAAATTAAAAAGGAGTTTCTAATTTGCATTATTTGGAGTTGTGCATTTAAGAGTCGAAATACATATAATTAAATAAAATAAGACTTGACAATAATTCCATGTCTTATATTTAATTGGGACATTGTATGGTGGAAGGATTGAATTATGACGGTAACTATTTACTCAAAGGTTCTTTTATGATTAATGTTGAAATCTATATTATCCGGAAAGTCGTTGATCGCTAGGGAGGCTTATCCTATTGTAGAATAAATATTATTTATTTAAATAAATTAATTGTTTAATTTATTTATTTAAATAAGATTAGAATTGTTCTAATTGATTTATTCTGGCTAGGTTTAATATGGAGAACCTAAAGGGTCACACCATAAAAGGAAGAATAATTATTTAAGAAGTTAATGACATAATCGTAATAATATGTTATGTATATTTAATTTAATCTATGGTGATAGAATAAATTAAATAGCTTAATATTATTATTTAATATTTTAGAGATATTAAATATAAATTAATAAGAGGATTCTTATTAATATTATTACAATTATTATTATTATTTTAATTTCTAAAAGAGTTTAGGAATTAATTTAATATAAGTACTCTCATTTATTCCTAATTGGATTAGGAAGGAAAATTAGTTAAAGGAGTTTAATTAATTATCCTTAATAAGATTTAGGAGCCTTTAATTAAAAGGGTTTAATTAAATAATACCTTATTTTAATAGGGTTACTTGATATCTTTATAAGAGGAGTCTTATACCAGATATCAAAACGACGTTATAATTCTAATGGTTGGAGAGTACGCTCCTTTTCTATAGAGATAGAAAAACTAGGGTTTAGTCAACCACCCATCTTCTTGAGTCCTTCTTCTTCCTTGTTGGATCACCTCTAGAGGCCAAACACTTGGGTGGCTAACGTTGATCAAAGGAAGGAACCAAACCCGGTGGATTTAAGTTGAACGCGAAAAAGATTGGAGCTGAACTTGTACCTGAGGAAGCTCGGATCTTCAAGGGTATGATTCTTGTTCTTTCTTTTTCGTTTAATTAATAATTGTGCATAAAGGGTGATCCGAGTATATGGTTTGTAAAAATTTTAAACTCTGATTTTTCCACGTTTTCGCTTATTTATGCAATTTGATTGCGTTCTTGAATATTACAAACCTAACAGTGGTATCGGAGCTAAACCTTTATGCGAATTATTAATTGTTTTAATTTGATATTATATTGATATGTGTTTAGAACAATTTAATTGGGCATAATTTAATTGTATAAAATTTATTTATTTTTTTTATAAAAAAAAATGGCGATTTTTTTTTTCTCTCGCACACAAGTTGTTGATTCGAAACGTGACTAAAAAAAGCAGCTATATATTTTTTTTTTTTGTTCACGTGATGATGTAGGCTATTCAGAGTCAAGCAAATTTTTTTCGGGATGATTTCCTTTGGAGGTTTATCACGGTTATATATGTTAAAGTTAGTATATATTATATATATGATATATAATATATACATATATTATATATATATATATATATATATATATATATATATATATATTATTCTCAATTATTTTATAATTAAAATAAAAGTTTATTTTAATTTTAAAATAAAAGGTTTATTTTAATATTAAAAAATAAAAGTTTATTTTAATTTTAAAATTGAATTTCATGCTAACTAATTAGAGTTAGAATTGGATTCTATGATAACTAATTGGAGTTGAAATTGGATTATATGTGTTTCCTTAAATAAAGGACTTTATTTAGATATGAAATAAGATTTCATATTATTCAAAATAAAAGAGTTTATTTGTGAATAGGAAAAAGAATTAGTCTTTCCTTAAATAAAGGAGTTTATTTAGATATGAAATATGATTTCATATTATTCAAAATAAAGGAGTTTATTTGTGAATAGGAAAAAGAAAGCGTGTTTCCTTTAATAAAGGAGTTTTATTTTTTTTTTTACTTGGAATTGGATTCCATAATTAATTAAAATAAAGGAGTTTATTTTGATTAAAGATTATGATTAAAATAAAATAGTTTATTTTATTCAAAATTGGATAAATTAAAATAAAATAGTTTTATTTTGATTTAAATTTGGATTAAAATAAAGGAGTTTATTTTGATTCAAAATTAGATTTTATACTAACTAAATTTGCCCATTAAATGATATCAATATATATATTGAATGTTTATTATTCATGAGATGAATGTTATTTATTGTTACATATGATGATGTGTATGATAATAAATGAGATTGATTATGGACTATTGACCAATGTGATTGGATTTTATTTTAGTTGGATGCATGAATGTATGAGTTTTATTAAATGGGGTCTGCGTACCTCGTCTTCTCTAATTTTTTCTTAATATAAATTCTAACTCCCTCCTATGTACTTCCCCTTGACTACTGATCAAGGTTTCTATTTATTTTTTAAATAGTTTTGTAATAGGACTAGTTAGAATTAATTTTGAAGAATTGGAGATCAAGAACAAGGAGCGCTTGAAGACTCGTTTGTAATGGAGCCCAGGTTTAAATGTAATAGTTATATTTAAATATTATTTCTTGCACCCCTAGGGTTTGACCTTTTGGTTCACTTGGTGGCTCTAGTGAACCAAACAAGAATAAAAGTCCATAATCAATCTGAGTAGAATATAGTATTCTATATGTGCATGCTTATACTATATATATTATATATTATGCAAACATGCTTCGCATGTTCATTAATACGACGCGTATTTTATATATATATATGCATGCGCTAAACAAGATGAGACAAATTAATAACAAACCCCTCAATTTTTTATATTAAGTCCTAAGCGTTCAAAGATATTTGGAATATCGAGCGTTGCCTTTAAGCATGATAAAATTAATAGAGTATTAAATATTTAATATGAGTTTGTTGTGTCACCACAAGGCAAGTATTAAGTATTTAAGATGTTAATTTATCACATTTGATGCTTATAAAGAAAATTGAACAATATTATTTTGTTGTGTCACCACAAGGATGATATTTTTCTTTTTTGAATATATGGAGTGCTAGGTTGGACTTAACTTGGATAATTTTGATTCGGATGTGCCACCACTTGATCAAAATAATCTAAGAGGCAAAAATACAAGGAGTTGCATAGTTGATGTAATTGACAAGAGTTGTCTACCTATTTATTTATATATAGTTTGTTGTGTCACCACAAGGTTATATATATTTGAAATAGGATCCTTATTCTCACTAGCAAATCTTTAATTAGATTTTGCCGAACTATATAAGTGAGGGTAATATAGTTTGAAGAAAATAGTGGGAGATACCAATTTAAAACAAGACCTAATTTATTTTGGTAATTAATAAAAGAATGTATGTTAAAATGTTGTTAATTACAAATTCATTTACCGAATTTTATAATGTCTAAAATTACTATCACTGCGAAGCATATTGCATGCTAAATTAACCCGACCGAATTAAACGGATTGGTTAAGGAATTTGAGAATAGTTCTCATGGCTGAAAAGTTATCTTATGTCATTAATACGTCTATCCCTGCAATGGTTGCAGACAATGCCTCTGAGGAAGACATTGCTACTTTTAGAAAGTGGCAAGATGATGATGCTGATCGGCTAAATGCATCATGCTGCGCATCTATGAGTAATGAGCTTCAGCCACAAGATGAAACTATGGATGCTTCTACTATATTCCCGCACATCAAGTAGTTGATGGTGAGGAAAGTAGGACCGATAGATATCGAGAGATATCTAAGGAGCTCTTCCGATCTAGAATGGCCAATGGCACTATAAATGCAGACAAAAATTCTTAACATAATCAATTTGATTGATCAATTAGGACAACTGGTTTTGTCATGGATAGAGAGTTAAGCCAAGATTTGATCTTGCACTCACTCCCGGACTCCTTTCACAATTGTTGTGAATTTTTTCATATGAACAAGCTAGATACCGACTTCGTTGATTTGCTTATCATGTTGAAAAATGTTGAGAGTCACTTTCAACCAAGAAAGACCAAGTCTTCTTGGTAGGGGCCAAAGGATCTTACGAAAAGAAGAGCGATTGAAGAAGGTATAAATAGAAAGGGAAAAACAAAGGATAATAAAAACAAAAGCGTCACGGATAGCAAAGGAGTTTGCTTCACTTGCAATAAGCCGGACACCTTTGAAAAAAAGCTGCGAGAAGCATCTTGAGAGGCTAACCAAAGAAGCTTAGTGAAGTTTTGGTTATAATACAAATTTTGTTCATGATTGAAATAAATTTTCATTAAGTCGAGGTTTTACTTGGGTATTGGATACCGACTTTGGTTATCATAAATATAGATTTATGAAGGGACCAAGCGAAGTAAAAAGCTAAACAAATATAAGTAATCCTATGTGTGGGAAATGAAGCAAAGGTTCTTTGCATTAGCCATAGAAACTTATAGTTTAGCATTGCCTCTGGGCAAATCTATTAAGTCAATAAGTTGTTATTGTATTCCGGTTCTCGTTGGAAACATTATTTTCATTTTGTTGTTGGACAATGAAATTTGATATTATAATTAAGAACAATTGTTGTTCTATTTATCATAATAATGTTTTGTAAAGAAGCTGAAATATTACTTAATGGATTTTGTATACTTGACTTACGTGAAAATAATTTTGCAAATTGAACAAACTAGTATATGAAAAGGAGATAATCATTCAAAGATTTGAATCTATGTATTTGATGAAATACAAGTGTGAATTATTTGAAAAGTTCAAAGAATTCATAAGTGAAACAAATTGGCAAAAGTATTAAGATTCTTTGATTAGATCAAGGAATAAATACTTGAGCAATAAGTTTCTAGATCATCTCAAATGGTTTTCTCATAATGGGCGCCCTCGATACGTAATAATTGATTGATGTATACGAAAGGAAAAATCGTACCTTGTTGGACATAGTGCGGTCCATAATTATTTTATCGACATTCCGGTATCCTTCTTCAGGATCATGTCCTAGAAATGGCACATATCTACGAAAAGGTAACCTCAAAATCCCCCCAAGACTCCATAAAAGTTATGGGATGGGGAGGATTCTAATCTTAAGTATGTTAAGATAAGGGTTGTCCAACTTATGTGAAAAAGGTTTGAAGGATAAGCTTGGGACAAGATTTCACATTTACAGATTTGTGGGACATCCTAAAGTAAGTTTAGGGTATATGTTCTATAATTCTACTTAGCAAAAGGTGTTTTTTACGAAACACGCTGCCTTCTAAGATAAAGGTGTTTATCATTGAAGGGGCTAGTGGGAGGATTATAGATCTTGAAGAGTTCATGATCCACAAAACACTATAAGTCAAATAAGAGGAGCCTGTAGATAGACCTATTATACCACAACCGAATCATAAATCTGGAATAGTACCAAAGATACCTAGGAGGTATGGATTCATCATGGATGATGATGATGATGAGGTACACATCATAGAAGATGATGATCCGGGAGTTACATCTGATGAGGTAAGAGTTCTAGTGTGTACAAAAAGGGTGGGTGGGGGCGTGAGTGAAATTTCTAGTATTATATGTTGATATACTACGGATGAGGAATTACATACCAATGCTACAATCAGTAAAGATAAAGTTGTCTAAACAATCCTCCATGAATGATTTGGGAAGAGTATCATTATTGGGGATGCAAATCTATATAGATAGATTTAAAAGGATGCTCAACTTAACCCGAGGGCGTATATTCATTTGATGCTAAAGTCGTTTAGCATAGCAAACTCCAAGAGATGTCTCACGTTGATGAGCTATGGAGTGTATCTCTCTTTATAGTCCCCACAGACTCCTGAAAAGAGAGATCGCATGAGTGACTATCATTTATGCAATGAAATATACAAGATCTAATGTTGATCGGTCATATTGGAGAAGATCACCGTAAGGCGGTGAAAAACATCTTAAAGTTCTTAACTTGGCACTAAGGATGTGAGCATACATGGTGGAGTGCGAATTAAAACTAGAGGGCTTTCTGGACTCAAGTTTTTCGAGATGCACTAAGATGACCGAAAATCCACTTTAAGGTAAAGTGTTACCTTGAGCAGTGGTGTAGTGAATTTGAAAGGTTCCAAATAGCAAAAGGTTCTTTGGTTTAATGATAAAGACAAAGTATATAGCTGTAAATGAAGCTGCAAGTTGATTGTTTGGATGATAAGTTCATTACAGAACTAGGAATAGTTCCTAAGTCTCATCTTGGATCTAAACATGTGTTGTAGCACTTTTAATTGATTATTAGAATCATTAAAAGATGGGAAATCACTATAGAGATAGTGGACTCTCATGAACAACATTACATATCCATTAACAAAAGCTTATCCAACAGCAGGATAATCATCACTTAGAGAAGAAGAGTATGAGATACCATGACGATTGGCTTTAGTGCAAGTGGGAGATTGAAAGTAGTATGCACACAAGCCAATCATGTTTGATGATAAAGCATATACTTTGTAACAATTTTATTCATTTATTAATAAAAAGTATTTATTTATTAAAGGCTTTTAATTATCTACATGATGTTGTTTTATGATATGTGATAAACCCATAGTTTTAAGCAATGCTTTTAGAATAATGATGATGATCATTCTAATGAGATCTAAATTCTTAGATAGCTTAAAACTAAAATAGTTCCCAATCGTTGGATTACTAAATTGGGGATTAGTGAATCCGGATAGATTGGTACATACGTTGCTTGCTCATTGGATGAGGATGATTGATCTCATGATCATTTGTGTGGAGACACTAAAGCAAGTATGTAGGTGCTTATTAGAGAATAAGTTCACTGAACGTGGCTCGCTAAGGAATACCTAATGGAGTTTTACTTGCCTGTCAATAGGAATTCCTGTAGTGATAGTAGTACAAGTAATCCTTGGACTTGAGATCATCATAGTATCTTGTGTATGATGAGTTATACTTTGACTTATTCCTTAAGACCCTTAGGGTATATCAAAGGGTATGCTTGGGTATAATAAGTTGTACATGGAGGTAATGTATGATCAATAAAGAATCTACCACTTCTATTAAAAGAAGAGAAATGTCCTATGTGATTCGATAAATGACAACCCAGTAGTCCTTGGCCAAGACAGAATGAAATTAGAAAAGAGTTTCTAATTTGCATTATTTGGAGTTGTGCATTTAAGAGTCGAAATATATATAATTAAATAAAATAAGACTTGACAATAATTCCATGTCTTATATTTAATTGGGACATTGTATGGTGGAAGGATTGAATTGTACGGTAACTATTTACTCAAAGGTTCTTTTATGATTAATGTTGAAATCTATATTATCTGGAAAGTCGTTGATCGCTAGGGAGGCTTGTCCCTATTGTAGAATAAATATTATTTATTTAAATAAATTAATTATTTAATTTATTTATTTAAATAAGATTAGAATTATTCTAATTGATTTATTCACAATAGGGTTTAATATGAAGAACCTAAAGGGTCACACCATAAAAGGAAGAATAATTATTTAAGAAGTTAATGGCATAATCGTAATAATATGTTATGTATATTTAATTTAATCTATGGTGATAGAATAAATTAAATAGCTTAATATTTATTATTTAATATTTTAGAAATATTAAATATAAATTAATAAGAGGATTCTTATTAATATTATTACAATTATTATTATTATTTTAATTTCTAAAAGAGTTTAGGAATTAATTTAATATAAAGTATTCTCATTTATTCCTAATTGGATTAGGAAGGAAAATTAGTTAAAGGAGTTTAATTAATTATCCCTAATAAGATTTAGGGAGCCCTTTAATTAAAAGGGTTTAATTAAATAATACCTTATTTTAATAGGGTTACTTGATATCTTTAAAAGAGGAGTCTTATATCAGATATCAAAACGACGTTATAATTCCAATGGTTGGAGAGTACGCTCCTTTTCTATAGAGATAGAAAAACTAGGGTTTAGCCAACCACCCATCTTCTTGAATCCTTCTTCTTCCTTGGTGGATCACCTCTAGAGGCCAAACACTTGGGTGGCTAACGTTGATCAAAGGAAGGAACCAAACCCGGTGGATTTAAGTTGAACGCAAAAAAGATTAGAGCTGAACTTGTACCTGAGGAAGCTCGGATCTTCAAGGGTATGATTCTTGTTCTTTCTTTTTCGTTTAATTAATAATTGTGCATAAAGGGTGATCCGGGTATATGGTTTGTAAAAATTTTAAACTCTGATTTTTCCACGTTTCCGCTTATTTATGCAATTTGATTGCGTTCTTGAATATTACAAACCTAACAGTCTTCGGCTTCGGACATGGCGGGATGTCCTGGGACTCGGAGACAGTATCATTACTTAATATAAGGATGGATTAATAAATATTCCTATACTGCTATAAACTATTATTACACGAATGAGTTCTAAGTAGAGAATTTTACTAACTTCGAGAAAATAAATCTAATGCCTGCAAACATGGGTAGAAAAGGGGTCGGTGGGATTAATAGATGTTATGGTCTACTTAAAGCAATGAACCTCTTGGAACTACGAAGAAGAAAGATTATGAATAAACTAGCAGTGGTCAAAAGTATGAGCATGTTAGTGAACAGCTATGAGTTTTGATGGGTGCAGCAGTATACATAGATAGAAAAAAAAAATTGTGTTATGTGTACATGTTGTTTATATATGTATATCAAGTGTGTTTGGCTAATGAATACCTATACTTACATAAATAGGACAAACATAGTTCATTGAGGTGATTTTCGCTATAAGTAGCAATCAACGCTAAAGGCAGAGTTCTAACCTCACTCAAATTTACATTGAGCAAGTATCAGAAACATTATTATTATTGTGTTGCAAGTTCCTTACTTCTTACAATTGTATACACTCGAATTGTCGTCTCAAGCAAATATCATTTTATATTAGAAAATCATTTATATACCTTGACGTTGTTGCAAACATTGGATTTATCGTTCTTAAATGCATTATAAAAAATTGTCTAAGCCTTTGATTCGACTAGACTATTATTATGCTATCCAAACCAATTGACTTGGTGCGAACTATTGTAAATCAACTGAGATGAACAACCCTTATTGAAGGGAAATTATATATTGTCGGGAACCAAGCGTGCATATATGAGTATGATTAAATGTTATGCATAGCGTAGGGTACTTTAAAGTCGATCACTGTTGTACTCGTTTACATTGGATTACGATGTAATATCGTTAATTCTAGTAAGAGTTCTTAGTCCTTAGTATTCGCTTTCAATTACTCATTCATGTTGAACCTCGAAATGAATGAAATCCTGAAATTTTGTTGATATCCTTGAGTCTATAGCGACACCTATTGAATACTCTTGATATTTCTTGATATCCTTGAACTACCAATTATTATTATACCCTTGAAAGGTTTAAATGCTATAACTATTTGTTCTTACGGCTATATTACTTCTTTGGGCAAACTCGTTGCTCATTCTTGCTTCCTAAAACATTATTAGAGTTAAAGCGAGCAAGCGGTATGCCGGAGCGGTGATGTGACAAGGGAAAGGGCAAGGCGACAGAATAACTTAGTCCTTAAGACTAGAAGTATTATTATTATTGTTATGCTTGTTATGATGTATTCAAGAATGATTAAGTTATGTTTAAGTTAATCACTGAATTGTCGTAGTAATGGTTACGGTACCTTGGGACGCAAATATTTATATTATATCAATGTAAATTATTCTAATATTTCCGTTGTTGATTTAGTAAGATATTCGTAGTTGTACGTGATGCACCGAATTCGAGATATGGGTGTCCGAATTTTTGGGGGCGTCACAGGTTGGTATCAAAGCCATAGTTATAAACCTTAGGAGCGAAAGCCCTAAAATTATAACTTATGAGAACTTAGAAGATAGAAAGGGATGAAACTCATATAGAGTTTTCATCGAGATGGACTTAGTGTTTTACAGAATATAACTTCATTCTATACAATGAACTTATGTTATTTAACATTCTGATGGAGTTGTTGTTTGTTTTGTCTTGTGTTGGTGATTGTAGGATGACTGACATGGGAGGACCTAATAGAGTAGTAGTAGAAGAGGAGCCGCGTGACATACACGTGGTATATGAGGCACCATTGATAGCGGAGCCTATATCAACTGTAGTCCCTATCGATGATGATGATGAGTAAGAGGAGATTGAGCAAATACCCGAGGAGTCTGATCCAGAGGAGGAGCCTATGGAGGAGCGTATGGTGGACGAGCCCATGGGGGACTCCGACGAGGCTACTTTTGAGGATAGGATGTTGGGGGAGTATGAGGAGCAGATTTTAGAGTTAGGGTGCAGAGTTGAGGAGTTAGAGGCTGAGGCTAGGGATAGGGATTCCGAATTCCAAAAGCTGAGGGAAGAAGACCACTAGAGAAAGTTAGTGGTGCAGGAGATGGAGGTAGAGATTGCTCGCCGTAAGGAGGCAAGAATCCAGATGGGGGCTTTGTTTCACAGGGCGGTGGCTAGGAATGTAGAACTGGCAGGGAAGTTGGAAGAGATGGAGCAGAGGGAGTTGACCGAGAGGATAGAGAAGAAAGCTATCCGTACTAAGTTAGAGATGGAGGTAATGGATAGGATCCATTTCGAAGAGAAGTGGGAAGGGGCCAATAATAGGGCTAACGATCTAGAAGATGAAGTGAGGTGCAAAAGGAGGAAGATGAATAGGATGGGCTATGTAGTGCACACGGCTATGGAGAGACTGATTGATGGGGTAAATCACTACCCAGCAGAGCACGGACAGACCCGACACACCATAAGCCGAGATTTGGTGGTGCACATTACTCAGAGGGAGTACCAGAGCATTGTGGAGCGCGGAATGATAGATTAAGTCTAGTCATTAAAAGTTAGTAGTTGTAGTTTGTTATGTAGTGTATTATCTGTTGTTGTAGTTTCAGTCTTTCATGTAGAATGTGAGATAGTTGTAAGCCCCAAACTTTTGAGTTATATTAGAGGGGTAGTATGTTAATGGTTATCCCCATCTTTTGTGATATTAGGGGATAAGTTGTGTCATTTATAGAAGTATGCTAGAGATAATCATGTAATGTAACAATTTGGCATTTGAATATAAACGATCTTGTTCTGAATGTATCCTGAAATTTTATTCCTTTTATGGAGAATTGTTTAAGTAATATAATTAGATAATAAAAATGGAAGTTTTATGATGCAGAAAAATGCCTCCCAGACGTAGATTAACTGCACCGGAAGAGTCGGTTAATGATGAGAGAGGACAAGTAGATCCTATTCAGAGGCTTGTAGATTTGTTAGGAGAGGCTCTTAGGGGAAGAAATGAACAAGTAACACCCAATCCCCAAGTAGCTCCGGTCGCAAACTTCAAGGACTTTAAGAGTGTAGGACCTCCGGAATTCATAGGTACTACCGATCCTATTGTAGCGCAAACGTGGATCAAGGAAATGGAGAAAGTCTTCGCCATTGCTCGTGTGGGTGAAGACCAGAAAACCATGTTCGCTACATATATGATGAGGGGTGAAGCAAACTACTGGTGGGAAGCAAATCAACGAGAGGAAGGGAGAAGGGACTATAACACAGGAAAGGTTTAAGACTTTGTTCTTCGAGAATTACTTCCCGAAGAGCATGAAGAATAGGATGGAGGTAAAGTTTCAAGAACTAAAACAAGGGGAGATGATAGTGGCACAATATGCGGCCAAGTTCAATGAACTCGCACGATTCGCAACACATCAAGTAGACACTGAAGAAAGGAAATCTCGATGCTTCGAACTTGGACTAAAACCTTGGTTGTTCAACAAGGTGTCGGTCCTTCAAATCGACTCGTTCGCCACATTATTGGAGAAGGCGATAATTGCTAAGGGAGGTAGCGAGGCATTGAGCCAATACAACAAGGAGAAGAAGAACAAGAATGTTGGGGGAGAAACTCGTGGAGGGAGTAGCAGTGGTGGAAGTTATCTGGAAAAGAGGAAATTGGATAACCGTAACAACGACAACAGCAACAACAACAACACCAACCACCGAAACATCAACCAGTCAGAAAGTTATCAAGGAGGGTTTAAGAAAAGAAGTGAAGCTTTCCCGAAATGTGGGAAGAACCATTATGGGGAATCTTTGGAAAGCAGATGATCTGCTACAATCTATGCCAAGAAGGGCACATTTCACCTAACTGCCCAAAGCCGAAAAAGATCAAGGGATGTTTCGTATGTGGCTCCACTGAGCACCAAATCAAGGATTGCCCACGGAAGGGGAGCAACGGAGGAAGCGGCCAACAAGGAGGGGGCAGCAAGCTGATGATCGGCGGACCAACGTAATCCAACTGACCGACTGCCCAAACCTTTAACACGATGGTATCAAGATGCGTGGATCGCAAGGGACGTGGTGTCGGTATTCTCCCAATCAATAATATAAATGCTATGTATTATTTGATTGGTGCTACCTATTCCTTTATTAATCGAAGAATTTGCTAATCGACTAAACATAACTCACGAACATTTAGAAAATTCATTGAAGCGTAGAGATTGCGAATAAGGAAGTAATTCCCATAGAGTTTGTTTACCAAAAGCTGTTGTCTGCAAACATTAGAGGTCACGAACTAAGCGTAGACTTAATTCGATTAAAATGGGAGAGTTTGATGTGATATTAGGAATGGATTGGTTATCCGCCACGTTGCATTAATCGATTGTCAAAAGAAGAGTGTGAACCTTCGGACCTCAAATCGGTCTAAGGTAGTGTTTCTGGTAGCTATTCGCTCGCTCAAGCAATCGTGTTGCCTTACGATGATCTGAGCTAAGAAATTGTTAAGGAAAGGATGTGTAGGTTATTTAGCCTATATAGTGGACACTCAAAGCAAAAGGAATAGAAATGAAAGATATATCGGTGGTAAGAGATTTCCAAGGCGTGTTTCAGACGAGCTCGCTGGTCTTCCGCTGCATGAGAAATCAATTCATAATAGACTTAGCACCGGAACCGCACCAATTTGAAAGCCCCATATCGTATGGCGCCGGTAGAAATAAAGGAATTGATGATTCAATTGCAAGAGTTACTGGATAAGGGTTACATTCGGCCAAGTGTGTCTCCTTGGGGAGCACCAGTGTTGTTTGTAAAGAAAAAGGATGGATCGATGAGGCTCTGTATCGATTATCGGGAGTTGAACCGAGTGACAATTAAGAATAGATATCCATTTCCAAGGATAAACGACCTTTTCGATCAACTGAAGGGAGCGAAGTGTTTTTCCAAGATAGATTTGCGAATGGGTTATTATCAGTTGAAAGTACGAGAGAAGGACATACAAAAGACGACGTTTCGAATTCGCTACGGACATTACGAATTTTTAGTGATGTCATTTGGGTTAACCAATGCTCTGGCAACATTCATGGACTTGATGAACCTAGTTTTCAGGCCATACTTAGATAAGTTTGTAGTAGTATTTATCGATGACATTTTGATTTATTCAAAGACGAAGGAAGAGCACGCCGAACACCTGAAGATGGTATTGGAAGCATTGAGAAGGGAAAAGATGTACGCTAAATTTTCAAAATGTGAATTTTGGATGGAAAGGGTTCAATTTCTAGGACATGTGATAGATTAAAATGCAATTTCCGTGGATCCTGCAAAGGTGAAAGCGGTAAATGGCGGGAACACCAAGAGGCCAATGAAGTTAGGAGTTTCTTAGGTTTAATGGGTACTATTGAAGATTTATCCAAGATTTTTCTAAGATAGCAACCCTGTGACCAATCTAACGAGGAAGGCAGAGAAGTTCGTATGGACGGACAAATGCGAGGAGAGTTTCCAAGAATTGAAGAGGAGGTTGAGTGAGGCGCCTGTATTATCATTACCAGATGATACAGGAGGATTTGTTGTGTATACTGATGCAACGCATAGAGGACTTGGTTATGTGTTAATGCAACATGGCAAGGTCATTGCATATGCCTCACGACAGTTGAAAGATTTCAAAAAACGATACCCTACCCATGACTTGGAGTTAGCGGCGGTAGTCTTTGCATTGAAGATTTAGAGGCACTATTTGTATGGAAAAAAATGTGAGATATATACGGATCACAAGAGTCTGAAATATATCTTCACACAGAAGGAGTTGAACATGCGACAAAGAAGGTGGTTGGAACTAATCAAGGATTACGACTGTAAAATTCTTTATCACCTGGGAAAGGCAAACGACGTTAGCCAAGCGCTTTGAGTAGAAAAGGAAGGGAGAAGTTATTCAAATTGACAACTCAAGAGGAATTAATTACAGAAATGGAAAAGTTGGAAATAGAGGTTGAGGAACCAAAAGAAGCGGAAGGAAAATTACTCATGATGAGAGCTCACCCGACGTTATTAGATAAAATAAAGGAAGCACAAGAGAAAGATTAAGAATGTGAGAAGATAAAGAAGAGAATAGTAGAAGATAAGGAAGAAAGGTTCAAAGTAGAGAAGGACGGTATATTAAGGTTTAAGGGTCGAGTATGGGTGCCAGCTGTAATCGAACCAAGAGAGAAAATCCGACACGAAGCACACAATACGACGTATTCTGTACATCCAGGAGGCACAAAAATGTACCAGGATCTTCGACACCATTTTTGGTGGCCTAATTTGAAAAGAGAGGTTGCAGAATGTGTTAGTAGATGTCTTACTTGTCAAAGAGTCAAAGCATAACACCAGAGACCAAGTGGACTACTTCAATCGTTGGGAATTCCAAAATGGAAATGGGAGCACATTACGATGGACTTCGTGGTTGGACTTCCGGTTACACAGAAGGGTTATGATGCCATTTAGGTTATTGTGGACCGACTAACAAAGACAGCTCATTTTCTACCCATCAAGATTTGATTCAATTTGAACCAGTTAGCAAATTTGTATGTAAAGGAAATCGTATCATACATGGAGTGCCGCGGTGTCTATTGTCTCCGATCGAGATCCGCGTTTCACGTCAAAATTTTGGAAAAGTTTGCGAGGAGCGAATGGGAACTCAATTGAGATTAAATCTTGCTTATCACCCTCAAACCGACGCAGAGTGAGTGAGCGAACCATACAAACATTGGAGGACATGCTTAGAGCTTGCGTGATGGACTTCAAGGAAATTGGGACGACCATTTACCATTAGTAGAATTAAACACAATAATAGCTATCATGCGAGTATTGGTATGCCGCCATATGAAGCTCTTTTACGGAGAAAGTGTAGAACACCATTATGTTGGGATGAAGTCGGAGAGCGGCGACTTTTGGGACCGAAATTAGTCCGAGCAAATGGCCGGCGTGGTAGCAAACAATAAGGGGCAAATTGGTAGCAGCTCAAGATCGCCAAAAGAAGTATGCCGACTTGCATCGTCAGAACCGAGACTTTGAAGTCGGTAGTTTTGTGTTTTTGTAGGTATCTCCTTAGAAGGGAAAGATCAGATTCAGAAAGAAAGGAAAATTGAGTCCAAGGTTCATAGGGCCATTCGAGATATTGAAGCGAGTGGGCGAAGTGGCATACAAAGTTGCTTTGCCACCCGAACTGGAACACATCCACAATGTGTTTCACATTTCCGTACTACGTCCATACAAGTCTGACTATAAGCACGTGATTTCCTATGAGCCCATTCAAGTAGAGAAGAATCTGGCATATGAAGAAATTCCAGTTCAGATAATAGATAAGAAAGAACAAATGCTAAGAAACAAAGCTATATCTTCTGTAAAGGTTGTTTGGCGAAACCACGATGTCGAGGAGGCCACATGGGAATTAGAAGTTAGGATGAGGAGAGACTATCCCCATCTTTTTGTGTAACCTTGTATCAATTCCGAGGACGGAATTTTTATAAGGGGGAGAGGATGTAATAACCGTAAATTTTATGATTTAATATTAATATTCATAAATAGAGCTTGTGATTAATTATTTTATAAATGCTTACATGGCATGAGGTGAGTAACTTAAATTATGTGAAGTAACCCAACTTATTAATAATTATTAAGGTGGTGTATAATTTAGTGTTATTGGGTAAATTAAATTAATTAATTTGCTGCCATAATAATTAAGTATTACATGTTTATAATCCAAATAATAAATTGGGAGTCTAGCCCACTAAATTAATTGATGTACTTTGAGTTAGCCCAATAAACTTGGGTTATTTAGAATCCAATTCGGAACCCAACATAGTAGTTAACTGATGGTACAAGGTGTTGGTTAAATAAAATGTGGCGTGGGGCAATGGGCCCGACCGACTAGCCCCTTGTCTATGTCTGAGATCTATTCTCTTGTCCCAAATTAAGGATCACCAAGTACAAGGAACAGTAGCCTAAACTCTCTTTACGCAAACTTTCAAGCTGCTAATCCTAGGCATGCAGGGCTAGCTAAGTGGCTGGTATGGAGTGGTTAAACAACTCCTTAAGTAACCATTGTTCATTTCTATTGCACCATGAATCCCAACATTGGGTAAAGCAAGTGTCTAGTCCATGCTTTTCTCTTTAAATACAAGCAACCATGGCAGTCTGTTATAGTGATAAGAGTGTTGGAGAAATCTGAGTAAAGAATTCTTAGTTTCTAAGCATTACCAAATCAGTGTGTGAGATATCAAGGTTAAAGCTCGAGAAGGTATAATTTCTACTTCGTTCTTAACTTGAGTCTTGTTTGATTCTCGGTTTTCCTAAATTAATAGGTTAAGTATGATGAATTAGCATGATATAGGGTGTTTAGAAAGTTTACTTTCGTGCATGAATATGTTAATAATTGCCTGGAATCAAGTCGTGAATACTTTGCAAAACAGAGCACGTTCACTGCTTCTGAACTCCATGGGGTGAAGCTGCACCGTACTTAGGAACCAGCTGATGGGTTTGGTCATGTTAGACCATGTATTAAGAAATTCCCTTAGGCTGTATGCATATAGTAAAGTCTTAATGAAATTAACCCAACAAACTTAGACCTTGTCTAAATAGTGTAGACCGAAGTCTCTGAAGAGCTGACTTCGGAGATGTCTTCGGACAAAGCGTGTTGTCTTCGGACAAGTCGTAATATCTTCGGACATTGCTAAATGACTTCGGCTTCGAAAATGGCCATATGACTTCATCTTCGGACATGGCCAGACGTCTTAGGCTTCGGACATGGCTAGACGTCTTAGGCTTCGGACATGGCCAGATGTCTTGGCGAGATGTCCTGGGACTCGGAGACAACATCATAACATGATATATGGATGGATTAATAAATATTCCTATACTGCTATAAACTATTATTACACGAATGAGTTCTAAGTAGAGAATTTTACTAACTTAGGGAAAATAAATCTAATGCCTACAAACATGCGTAGAAAAGGGGTCGGTGGGATTAATAGATGTTATGGTCTACTTAAAGCAATGAACCTCTTGGAACTACGAAGAAGAAAGATTATGAATAAACTAGCAGTGGTCAAACGTATGAGCATGTTAGTGAACAGCTATGAGTTTTGATGGGTGTAGCAGTATACATAGATAGAAAAAAAAATGTGTTATGTGTACATGTTGTTTATATATGTATATCAAGTGTGTTTGGCTAATGAATACCTATACTTACATAAATAGGACAAACATAGTTCATTGAGGTGTTTTTCGCTATAAGTAGCAATCAACGCTAAAGGCAAGTTCCCTAACCTCACTCAAATTTACATTGAGCAAGTATCCGAACACTATTATTATTGTGTTACAAGTTCCTTACTTCTTACACTGTATACACTCGAATTGTCGTCTCAAGCAAATATCTGTTTCTATTCGAAAATCATTTATATACCTTGACATTGTTGCAAGCATTGGATTTATTGTGCGCACATGAGTATGATTAAATGTTATGCATAACGTAGGGTACTTTAGGCTGATCACCTGTTGTACTCATTTACATTGGATTATAGTGTAATACTGTTAATTCTAGTAAGAGTTCTTAGTCCTTAGTGATTTGCTTTCGATTACTCATTCATGTTGAACACGGAAATGAATGAAATCACGAAATTTTGTTGATATCCTTGATCTATAGCGACACCTATTGAATACTCTTGATATTTCTTGATATCCTTGAACTACCAATTATTATTATACCCTTGAAAGGTTTAAATGCTATATTTGCATGTTCTTACGGCTATATTACTTCTTTCGGGCAAACTCGTTGCTCATTCTTGCTTCCTAAAACATTACGATTAAAAGCGAAGCAAGCGGTACTTGAGACGAGGACAAGGGAAAGAGCAAAGCATTTGAATAACTTAGTCCTTAAGACTAGAAGTATTATTATTATTGTTATGCTTGTTATGATGTATTCAAGAATGATTAAGTTATGTTTAAGTTAATCACTGAATTGTCGTAGTAATGGTTACGGTACCTTGGGACGCAAATATTTATATTATATCAATGTAAATTATTCTAGTATTTCTGTTGTTGATATAGTAAGATATTCGTAGTTGTACGTGATGCACCAAATTCGAGATATGGGTGTCCGAATTTTTGGGGGCGTCATAGTCCTGCACTTAACAGACGACGATACTGTGTTACGTGCAAGTGAGAATCCAGGTTCTACTAAGTGGAAGAGTATGGTAGCAGTCATATCCACTTAAACTGATGGGGTTAACACATTACTCACAATGCCAACAATTCAACTCAAGGGAAGCAACAACCCTTTGAAAGTGGCCGCTCCCGAGCCAATCAACTTGTTGTACAGAGCACAATATCATATTGTTAGCTTGCACAAAGTTCCGTGGAATTATGGAGAAGGTGAAGGATCCACCTCACATACCACTGTTATAGTGTCGAATGAAAATCCACTGTATCTTCCCCAACGAGTGATGAAGTCTACCATCAAATTAAAAGGGAAAATACCCATGGAGAAGATTAAAAATTTCCTCCACACTATGGATCATAACGAAGCCACGGTGGTTTTAAGCTTAAAAGAAGCTCCACAACAGATATCAATTTTGGACTTGGTCCTAACTTCCAACAATCACCGAAAGGTCTTGTTAAAGGTTTTAGAAGAAGCCTATCTACCAACATCAGTTGATACGGAAAAATTTCAACATTTGGTTGATCACATTTTCAACAACAATGTGAAATCCTTCACTGATGATGACATACTGCCCGAGGGGACCGGTCATTGCAAGTCGTTTCACATTGCGGTCTTGTCCTCTGGATATATGCTAGCTGGAGCCTTGATAGATGGAGGTTCATCTCTAAATATATGTCCATACGCTACCTTGGTGAAGATGAATATCAATTTTAACCGAATTCGGAGTAGCCATACTATCATCAAAGCTTTTGATGAAACCTGTCGAAATTCGGTCGGAGTAATTGAACTGCCAATCGAAATTGGTCCTCATACATTGTGACGCCCCCAAAATTAGGTATACATCACCCATCTTGGGTCGCCAGATACATGGTACAAAATTCAAATATAACTTACTAATACAACTGTCGTGTACAATACGACAAAACATAAACTGTGAGTTTGAATACAATTATTGTCTACTAGAGAGTATACAAACTCAAAAGGAGTCCTCATTACAATTATTATCACACTATTTCCCAAAATAGTGAGGACTACTAATGCTATCCTCTGGACCATCACTCCATTCCCCGACTCGTCCCAACTATATTCTCATTTCCTGAAGAGAACAGTGAAAGAAAGGGTGAGCTCAACTAGCCCAGTAAGAAATATTATGACTAAGATAATGCAGAATAAATTATCATTAGCCTCCAACAATGTTAAACTGATTAAATACAATAGACATCAAGTTTAACAACAGCGGAACAAGCAATCCATTAAAAGAGTCAAGTAGAGAATAGAATCTACTATCTTTTATGATTTAAAAAGTTTTTCATCACTTTTATAGCTGAGACTCAGCTCAATAAATAATCCACATCATTAAATCATCCCTGCACTACAGGCCAAGGATATTCTTTAGTATCACGACCACGAATTATACATGCACTACGGGCCAAAGATAATCGTGTTTTCATCAATGGTCCTGATCATGCCATAAAACAATTCATCTTTGCTCCCTTGGCCGAAGAGAATCCATAGCCATAATCATACCAAAAATTGTCCATCAATGCACTACGGGCCAATGAGGACTTTTAATTTTCACATCATTTGTAACATTACGGTCATGATTATACCGAATAATCCCTGGTCATAATCATACCAAGTCCATCTATGCATTACAGGCCACAGATGACTTTCAACATAACATGAACATGATGATGATGACAATGTTATAAGAATTCAATTAAACAAGTTCAAGAATTAATTTGTCCAGGAACCAATAACGTCCAAATTGTAAACATGATAATGCTTTGTAGAATAAATTCAAGAATGCTCAGAAGAACATTTCCATGAAAAATACTGGATGAAGCGCAAATAACAAGGATATTCCACTAACTTCATGGAGTATAGAAGTCAAAATTTTAATCAACTGAGTATAATACCGAATGGAATAACAAAAGATATCACCATGAATGCGATACTTAGCATAGGCAGTTATTCAACGAGAATAATAATAACGGAACCGGTCGGGTGAAATTCACCGCAAGACGAGGATATTCCAACAAAATAATAAATGCGGAATAATAAATGATGGAACCAGTGCGTCAGATATATACGATGAGGATATTAAACAGAATAATAAAGACGGAATAATAAAAAATGGAACCGGTCCCAGATATATAGCATGAAGACGGGATATTCCGATAGAATAATAAAGATAGAATAATAGAAGAATGTCACAAAGTATAGGGTAGCCCGCGTATACAGGTTATTCCAACATAACAATAAAGAAATGGAATAACAGAAGTTCTCTTCTTGAATACAAAAGAATAATATCCCTTACCGTAAAATAATACTTGATATAAGAGTAGTGAAGTAGCAGAAAACTTTTCTTCTATCTCTCTATAGTCTCTCTCTATAGTTTCTATCTCTAGAGTTCAGTGAATTCGTAAGAAAATAATGAAGGAATGAGCTTCTATTTATAGGAAAATGGAATGCATAGTAACTAATCCATGAATGGTCCAGATTGATTTACTTTAATCTGACGGTCCATATTTAAAGAAAAATCTTTTAAATAAAATATAATATTTTCTATTTATATAAAAAGATTTTTACTATGAAAACACTATGCGGGCACTATGCAAACACTATGCATAATAAAATATAATATATTCTATTTATTGAATAACTTTAATAAAGTATTACATTTTATATAAAAAAAATTTACTATCTGAAAAACACTATGCATAATAGAATATAATATATTCTATTTATAGAATAACTTTAATAAAGTATTCATTTTATATAAAAAGATGTTTTATTTTATTACGTGAATAAAACAAAACTTCTAAATCAACAATAATTGAATCAAATAATGTGAGATACTATTCAATGAACTATTGTAGCAATAATTGAACAAAACTGAGTGACTTCTCACATAAATATCAATAATCAATACAGTGTGCTACTATGCAACAACGCGTATTACTGTACTTTTACTATTGAGTAGTTTAACAGTATCAACGGTAAAACTTCCGCCGTTATTTTCAATAAAATATTTTTGTCGTTTTCTTAATCCAAACCAATAATTCCGTTAATAGGGTCCACTAATGATTGTCTGGTCGTTACGAATATTTTACATTTAAAAGCGAATATTCCACGACCAATCGAATATAATATGACAACTTGCATACTTTGCAAAATTTATAAATATTACCCACAACTATAACATTATCTCAAATTCACACCATAATATAAAAAAATTATTTCGAGAAAAATTAATTCTTTATTCATAAAATCTGGGGTTTCACAATCTCCCCTCCTTATGGAATTTCGCCCTCGAAATTTACGTACGTACCTGGTATGCCGAACAGGTGAGGATACCTTGACTTCATTTCAGATTCTAACTCTTGAGGTATAACCCTTGAGTGTTGGATACGATTCTTCTTATCCAAGATTTTAACACGAGATCTCATACGTTAAATCATCCGCTATCTCATCCGATTCTAAATTAATAATGTGGTTCGGGTCATCCACATATTTACGTAACATTGATACATTAAAAATGTTATGAGCACGCGACATACTTGGCGGTAAAACGAGTATATAAGCCAGAGTTCCTACTCAATCGAGGATTTCAAATGGGCCAATTAAATCGAGGGTTGAGATTTCCTCTCTTCAGTAACTCTTGCTTCTAAAATAACGCCCTCTTGAACCTTCTTCTTCACATTCATTAGATTCGGGTATGTAGCTTGAGCGTCTTTAACTTTATCGTTTAAATTCGATTTTACTCGTATATTCGTTATCTTCACGTGGGTCCCTAGAGTCTTTAACTCTATCTTCATCATTTGCAAGTTATACGAAATGAGTCTTTGTGTTAACAACATCGCACTTGTAAACGCATACGATCTTCAACTCAACACGTCAGCTACCACGTTTTCTCTTCCACGATGATATTGAATAGTACAATCGTAATCTTCAACAACTCGAGTCAACATCTTTGGCGCATGTTACATTCATTTTAGTTGAAGAAATATTTGAGGGTTTTAGAAATGGGTTTTGTACTAGGGTTAATACAAAATTCGATTTCATGCTCTATGGGTAAGCTAAGAAGTCTTCAAGAATACGTAAGGAAAATTATTAACAATAGAAATATCATTCAAAACTGTGACTCTCATCCAAGACTTGGATAGTACGTCACATTGATACCAACTGTGACTTCTCTCCCTTAACCTAGATAGCACCTCACAATGATACCTATCAACTTGTCATCGTCCTTCACGACGTCGCCTACAGAAAGTCTGGCTTCGATGCATTCCACACCAGGAAGTCATCAGTAAAAGGATCGAGGCTCTTTACTTATGGCTTGATATGATAATGATTGAATTTAGTGGTTTGGTTGCTTGAATTTGCAGAATAGGTTGGTTAGGAATATGAAAGCTATCAACCTTACGAAAAACATGATGAGTAGTTAACCAATCATTTCAAAAAAAAAAAACCACATCAAATGCAAGTATTTTCAAAGAGATAAGATCGACAGGTAACGTGAAACTGTCGATTTGAATCAAACAAGATTTATAAACAGTGGAGGTAACGAAGGTTTCTCCCAATGGAGTTTCAATAGATAAATCAAAGTTTAACTTCTTCGGAGTTAAGTACAAACATTGAACACAACTAGGTGAAATAAAAGAGTGAGTAGAACCGGTATCTAACACGGTATAGACTTCGTAAGAGCTTATGATTAACTTACCCATGATAATTTTATTCAGGTTCCTCGTCACGAGAAAAAAAAAGCTCTCTCTTAAACTACCGGCTTTGGCTTGTCTGGGACATCCTTTGGCATCACTATCCCAGTTGGACTTGACTTCACCATACGACAAAATCGAGCTAGGTGACCTTCTCTTCCGCAATTTCCACTTCTATTATCTTGGCCATGATTACCACCGAAGTGGTTACCATTCTTGGCATGATAATTTCCCCCACGATGGTTATCATTGTTCCGATGGCCGTTGCCACCGGTATGATTATTATCGTGTTGTTGGTCGTTGCCTTTTGGTTGTGCTGACTCATTATCGTGCTCCAATAACTGAGCCCTATTCACAACATCTGAATATAAATAAAGTTTGTGAGAAATGAGGTATTGACGTATATCGGGTTTCAAACCTAGCAAAAACATTCGCGTCATTCGCTCCTCATTATCGACCAAATGGGATGCAAACCGGGATAACTCCGCAAACTTAGCCTCGTACTGCGACACGGTCATATTGTTTTTCTCCAGCTTGATGAATTCTACCTCCTTCATGTGACAAATACTTTCAGGAAAGTACTTGTCGTTGAATAATTCTTGGAACTTCTCCCAAGACATCTTGAGTGCGTCAGGCTAGGTACTTTTTACAGATTCCCACCAATGATCTCCTTCTTCACGCAACATAAAGGTGGCGAATGGAAACTTTTGCTCCTCTGAGCATTCCAAGACATCAAATATCTTGGTAATCTGCTTTATCCATGTCTCGCCTTAAGTGGTTCAAAGCTTTCCCAAAAACTCCGGTGGTCCCGGCTCCTTGAGCGCTTAGCGATGACCAGCAAGTGGGTTACCATTGTTTCCACCTGCATTATGGATAGGAGCTGCCTTCGCCCGTTATTGCATGAATTGCTCCTTAAACTGCTTAGCGGTGACCGTCCGAGAGTTATCAGTATTTTTACCTGAATTTTGGATGAGGCGCTTTCACCGATGTTGCATGAATTGCATAAAGCCTATGACCATCCCATCATTCACCATTTCATCGGAGTTATTGTTTTCATGAGGAGTATTGTCCTCTGGTTGCACATTATCCACGATTATTGATCCGTGGAGACTCAAGCGGTCTCTGTGCTCCATTGATAATCTCAACATTCTCGGATGCCATTTTCAAATATCGCCACAAAACAAGGGTTAATTAACATATCACATATTATCCTATACTTTGATGACCAATTAAATACCAAATAAACTTAGGTAGGTCATACTAGCGAAGGAATTCCCCGTCTCTCCCCTCCTAGTTCTTATCTCACATCTTAGCCAGGGATCATATCCCTAAGCTTTGATACCAACTGTGACGCCGCCAAAATTAGGTATACATCACCCAAAATTACTATCTTTTATGATTTAAAAAGTTTTTCAGCTCGATAAATAATCCACATCATTAAATCATCCCTGCACTACAGGCCAAGGATATTTTTTAGTATCACGACCACGAATTATACATGCACTACAGGCCAAAGATAATCGTGTTTTCATCAACGGTCCTGATCATGCCATAAAACAATTCATCTTTGCTCCCTTGGCCGAAGAGAATCCATAGCCATAATCATACCAAAAACTGTCCATCAATGCACTACGGGTCAATGAAGACTTTTAATTTTCACATCATTTGTAACATTACGGTCATGATTATACCGAATAATCAATGGTCATAATCATACCAAGTCCATCTATGCACTACAGGCCACAGATGACTTTCAACATAACATAAACATGAGGATGATGACAATGATATAAGAATTCAATTAAACAAGTTCAAGAATTAATTTGTCCAGGAATCAATAACGTCCAAATTGTAAACATGATACTACTTTGTAGAATAAAATTCAAGAATGCTCAGAAGAATATTTCCATGAAAAATACTGGATGAAGCGCAAGTATCAAGGATATTCCACTAATTTCATGGAGTATAGAAGTCAAAATTTTAATCAACTGAGTATAATACCGAATGGAATAATAAAAGATATCACCATGCATGCGGTACTTCGCATAGACGGTTATTCCAACAGAATAATAATAACGGAACCAGGTCAGGTGAAATTCACACCGACAGGATGTTAGAATAGAATAATAAATGCGGAATAATAAATGATGGAACCAGGTCTGGCGTATAGCACAGACAGGATATTCTAACAGAATAATAAAGACGAAATAATAAAAATGGAACCAGGTCCGGCGTATAACACAGACAGGATATTCTGACAGAATAATAAAGACAGAATAATAGAAGAATATCACCAAGTATAGGGTAGCCCGCGTATACAGGTTATTCTAACAGAACAATAAAGAAATGGAATAACAGAAGTTCTCTTCTTCAATACAAAAGAATAATATCCCTTACCGTAAAATAATACTTGATATAAGAGTAGTGAAGTAGCAGAAAACTTTTCTTCTATCTCTCTATAGTTTCTCTCTCTAGAGTTCAGTGAATTTGTAAGAAAATAATGAAGGAATGAGCTTCTATTTATAGGAAAATGGAATGCATAGTAACTAATCCATGAACGATCTAGATTGATTTACTTTAATTTGATGGTCCATATTTAAAGAAAAATCTTTTAAATAAAATATAATATATTCTATTTATATAAAAAGATTTTTACTATGCAAACACTATGCGGGCACTATGCAAACACTATGCATAATAAAATATAATATATTCTATTTATAGAATAACTTTAATAAAGTATTACATTTTATATAAAAGATTTTCTATTTTATTACGTGAATAAAACAAAACTTGTAAATCAACAATAATTGAATCAAATAATGTGAGATCTTTATCGTGACTATTGTAGCAATAATTGAACAAAAGCTGAGTGACTTCTCACATAAATATCAATAATCGATATATCGTGTGCTCTTATGAAACAACGCATATTCTTGTACTTGTACTACTAAGGTAGTTCAATGAGTATCAGCAGTAAAACTTCGTAGTTATTTTCAATAAAAATATTTTTATCGTTTTCTCGATCAAACAATAATTAAGTTAATGAGGTCCACCAATTATTTGTAATAAATCGCGAATATTTTCTGTTTAATCTGAATATTCTCCGACCAATCGAATATAATATGACAACTTGCATACTTTGCAAAATTTATAAATATTACCCACAACTATAACATTATCTCAAATTCACACCATAATATAAAAAAATTATTTCGAGAAAAATTAATTCTTTATTCATAAAATCTGGGGTTTCACATACATTCTGCGTATCTTTCCACGTACTCAAGATAGATTCGGGATAGAACCTGCTCTTGGGACGACCATGGATTCACACTATAAGACCCCAACTTTTATGAATAAAAATGAATTTTCTATAAATATCATTTTTAAATATTATGGAATGATTTTGATATAATGTTATAATTGTGGGTAATATTTATAAATTTTGCAAAGTACGCAAGTTGTTATATAATATTCGATTGGTCGGGGAATATTCGTTTTAACAGGAATATTAAATAAAAGACAATCATTGGCGGACCCTATAATGTAAATTATTGTCGGATTGAAAAACGACAAAAATACTTTTATGAAAATAATGGCGGAAGTTTTACCGTTAACTATTGAAACACCCGGTGTTAAAAAATACGAATCATATAGTTGCACGAGAGAGCATACGATATTGATTATTGATGCTTACGTGAGAAGTCACTCAGTTTTGTTCCATTATTGTTACAGTAATTGCTGCATAGTATCTCACGTTATTTGATTAATTTATTTTCAATATTTTATAATCAATAATTGAGATGACAAAGTTATTAATATTATTATTTTCAATATTAACGATGTCTAGAAGTTCTGTCAAGGAGAGGTTTGGTCACCTAATTGCTCGCCAATGGGGAGAAATCCTTATTAGAAAGCCCTCTCTTTCCTGGGGACGACCTGGTCGATTAATGTTGTGAATTATAATATTGATGATAAATATTGTTAAAAATATTGAGGAAGTTTATATATATAATATTATGTGTGTGGTGAGTGGAATATATATAATATTATGTGTGTGTGAGTGGAAAATGGTGGAAAAGTAGAATTTTGGTGGAAAAGTGGGAATGGTGGGATGAGAATTAGTATTATATGGCATGAATTGTAAAGGGTGGGGAAGTGATGTGAGACGGGTGGTGTATTTTTTAATCAAGTTGTGGCTATATGTATATTATATATATATATATATATATATATAATTGTATAGTATATGGGTGGGTAATGGTAGTCCTAGTAGATAAAATTTGGCAGGTTATGGATTGATTTGTCAAGCTTGAATGTTATTGGCCAATTTTTTTCAATCATGCAGCATGATTGGCAACTTGTAAATTATGGAGCATTTTAATTGGCCAAGGCTTTTAAAGTGGCATGTGTTTATTTTTTTCATTGGCCAACTCTTTGAAAAAGATTCTTGATCGTTGGATCGATTGGAGTACGTGAATCGACAAATGATTAAAATCTCAATTCTCTTTATGCAGTCCAATAGTATCCTTCGATTCTCCTATAAATAGAAGCTCATTCCTTCATTATTTCTTACGAATTCACTAAAACTCTAGAGAGAGAAAATTATAGAGAGAAAGAAGAAGAGAAGTCTGCTACCTTTATTTTCTTATATCCAGTTTCTTTTACGTTAAGGGGTATTATTTCTTTTGTATTCATGAAGAGAACTTATGTTATTCCATTCTTTATTATTCTGCTGGAATAACCAGTATACGCGGACTACCCTATACTTGGTGACATTCTTCTATTCCGTCTCTATTATTATTACATTGGAATATCACATGCATGCTTTTTACTGTGGGACTGGTTTAAATCTTTATTATTATTACATTGGAATATCACTGTCTGCATGCATTTTACGCAGCACTGGTTCTATTTTTTATTATTCATTGGACCATCTTCTCGGTGTGAATTTCGCTACCGACTTCGGTTAGATTACTTATTATTTCGTTGGAATAACTTTGTCATCTGCAATCCGCATGCATGGTGATTTATTTTGTTATTCCATTCATTATTATACCCAGTTGGTTAAATTTTTGACTTCTATACTCCATGAAATTAGTGGAATATCCTTATTATTTGCGCTTCATCCAGTATCTTTTCATGGAAATATTTTTTGAGCATTCTTGAGTGTTACTCTACAAAGAAGTATCATGTTTACAGTTTGGACATTATTAGTTCCTGGATAAATTAATTCTTGAACTTGTTTTATTGAATTCTTATATCATTGTCATCATCCTCATGTTTATATTATGTTGAAAGTCATTTGTGGCCTGTAGTGCATAAATGGACTTGGTATGATTATGACCAGGGATTATTCGGTGTAATCATGACCGTAATGTTACAAAGGATGTGGAAAAGTCCTCATTGACCCGTAGTGCATTGATGGACAGTTGTTGGCATGATCATGACCATTGATGAATACACGAATATCCTTGGCTATGGTGTATGGATAATTTGTGGTTGTGATACTAATGAATATCCTTGGCCGTAGTGCAGGGATGATGTGGATTATTTATTAAGCTGAGTCTCAGCGATAAAAGTCATGAAAAACCTTTTAAATCATAGAAGATAGTAGATTTTATTCTCTACTTGACTCTTCTAATGGATTGCTTGTTCCGCAGCAGTTAAACTTGATGTTTGTTATATTTTATCAGTTTAACACTGTTGAAGGCTAATGATAATTTATTCTGCATTATCTTAGTCATAATATTTTTTACTGGGCTAGTTGAGCTCACCCTTTTACTTTCATTGTTCTCTTCAGGAGATGAGAACGTAGCAAGGACTAGTCGGGGAACAGAGTGATTGGTCCCGATAATAGCATTAGTAGTCCTCACTATTCTATGAAATAGTATGATAATAAATGTAATGAGGACCCCATTGAGTTTGTATATTGTCTAGATGACAATATTTATATTAAAACTCACAGTATATGTTTAGTCGTATTTTACACGACTGTTGTATAATTAAGTTGTATTTGAATTTTGTAACATATATTTGGCGACTCAAAATAGGTGATGTATACCTATTTTGGGGGCATCACACACATGGCAGGGGCAGTCCCCTCCACTCTTCATCAACAACTGAAATACATTATCAACAATAGCCTGGTCACGGTCAATGTTGAACCAGAATTTCCTCAACACGGGGACATTCCATTCATCAATGCCAATGCAGATGTTGAGCCGATCAGTTTTCATGCCTTGGAAGTAAGCAATACCCAATACCATGCTATTGGAATGCCATTGCCCGAACCCAAGATTTCTACCGAGGTAATGTCGGCTACTCAAGAAATGATGTCGTTGGGTCATAAGCCGGGACAAGAGTTAGGTAAAGATTGCTAGGGTATCAAGTACCCAATTCGATTAACTAAGCAAACTGGAACAGCTAGACTAGGTTATTCTGGAAGTTCTAGTCACAAGAATCCTCATAAGCATCAGCAGATTCCTTCAACTTCAACCATGCGGCATTTATCTTCGCCTTCAAGCTCTAAGTCTGTACAACCTCCTATAAAGGTGCCAGCCAATGTAATGGCTATGTTATTTCCCAAGCCGGTACCGGTAAAGGAGAAAGAAGTCTTTGTTCCAAATCCCACAGTGGAATAAGAGGAACGAAGAATCAAGCAAGACGTCATCCGAATGATGTCAGGCATATGCATCATCGTTCATGATGAACATACAAACAGATACACCCCAGACGATGATTGCCCTGACATAATGGCGTCAAGGGTAGAAACTCTTTCTGCCCTATAGATATAATAACTCCTTAATTTTCTGTATAGTATTAGCAGTTTATTTTGTCAGTATATGCTAACACTATGTATGATCAACACATTGCATATATACTAAGTGAAATCATATTTTGTTTCAGGACTCTGAATTTAGATGTGCATGTACTCGCTGGTACGGTGCCTCTTCCCCACAAGGATTGTACCTTTGATGTAGAGATAAATTCAGCCTTGATAGAAATACAGGATGACATTGAAATGCCTCCAAAAATTCAAGAATGGGTCAAAGACAAACCTAAACCCAACCTTGATCAAACCACTTCTTTCAATCTCGGAACCTTAGAAAGCCCTAAGTTAATCCAGATTGGTTCAGACCTTACCCCAAACCAAAGGAATGATATGGTTATGCTATTAACCCAATTCCAGGATGTGTTTGCATGGTCTCATGAAGACATGGTGGGTTTGTCCACTGACATTGTCCTTCATCGCCTTCCCATTAAAGAGGTATTTAAGCCAGTCAAGCAAAAGCTCAGGCGATTGAGTGGATTACCGGGAGTTGAACAAAGCTTGCTTAAAAGATTGTGTCCAACATTGTTCCCGTGCCTAAACCCGGAGGGAAGGTGCGAGTTTGCGTGGATTACCGGGACTTGAACAAAGCTTGCTTAAAAGATAGCTTTCCCGTACCATTTATCCACATTCTCATTGACAATATTGCTCAATACGACATGTACTCCTTTGCTGATTTCTTTGCAGGGTATCATCGGATCATGGTTACTGAGGAAGAGCGTGAGAAAACTGCTTTCATCACGCCTTGGGGAATTTTTTTGCTATAGACGGTTGTCATTCGGCCTCATCAATGCTGGAGCCACCTATCAACGAGCTATGATGGCTCTTTTCCACGACTTAATGCAAAAAGAGATCGAGATCTACGTGGATGACATCATTGTTAAATCTCGGAAGGAGGATGACCATCTAGACCATCTCAGAAAATTGTTCAATAGGTTGCATAAGTACAACTTGAAGTTGAATCCAGCCAAGTGCGCCTTTGGCGTTAAATTAGGCAAGTTGCTAGGATTTCTAGTCAGCCACAAGGGGATTGAGCTTGATCTTGCCAAAATCCAAGCCATCATGGAAATTCCCATTCCTCAGACAGAAAAGGAAATACGGGGATTTTTGGGAAGAATCAACTTCATTGGCAGGTTTATCTCTCAACTCACAGCAACCTGTGAGCCAATCTTCAAGCTATTAAGGAAGAACTCCTCCATGAAATGGAATGATGAGTGTCAAAATGCCTTCCTCACAATCAAGAAACAGCTAGTCAAAGCTCCCGTGTTGGTACCACCCAGGGATGATGTTCCCCTATTCATGTACCTGTCCATAAGTGACAATGCCATGGGCTGCATGCTGGGACACAAGGACGATAGAGGCCAAGAACGAGCTATCTATTACCTCAGCAAAAGGTTTAGTAGCAGTGAACACAAGTACACTCTGATCAAAAACACGTGTTGTGATTTAGCATGGGCTTCCATGAGGTTACAACATTACCTCCATGGTCACACAACCCATCTCATATCCCGCGTGGATCCTCTCAAATACGTGTTCAATAAACCCATGTTAAATTGTCACCTTTCTAGATGGTAGTTGATCCTACAACAATTTGACATACTAGCCGCCGCACCTTCAGGGGATTTTAAACCCTTGGAGACATACTTCCCCGGTGAAGGAGTAATGACAGTTCAGCAACACCATCAGTACGATACACGCCAATTATGGAAGATGTATTTTGATGGAGCTGTTAATCTAGAAGGTTCTGGAGCTGGAGCAGTTCTAGTATCTGGTACGGGGGAACATATCCCGTCGCCGTCAAATTGCAGTTTGTCAGCACAAACAACATAGGTGAGTATGAAGGTTGTCTAATGGGGCTAAAACTTGCCCGTTCAATGGGCATCAGGCGGTTAACTATCTTTGGAGATTCAGAGTTGGTAATCAGACAATCCACCAGAATCTATCAAACCAAGGAACTACATTTGCTGCCCTACCATCGGCAAGTTTTACGGATGGTTTTGGAGTTCGAAGAAATCTCCTTTATGTACATTCCTCGTAATAGGAATGACTTTGCGGATGCGTTAGCGACTTTTGCCTCCTTGATTCGCATATCAGGTAAGGAACATTTGCCAAGCGTCATAATTTCCCTGCACAAGGCCCCAGCCTACGGGAATTACGTAAGAGAAGTATCGGATGAGCTACCTCCCATCCAACATCCTTAGTATCTGCATATCAAGGAATATCTACGAGATGGATCTACACCCACTAAGGCAAGCCCGACTGAAAAAGGCGGATCCATCGACTTGATATAAAATTCTACCTGAGTGGAGATGCGCTCTACAAAAGAGATGCAGGACTAGGTCTCCTCAGATGTTTAGACAAAGATCAAGCCCAAAGGCTTATGGATGAAATCCATGGTGGAGTCTGTGGCCCCCACATGAGTGGCTCCCTCCTTATCAAGAAAGTCCTCAGGACAGGACATTATTGGCTATCTCTCAAAGCTGATTGCCATAACCACGTCAAGGGATGATATCAGTGCCAGATTCATGGGAATGCTATACACGCTCCTCCAAGGGAACTCCACAACACGAGTTCACCGTGGCCCTTCTCAATATGGGGAATGGACGTTATCGGGCCCATTGAGCCTAAAGCCAGTAATGGACATCGATTTATCTTCACCATGATCGACTACTTCACCAAGTGGGTAGAGGTAGCCTTCTTCCCCCGGGTTACTAAAGAAGTCATCATTGCTTTCATCAGAAACAATGTCGTTTGTCGAATGGACAACCAGAGGTGATTGTGCCAGACAATGGTAAGAACCTCAACAACAAAATGATGGAGGAATTATGTAGTAAATTCCACATCAAACATCTTAACTCTGTCATCTATCGTCCGAAGATGAATGGTGCTGTTGAAGCGGCTAACAAAAATATCAAGAAAATTGTGCAAAAAATGTCCGCCAACCACAAAGATTGGCCTGACCTATTGTCTCTTTCTCTGTTATCCTACAGAACCTCAATGTGCATTTCCACTGGGAAAACCCCCTACGCATTAACCTATGGGATGGAAGCAGTGCTCTCCATAGAAGTTGAAATGGAATCCCTCAGAGTGTTGATAGACGCTCAACTGGATGAAGACCAATGGGTACAAGACAGGTATCACCAATTGTCTCTAATAGACGAAAGGCGAACCACGTCTATCTTCCATGGTTAGTTATATCAGCAAAGGATCGCGAGATCCTACAACAAAAAAGTCCGGCTAAGGAAGTTTAAATAGCATGACTTGGTTTTGAAGAAGATCCTTGACAACCAAGATCAGTCTATGGCAAAATTCGCTCCTAACTGGGAAGGCCCGTTTGTTGTCAAGGAAGTATTGACAAGAGGCGCTCTCAGATTGCAAGAAATGGACGGCGATGCATTTCCGCAACTCATCAACTCAGATGCTGTGAAACGGTAAAATGTCTGAAGTTGTCATCAAGCAAACATCCTGGTGTTGGACCATCAGATCACTAGTCATTCTGGTTCTTTAACCCTTTACCACATACAACTCTTCTACCCCTTTCCCCTTAAGGAAACATACTTTTCAAGTCAGTAGCCTGGCTTCTGTAACAACCCAAAAATTTTGATTGTCCAGAATTTAGGTATAAGGAATTAATTATTAATAAAAGGAATTTTTATTAATATTATTATGTGCTATGTGTTTATTAATCGTTTTATAACCTAGGATGATTATAAATCGGGTGTATTCTAGCTACGAGCTAGATTGAGCGAATAAGAATTTTCAAGAGGAAAATGAAACTTTTCCGGGAACAAAATATTTTTCGGGGAAAAAGACGAAATAGGCACTATTCATCCGTTTCTGCTCGGAGATTTATTTTGAAATTCCGAGAAGTTACTGATTACGTAAAATGTTGAGACGTAATGGAATATTCAATAATATTTCAGTTATGGCAAAAACGAAGTTTCCGCCTGCGGACTCAAAACCTAGGGTTAGGAAAAGTGAGTTCCGAGAATTTTATGATCACGTATAATCATTAGGGTTATTATGCGTGAGAAATATGAGGATAATACTAGTTATTATATGAGTATAGTAAGAAGATTAGTACGACGTATAATACGAATATCGCACGAATTATTTACGAAGAGAATACGAGAATACGAGAATGAGATGCGTAGAATACGATTAGTCTTAATGGACTTGGAGTTCATGGACTTTGTAGAATCTAATTGGACTTGGATTATGTTAAGCCCAACGCTTTGTAAAATCAAGCCCAAGATAGGCCCAATAAGAATTAGGGTTAAGGCCCAAACCAAGAAAAGAAACCGCGGATCGAACCGATGGGTAAACGGATGGGTAATAACCAATGGGCAACCCATGGGTTGACCCATGGGCATGTGGGTCGGCTACTTGGCCACGAATTAAGGGTGGTGGCCTAGTAAACTTGGTGGCTAAGTTGTTGGAGGAGGTGGGAATAGTAAGGAGGCGGGGGCGAAATGACTAAAATGCCCTTAACTTTGATTTTCTATAAATAGGAAGCTCATTTGTATATTTTTAGGATTTTGAAAATCCCACACTTGAGAGAGAGAGAGAGAGAGGGAAGTCAGATGGGAGGGAGAAGGAAGAACATTAGCATGAATGATCGGATCAAAAGTGTTCGTGAAATAGAAAAGCTTGCAAATCGCCGGCTTTGTCTAGCGGGAGAAAAATAAGAAGAAGAGGTAATCTAAAACCTAGTTTCTTCTAATATTTTCTTTAAGTTTAAAATGTTTAAAACATAGCTTAATGAGAATAGAGAGAAGATGATGTTAGAAATGATTTCATATGGTTGAAATCATGAGAAAAGAAGAAATAAGAACTTAGAAATTTAGTTTATAAATTTCTTAAAGAAGTATAAGATTCGTAATGAATTAGAGCGATCTGAGTGGATTATAAGAATAAGTAGGTGAAATAAGTAATGACTGGTGTTCTATAACATCAAATTCCAATAAAAAGTGAAATCATAATCCAAAATATCAATTAAAATGAAGAACAAACGAAGAACACAAAGAACACGCGAAGAACTCGAAGAACGTTGTTGATGGACAAATTTAAAACCATCGTAATTTAATTGTTGTTGATGGACAAGTTTAAAACCATCGCGTATAAGTCAGATGTGCATTGCTTGGTTAGGAATGGTAGAAACGTTCATGAAGAACAGATTAAAACTTAGCTATAACGAAGTTATGGCGAGATTTTCGTAAAAGACGAACGAGAATTAGAAAGTTAGTAAATGAACCCGAACATGTAGGGTTTATAAGAATGTAAGAGAACATAGAAAACGTGAGTCATGGACTCAAGAACGAACGAGTTCCGAGTTCGGATGATCGAATTACGGACGAACAAACAAAGAGCATTAAAAGCGTAAAAGTGAATAAAGGGTGAAGATCAAGCCAATCGAATGGCACGTTATCGGATTCAGAACGAAGTTCTGTCCGAGGGGTATTGAAGTACGTAAGATAAGGAAGAGAATGGCTTTGGAACAATCTCGTTCCAAGTTATAACGAAGGAGTTATGAGATCAGGAAATACGTGTCTCAAACTTGATTCAAGACTTCGAGAATTTTTCTAGGGTTTAGGCTCGGCGCTGCAGCGCCAGCTGAGCCTTGGGAGGCGGTGCCGCAGTGCGATCTCGGCCATAAACTTCTGGAGAGTGGCACCGCAGCGCGAGATATAACAAAGGGTTTAGCCGCAGCATTTGCTGACCAAGGGAAGACAGAGACATAGGAGAGTTTGCATGCAAGCAAGGGAAAGAAAGGGCGAGCGCCGCATGCTTAGGTGTAGAGCAAGATCCAATAATGAGATTTTCAATGCTCAATTACTAGGGGATGTGAAAGAAAGAAATACAAACATATAGTTCACCTAAAATAACACTTAAGCAAATGACTTAAACCTTTATTAAAGGCTGAACGTAAAGATTAAGCGAGATTAAAAGATAAAGAATGAAAACGCGGGTTACGTAATCGATGTCCGGGTACCATAATCAGGATGAACGAACGTGATGGATTTCTATGGTTGTGATTCCTTAGACGTTGAGCGTTGAGAGTAATGAACATGGGGATCGTATAATGGATAACAAAAGTATTAATAAGATAGGAATTATCAAGAAAACCGTAACAAACAGTAATAAGATTAATGAAAGCCGAATGTGAGTCGATAAAGAATGAATCCGGAGGGATGACATTTAGTTGTCAGAAAGTCGTAAGAAATAAGAAATTGATTTAACGAACAATAAGTTTACTGGTTCATATAAGATAAGAATATAAATCATCCAAGATGATGAACGTGAGTAAGACATCTCCGTATGTCATAAAGCCGTAATCTGGTAAAGGAAGTTAGTCGCGTAAAATTATATTGCAAGAACGCGAACCTTAAGAAGTAAAGTTAACTAAACCAATACGTAAGTTCAATATATGACTAATTAGTGTTTAAGTTTTCTCCTTATGTGGTATATTGGAATTGAAATGAGCAGTTCAGCGTATGTTGTAGCTGGGCATAAGGCAAGTTTCCTAACTTCATTCATTTTATATGACTGTTAGTTTCTTAAACTTCTCAGATGTTGTACTTGAGAAGTCTTTTCTATGTGCATATGTGCGATGTATGTACAATGTGGTAGTATGTATGAGGCCTTGTGCAACAATTTGAACACTTCGGTGTTTCTATGATATGAATTATTCTGTGATTGAGCTGTTAAATACAAGTATGTTCTGTTTATACATGAACCATTATTGTTAAGTATGTGCTAATGATTCTATCTAGACGGGATGTGTATGAAAAAGGTAGAGGAATGAAAGTATTTAAAAATAAAAGTGACTGATGTTTTAAGATGATAGGAATCGAGACTATTCCTATTATTCAAGCTGCTTCATAACCTTTGTTCGGTTATAGAAGTTCTAAAGAAATGTTTAATTCTGAAGTTGTTTGTTCAACTGTTATGACTTGCTGGGCAATTGAATGCTCACACTTGCTTTAAATGAAAAATAATTTTCAGCGAACAAGGTTAGAAGAACTTAAGGATCCCGTAAAGATCAAGCTGACGGTATCCAGATGAATTACCATTTAGAAGGTGAATGAGCGAGAAGATCAAGTGAAGACTTGTAATATAAAGAGATAAAATTGAATTATAGACTAGTTTAATGAACTATTATGTATCCTTGGTGGCGGATAAAAGTCACTCTTGTAAGATGAAATGAATAATGTATTTATTATTATTTGTAATGAAAAAGGTTACAAGGTTTCCAGAACCTGGGATTTGAGAGTGTATGTTGTTATATTTCGGTATATAATGATGTATGTTGGATGAAGGATGTACTCGTGACGTACGAAATCCGGGTGTGAAGATAGACTGGATTTCGGGGCATTACAAGTTGATATCAGAGCTGATAGGTTATAAACCTTAGGTAGGAGTACCTAAGACTATAATCGTAGAGAGAAGGATAAGAAGATCACCACGTGACCATCGTGACTCGTAGTAACAGATTAGTTGTTAAATGATGAATGATTTATAGCTACAGCTATGAATGAAAGGTACTATCAAGTAGTACGGGAAGAAGAACTTAGATTGAGTTATGAAGGATAATATATGAATTAAAGACAACTCGTATTAAGTAGAGAGAGATTTAGAAGTTGTAAAATTTCAATTGAGGACTCATGTGATAGCTGAGTTGTATGAACCTTTGTTATGGGCAGAGGTTTGTGCTTGGTGTAACAACTTCTTAGCTTATTACAGTGATAAACATTGGGATTGGTCGCGCTATCAAGATGTATATGACGAGAAGGTGAATCTTTTCTCATGTATATACTTGATAGATAGAGAACGATAAGGTAGGTGCGAGTTCTTGAAACTCATACTTATAGTAAGTTCGTGACTCATAATAATATGGTATGTTTTCGAACGTCTCAGCGAAGGGATGCCTATGGTCTGTCTGGATGTTCTTAAACTCATATTATTGTGGAAAGTTCCTGAACTCATAATGTGTGGTAAGTTGATGGACTGTACTAAGGTATAAGGATGTTTAGACTGAAAGCACGTGGTTTTCAATAGGCTTAGTAGTGAAGGTGCTAGAGAAGATTAAGTATTGTCGCAGTAAGACAATGAAGGCAGATCGAGAATAGGATATTCCAAGTCATCTAGCTATGTTAGATTTTGAAGTTTATTGAACTCGTGCTGATATGTACATTTTGAAAAGGAAAGGATTGGTTCAACTTTTGGAACCAACGTATTTTGAAAGAGCTATTCTAGATATGTCTATACTAATTGCTTCGGCTAGACAGAAATTGATTTGAAAATATTCAAAATGAATTTTATATCATCTGTACATTCGATGCAAGGGTGGTAAAATGATGGAGTTGTTAATACCATTGAACCTGGTGTTGGATGTGATCTTAGGATCAACAACCAGCTATGGTATGATGTATAATGACGAAGTCACAAACTGACGAAGTCCTCAATGTACTGTAAAAAGTACGGTATCATGACGTCATAAAAAGTTTTGATGTATTGCAAAAAGAATTTCAAGAAGTAGTCGATGTCAATTGAATTGACTAGATGAATGTTTCCAGTTGATATCTAAAATTTATTGGTATGGTCTAAACTACTTGATTCGGCTAGACAAATGGTATGTCTTCGAGCTTTCTTTGAGAACTTATGCCAAACCAAATTGTTTTGGTGCGGAATTTAATGATTTAGTCTGAGGATAACATGGAAGAGGTAGTTACTTTCTTTGTGATTGTAAACTGACCGTTAAATAAGGGCTTATGGCGAAATGCTGTATAACCGAGTAAGAGTTCATGGTCGATTTGACCCCTCAGCAAAGGTATGAAATGTTTTAAGAGGAAATTTTATATTCCTCGATATTCCTTCTGCTTCATGATTCTTGATAGGTTATGGGGGTTAGGAATGAGGAAAAGATAAGAACTCCGTTGAAGTGAAGTTGAGAAGAAAGGTAGGCTAAAATTTCGAGGATGAAATTATGTGAAGAAGGGGTGAATGTGATGACCCGGGTAAGGGTGTGGTTTTATGAAATTTCGATGACGGAATTTTTATAAGGAGGGAAGAATGTGACAACCCGGAAATTCGGATTGTCCAGAATTTAGGTTTAAGGAATTAATTATTAATTAAAGGAATTTTTATTAATATTATTATGTGCTATGTGTTTATTAATCATTCTATAACCTATGATGATTATAAATCGGGAGTATTCTAGCTACGAGCTAGATTGAGCGAATAAGAATTTTCAAGACAAAAATGAAACTTTTCTGGGAACAAAATATTTTTTGGGGAAAAAGACGAAATAGGCACTATTCATCCGTTTCTGCATGGAGATTTATTTTGAAATGCCGAGAAGTTACTGATTACGTAAAATGTTGAGACGTAATGGAATATTCAATAATATTTCAGTTATGGCAAAAACGAAGTTTCCGCTTGCGGACTCAAAACCTAGGGTTAGGAAAAGTGAGTTCCGAGAATTTAATGATCACGTATAATCATTAGGGTTATTATGCTTAAGAAATACGAGGATAATACTGGTTATTATATGAGTATAGTAAGAAGATTAGTACGACGTATAATACGAATACCACACGAATTATATACGAAGAGAATACGAGAATACGAGAATGAGATGCGTAGAATACGATTAGTCTTAATGGACTTGGAGTTAATGGACTTTGTAGAATCTAATTGGACTTGGATTATGTTAAGCACAACGCTTTATGAAATCAAGCCCAAGATAGGCCCAATAAGAATTAGGGTTAAGGCCCAAACCAAGAAAAGAAATCGCGGATCGAACCTATAGGTAAACGGATCGGTAATAACCAATGGGAAACCCATGGGTTGACCCATGGGCATGTGGGGCGGCTACTTGGCCACCAATTAAGGGTGGTGGCCAAGTAAACTTAGTGGCTAAGTTGTTGGAGGAGGTGGAATTAGTAAGGAGGTGGGGGGCGAAATGATTAAAATGCCCTTAGCTTTGATTTTCTATAAATAGGAAGCTCATTTGTATATTTTGAGTATTTTGAAAATTCCACACTTGAGAGAGAGAGGGAAGTCGGATGGGAGGGAGAAGGAAGAATATGAACATGAATGATCGGATCGAAAGTGTTCGTGAAATAGAAAAGCTTGCAAATCGTCGGCTTTGTCTAGCGGGAGAAAAATAAGAAGAAGAGGTAATCTAAAACCTAGTTTCTTCTAATATTTTCTTTATGTTTAAAATGTTTAAAACATAGCTTAATAAGAATAGAGAGAAGATGATGTTAGAAATGATTTCATATGGTTGAAATCATGAGAAAAGAAGAAATAATAACTTAGAAATTTAGTTTATAAATTTCTTAAGGAAGTATAAGATTCGTAATGAATTAGAGCGATTCGAGTGGATTATATGAATAAGTAGGTGAAATAAGTAAAGAATGGTGTTCTATAACATCAAATTCCAATAAAAAGGGAAATCATAATCCAAAATATCGATTAAAATGAAGAACGAACGAAGAACACGCGAAGAACACGAAGAACGTTGTTGATGGACAAATTTAAAACCATCGTAATTTAATTGTTGTTGATAGACAAGTTTAAAACCATCGCGTATAAGTCAGATGTGCATTGCTTGGTTAGGAATGGTAGAAACGTTCATGAAGAACAGATTAAAACTTAGCTAACGAAGTTATGGCGGAATTTTCGTAAAAGACGAACGAGAATTAGAAAGTTAGTAAATGAACCCGAACGTGTAGGGTTTCATAAGAATGTAAGAGAACATAGAAAACGTGAGTCATGGACTCAAGAATGAATGAGTTCTGAGTTCGGATGATCGAATTACGGATGAATAAACAAAGAGCATTAAAAGCGTTAAAATGAATAAATGGTGAAGATCAAGCCAATCGAATGGCACGTTATCGGATTCAGAACGAAGTTCTGTCCAAGGGGTATTGAAGTACGTAAGATAGGGAAGAGAATGACTTTGGAACGATCTCGTTCCGAGTTATAACGAAGGAGTTATGAGATCGGGAAATACGTGTCTCAAACTTGATTCATGACTTAGATAATTTATCTAGGGTTTAGGCTCGGCGCTGCAGCGCCAACTGAGCCTTGTGAGGCGGCAGCGATCTCGACCATAAACTTCTGGAGAGTGGCGCCGCAGTGCGAGATATAACAAAGGGTTTGGCGCTACAGTGCCAGACCAAGGGAAGAGAGAGACATAGGTCGGTGGCAGCCTGAGGAAAGAAGAAGCACAAGTACAATGCATGGGTGTAAGCAAGATCCAATAATGAGATTTTTAATGCTCAATTACTAGGGGATGTGTAAGAAAGAAATACGAACATATAGTTCACCTAAAATAAAACTTAAGCAAATGACTTAAATCTTTACTAAAGGTTGAACGTAAAGATTAAGCGAGATTAAAAGATAAAGAATGAAAACGCGGGTTACGTAACTGATGTTCGGGGACCGTAATCAGGATGAACGAACGTGAGGGATTTCTATGGTTGTGATTCCTTAGACGTTGATTGTCGAGAGTAAAGAACATGGGGTTCGTATAATGGATAACGAAAGTATTAATAAGATAGGAATTATCAAGAAAGTCGTAACAAACGGAAATAAGATTAATGAAAGCCGAATGTGAGTCGATAAAGAATGAATTCGGAGGGATGACATTTAGTTGTCAGAAAGCCGTAAGAAATAAGAAATTGATTTAATAATCATTAAGTTTAATGGTTCGGATAAGATAAGAATATAAATCATCCAAGATGATGAACGTGAGTAAGACATCTCCGTATGTCATAAAGCCGTAATCTGGTAAAGGAAGTTAGTCGCGTAAACTTATATTGCAAGAATGCGAACCTTAAGAAAAAAAGTTAACTAAACCAATACGTAAGTTAAATATATGACTAATTGGTATTTATGTTTTCTCTTTATGTGTTATATAGGAATTGAAATGAGCAGTTCAGCATATGATGTAGCTGGGCGTAAGGCAAGTTTCCTAACTTCATTCATTTTACATGAATGTTAGTTTCTTAAACTTCCCAAATGTTGTACTTGAGAAGTCTTTTCTATGTGCATATGTGCAATGTATGTACAATGTGGTAGTATGTATGAGGCCTTGTGCCACAATTTGAACACTTCGGTGTTTCTATGATATGAATTGTTCTATGATTGAGCTGTTCAATACAAGTATGTTCTGTTTATACATGAACTGTTATTGTTAAGTCTGTGCTAATGATTCTAGCCAGACAGGATGTGTATGAAAAAGGTAGAGGAATGAAAGTATTTAAAAATAAAAGTGACTGATGTTTTAAGATGATAGAAATCGAGACTATTCCTATTATTCAAGTTGCTTCATAACCTTTGTTCGGTTATAGAAGTTCTAAAGAAATGTTTAATTTTGAAGTTGTTTGTTCAACTGTTATGACTTGCTGGGCAATTGAATGCTCACACTTGCTTTAAATGAAAAATAATTTTCAGCGAACAAGGTTAGAAGAACTTAAGGATCCCGTAAAGATCAAGCTGACAGTATCCAGATGAAGTACCATTTAGAAGGTGAATGAGCGAGAAGATCAAGTGAAGACTTGTAATATAAAAAGATGAAATTGAATTATAAACTAGTTTAATGAACTATTATGTATCCTTGGTGGCTGATAAAAGTCACTCTTGTAAGATGAAATGAATAATGTATTTATTATTATTTGTAATGAAAAAGGTTACAAGGTTTCCAGAACCTGGGATTTGAGAGTGTATTTTGTTATATTTCGGTATATAATGAGGTATGTTGAATGAAGGATGTACTCGTGAGGTACGGAATCCGGGTGTGAAGATAGACCGGATTTTGGGGCGTTACAGCTTCTCTGCATTCCTACAACTTAGGTCATCCCACCGCGGATTGAACTTCTCGCGTTTGCAGTTTGGCTACCCATACATGGGATCAAACTTCTCATACCTGCAGTTTATCCTCAACCTAGGATTAAACTTTCTCCTCCCCGCACTCTGACCTGGACATGGGATCACGCTTTTCATTTCGCCCTGAGGGGTGAACTACGTTGACCTGATCTCCTCTTCAATAGGATTACGTAGGCAACCATTTCATATGGCCCGGTCGCAATAAAACAAAAACAACAAAAACATTTCTACCCTTTTCCTTACAAAAATAAAAAATAATAACATTCCTACACCATTTCTGCCACATATAGCGTTGAACCTCTTACACCAGGTTTGAACTACGCAGACCTGATCTCCTCTTCAATAGGAGTACGTAGGCAGCCATTCATGGTTCGGTCTCACCCTCTACCAAAACACAAACCCTTGTTATTTGGTACTGGGATCAAACATCAATCCACTTCATTTCATTGGCTTCAGATTAAAGGGATGGAATTACATGAACTCCTCCCAAATAGAAGATTCGACGACCATCTAAGCTGCGGTCATACCTTGAAGAGCAACACAAATCCATAAGAGATGGAATTAACTAGGCTTCTCTTAAATAGAAGTACTGGCGACCATCTGTGGTGCGGTCAATCTCAGAGAGGAAAGCCACACTCCTCTCCACATTTCCATACAGAAACCAGTCCCAAGACACCAAAGATGGTAGGGATACATACAGATCGATGATCCATTCTGAACTATCTAGAGACAACTCAATGTCCATCCACCCAAGAGGAATTCAAAATGCATCAAGATCAGAACCCCTGAAGCAGCAGGCAAAATATCAAGCAAGTAGCAAAGCATATCAAAAAGGGAAGTGATCCAAAAATATATTTCCCTGTTATATATATATAATGTTGTTTGATATATACAATGTAAAGTGTACATGACAAAATGGCTAAGCTAGTCTGTGCAGGAAAATACAAGCTCATCTACAAGTCAGGGTATATGCGAGCTAACAAGCCCAACATGGCATCCCTCTTAGAATATGGAGGCGAAGCTGTGGTCTCCTGTACGAGAATATCCACACGACCCAACAGATCTGCAGCCATCTACATGGTGACCATATGCTCATCAATGTAAGCGCCATCTCGTGATCATGCCGATTGGTAAGGGACCTCACCTGCGAGATTATCTCGTGACGGCTACATCCCGCAAGATATAGCACTTTTTCGCTCAACTATCATCATTGCATATATGATCTGGCCTCATCTCGCTCAACAACAGCGATATCTCTGTGAGCTAATGCCTCGTCTCTCTCTAATAGAGTTGCGTCTCTCCCATCAAGGGCAATCAACATCATAGATCAAGCCTGATCTCTCTCAAAGGTCATCAGATGAAGACTTCTGCTAGGTAGTCTTTGTCGAGTCTTTGAATCACAACAAGATCTTGGTATTGGGAGAATTCGGAAGAAATGCTGGCAACCCAGCAGCGGGCTCCTCCTCGAGGTGGGAATCGATGTCCTCCATGGGCTCTACATCATCTGTCTCGCTATCCGGTACTGTAGATACTGCTGCAGCCGATAAAATCTATATCTCCATCCATGCGGAATACTCTGCAGAACAACCCGGATGGCTAACAGAAAAAGAAGCTATCTCACGCTGATCCCAACAAGCGTACACACGAGATCGGTCCTCCACTGAAAGAAAGCGAGAAGCTAAACGCTGACCTATCGCCCCCTCGAAAGGATGAAAATCCTGAAATTAGTCAAACTGTGACATCACGGCCAATGGGTGATAAGTAGTCACGTCCCTCAAACCAGCTAGAGGGAGGTAGTCCACGCCCGGAGCATTAGTAATAAAGCTGTATAGTGAACTAAGCCCCAAACACGGCAATATGCTAAACGAATCTCTGATATCTGCCGAAAATGTGGACCAGGATAGAGCATCTATACACTCTGATGGGTGAAATGAGTTTGTCATGGCTATATCATGGGTAAACCAATACCCATGCCGTCTAAGAGTGCCAATCGGTCTCAAGTGTGACATAAACCACACATATAGCATGACCGAGCTACCTGTGAACACTCTTGTCGGATAAGTGCAGCAGTGTGATGCTGACTGCAGGGTCTCTACTACAATCATAGGTACAATGGTACGACCCTCCCTGAGAGCTCTCACCGCCATGATGACTCTGATGTCTATCTCATCCATGTACCGTGGCATATAGACATACGACAAGAGACATATGTGTTGAAGACATCAACCCCGCCAAAAGCCAATGATCCTCTGGTGCGATGAAATCCCCGAAATGTCATGAATAGCTATCCTCCGAGCCAATTTTGTCATACAAAAAATGTTGGGATATCACGTGGCCAGATGTCAGCTCATCTTGCACTACTCTGCATTGCAATCCAGTGAGAGTCATGAACTGTCTACTCATGTCTCCCAAAGCCATATGCACGCAAAGTCTGTCTAATGACAGCATCATCAATCGTGCATACTCCTCCAGAGTAGGAGTTAACTCATGGGTCCAGAATCGGAAAACCTGCCTATCCGGTATCCAATGCTCTAGCATCCCATCCACAAACCTGCGGGAACACGAAACATCAATAAGGTCATGGTATCTTGCAAAGAATCGATCTCTGATCACCACATTCGGTGGTGACGTGCTATCATACCACGATCGCATACCCAATGCCACCAATGATGGTTGGGTATGATCTATACGGCTAACTATCGAAGAAGACATATGTGCGGGCCGTGTCATAAGACCATCCATGGGTCAATGCCGAATATCTCTGGACATACATACATATGCATAACATGATATATGCATAGCAGATAATATATGGCAATATGATATAAGGAATGAAAAACTGTGCATACATTCCTAAGTATATCATCATCTAATACATCATCTCTGTACAGCTACAAATATAGGGAAATGGGGCATAAATGCCCTACTACTAACAGATGCCTATCAAAAGATATAGAGAGAATGGGGTACAGCCACCCAATATCTAACAGAGGCCTATCAAAAGATATAACGAGAATACGCATCAGAAGAAGATCATGGTGTCGATGTCCACATCATCAATCCTGTCCACCTAATGTAACTCCTCCTGAGTCACTGGATCTCTATCAACAGGGATGTCAGGCATATATAGAGGAGGATTTGCACCGGCAAAACCAAATGGGTCATCTGAGGGGCCAGCGCCTGAGTTGGAAGGATCAAATGAGGCCGCCTTTGCAGGATCTCTACCCAAATGCTAGATAAATATATGTGCCTGGTCCAACTGCAAGGTCAGACTATCAATCTGTGTCATATGAGTCAGATCTCGGACACAAGCTATCCAATCCGTCATCATCACGGATCCTGGAACCATATCCACCATAAACTGTGTGGCGCGGGACTGGGCTCCGATAGTTCGAGGGAACCACCAACGCTGGAACATCTCCTAAGTGCAAGGACCCTCTGATAATGCAAAACCGTCAACCCCCAGCAATGGGATATCAGTGACGGGTGACTGTGATACAGACCAATGACGCCTGGTTGGAGGCAAGATCGGCATACAAATTTCCCAAGTGGTGCTCCTAATAGCACGCTCTCCTAAATAGAGCTCCCAGCCTCCATCTGTGAAGAGAGGAACTCTCTTGGTGGAAATCACATACTCGACTCCAGTTGGGTATCCATCCTCAAAGCCGATGGTCAAGTGTTCCCCTGAATAGGGAATACATGTGATGGTGTCAGTTGTCAGCAACTCCAGCTGCATACGGCAGTGAGTGAAACCCTCAGCTATAGGGACCTCCGACAAAATAGAATGATGCCTTTGTCCTCCTCGTGGATAGGTATCTAAACCTAACAAACTCACAGGATGCAAGCATGGGAGCCTCTCATAGGCCCAAAACTGCCAACACAATGGCAAAACATCTGCTATCAGTAAACACTCTTAACCTTTAAATGGAAAATGACAAGAGAAATACTCACCAGCAGAAACGGGTAAAAGCCTAGCCAAGCCTCGGTCAAACCATACGAGCGCATACGCATGCCCTGGAGGAAATAGGCAAAGGTGTGGGAGACCCAGTCATACTCTCCAATATGGTCCACGTGACGCGTGGCGCTGATCAAAGCGAAAGAAACCGTAGAAGAGTTATCTGCTTTGAAGCAGCCTCTAATGATCATCAAGAATAATCGCCGCAGAATGCGATCCCTGATTCTGACATCATCAAGCATGGGCTCACTCAAAAGCCGGCTCATAGCATCTACGCTCAAAGGACCTGCACGGAGAATCCTTCCTTTGAGCGCCTCCGCTGGAACTACTAACAAGGATCTGACGGCAGTAGGAGTAATATTTGCCATGCAAGGCACTGGCTCCCCTCCAAACTCCATACCTGTGATAAATCACCAATCCATCGGCGTCATCATCACCTAAGAGTTATAACCTATAGCTTTGATACCACTCTGCAACGCCCCGAAATCCGATCTACTTTCAGACCCGAACGCCGTGCAACACGATTCCATTTCCTTCCAAACATACATCATTATATAGCTAAAAATAATAAGATATATTCTCAAATCCCTGGTTCTCGAAACCTTAGTACCTCTTTCATTACAAATAATGATAATTACATTATTCTTTACATCTTACACGAGTGAATTTTATCCGCCACCAAGGATTCATAACTGTTCATTAAACTAGTCTATAGTTTAATTCTATAATTCTATATTACAAGTCTTCGCTTGCTCTTCACGCCCATTCACATACTGAATGGCACTTCGTCTGGATACCGTTCAGCTTGATCTTTACGGGATCCTTAAGTTCTTTCTAACATCGTTCGCTGAAAATGTTTTTCTTTTAAAGCAAGTGTGAGCATTCAATTGCCCAGCAAGTCATAACAGTTGAACAAACAACTATCGGAATTTAAACATTCCTTTAGAACTTCAATAACCGAACAAAGTTTATGAAGTAGCTTGAATAATATGAATAGTCTCGATTTCTATCATCTTAAAACAACATTCACTTTCACTTTGAAATACTTTTATTCTTCAACCTTTTTCATACCTATAATAGCAATCCCTCACGTTCGTTCATTACGACTACGGTCCCCGGATATCGGTTACGTAATCTGCGTTTGCTTTCTTTTAGTCTCGTTTAATCTTTTCATTCAACCTTTACTAAAGGTTTAACTTGCTTGCTTAAGCGTTATCTTAGGTGAACATATACGTTCATACTTCTTTCTTGCATATCCTCCAGTATTTGAGAAATAAAAATCTCATTTTGGGCATTCTTGCAGTACCGCACGGCCGCCATTTCTTCCTCTCTCTCTCTCATAGCAAGACGACCTACTTCTCCTTCTTCCTTGGTCTGACGCTGCAGTGCCAAACCCTTTCATTATCTCTCATGACTGCAAGACCACTTTGACAAAGACACAAGCCCGAGTTCATTTGCCTGGCGCCACTTCGGCGCTTCTACGTAGAAGCTTAAACCCTAGAAAATTTTTCTAAGTGTTGAATCAAGTTTGAGACGCGTACTTTACGATCTCATAACTTCGTCGTTATAACTCAGAACGAGGTCGTTCCAAAGCCATTCTCTTCGTTATCTCGCGTACTTTAACACCCATCAAGCAGAAATTCAATCTAAACTCGCTAACGTGCCATTCAATTCGTTTAAACTTCACCCTTCGTTCATTTTACGCTTTTAACGTTCTTCGCTCGTTCGTCCGTAATTCGGTCATCCGAACTCGGAACTCGATCATTCTTGAGTCCACGACTCATGTTTTCTACTTTCTCTTACTTCCTTATGAAACCCTACACATTTGGGTTAATTCTCTAACTTTCTAATTCTCGTTCGTCTTTTACGAAAATTTCGCCATAACTTCGTTATAGCTACGTTTCAATCCGTTCTTCATGAACGTTTCTACCATTCCTAACAAAGCAATATGCAACTAACTTATACACGATGGTTTTAAACTTGTCCATCAACAACATTTATCCTACGATGGTTTTAAATTTGTCCATCAATAACATTCTACGTGTTCTTCGCGTGTTCTTCGCGTTCTTCGCTCGTTCTTCATTTTAATCGATATTTTGGATTAAGATTCTACTTTTTCTTGGAATTTGATGTTATAGAACACCATTCCTTACTTAATTCACCTACTCATTCATAATATTCATTCGGATCGCTCAACATCCTTACGAATCTTATACATCCTTAAGAAATTTATAAACTAAATTTCTAAGTTCTTATTTCTTCTTTTCTCATGATTTCAACCATATGAAATCATTTCTAACATCATCTTCTCCCTATTCTCATTAAGCTATGTTTTAAACATATTAAACTTAATGAAAATATTAGAAGAAACTAGAGTTCGGATTACCGTTCTTCTTTAATTCTCTTCCGTTATACGAAGCCGGTGTTTTGCAAGCTTTTCTATTTCACGATCACTTTTGATTCGAGCATTCATGCTCACGCTCTTCCTCTTCCTCTCCCAACAGAGCTCTCTCTCTTTCAAGTGGAGGATTTTCAAAATCTCAAAAAAATGAAAATCTAGCTTTCTATTTATAGATTTTCAAAGCTAGGGGCAAAATAGTCATTTCGCCCTTAAAATCACTATTCCCACCTACTTAACAACTTAGCCACCAAGTTACTTGGCCACCACCCTTACTTGGTGGCCAAGTGGCCGGCCCACATGCCCCATGGGTTACCCCATGGGTTGCCCCAATGGTTCTTACCCATTAGTTCGATCCGCGGTTTCTTTTCTTGGTTTGGGCCTTAACCCTAATTCTTACTGGGCCAATCTTGGGCTTGACTTCACAAAGCATTGGGCATGACATAATGCAAGTCCAATTGGATTCTACAAAGTCCATGAACATAAAGTCCATTAAGACTTATCGTATTCTACGATCGTATTCTACGCATTCTATTCTCGTATTCTCGTAATCTCTTCGTATTTAGCTCGTACGATATTCGTATTATACGTTGTACTAATCTTCGTACTATACTCGTATAATAACTCGTATCATACTCATATTTCTCAAGCATAATAACCCTAATTATTATACACGATCATAACATTCTCGGAACTCACTTTCCCTAACCCTTAGGTTTTGAGTCCGCAGGCGAAAACTTCATTTTTGCCATAACTGAAATATTATTGAATATTCCATCACGTCTCAAGATTTTACGTAATCAATAACTTCTCGGAATTTCAAAATAAATCTCCGAGCAGAAATGGGTGAATAGTGCCTATTTCGTCTTTTTCCCCGAAAAATATTTTGTTCCCGTAAAACTTTCATTTTCGTCTTGAAAATTCTTACTCGTTAAATCTAGCTCGTAGCCAGAATCCTCCCGACTTATAATCATTCTAGGTTATAGAACGATTAATAAACACATAGCACATAATAGTATTAATAAAAATTCCTTTTATTAATAACTAATTCTTTAAACCTAAATTCTGGATAATCCAAAATTCCGGGTTGTTATATTCTTCCCTCCTTATAAAAATTCCGTCCTCGGAATTTCTTAAAACCAAACCCTTACCCGGGTTCTCACATTCTTCCCTTCTTCACAGAATTTCGTCCTCAAAATTTTAGCTTACTCTTCTTCTCAATTTCTCTTCAAAGAAGTTCTTATCTTTCCATCATTCCTAACCTCCATAACCTATCAAGAATCATGAAGTAGAAGGAATAGCAAGGAATATAAAATATCCTTTAAAATATCTCATACTTTTGCTGAGGGGTCAAATTGACCATGAACCCTTACTAGGTTAAACAACCTTTCGCCGTAAACCTTTTTTTCCACGGTAAGTTTACAATCACAAAGAAGGTAAACTACCTCTTTCCATACGTAGGTGATCAACCTATCGTATATCCCCATTTAGGGGTATGTTCACCTCAGACTTAATACCAAAAATTTTGAATATCTCTTGAAACATTCGTCTAGTCAAATCAATTGACATCGACTACTTCTTTAAATTATTTTCAAAACGTTTCATGACGTCATGATACAGTAGTCTTCACAGTACGTTGAGGACTTCATCAGTTTATGACTTCGTCATTATACATCATACCATAGCAGTTTGTTGATCCTAAGATCACATCCCACCAGATTCAATTGCATTAACAACTCCATCTTTTTACCATCCTTGCATCAAATGCACAGATGATATAAAATTCATTTTGATATTTTAAATCAATTTCTGTCTAGCCGGAACAATTGGCATATACATACAAAGTATAACTCTTTTAAAATCTATTGGTTCCAAAAAGTTAAACCAATTCTTTTCTTTTTCAAAATGTAAATTTCAACACGATTTGAATAAACTTCAAAATCTAGCATAGCTAGAGGATTTGGAATATCCTATTCTCCATCTTCCTTCATTGTCTTTCTACGACAATACTTAATCTTCTCTAGCACCTTCAATGCTAACCATACTGAAAATACTTCGTTTTCAGTCTAAACATTCCTATACCTTAGTACAGTCCATCAACTTACCACACATTATGAGTTCAGGAACTTTCCACAATAGTATGAGTTTAAGAACATCCGCATGCACCTTAAGCGCCCATTCTACGAGACGTTCGAAAATATACCATATTATTATGAGTCACGAACTTACCATAAGTATGAGTTTCAAGAACTCGTACCTACCTTATCGTTCTCTACCTATCAAGTATATACATGAGAAAAGATTCACCTTCTCGTCATATACATCTTAATAGCGCGACCAATTCCAATGATTATCACTGTAATAAACTGAGTAGTTGTTACACCAAAGTACAAACCTCTGCCCATAACAAAGGTTCATACAACTCAGCCATCACATGAGTCCTCAATTGAAATCTTACAACTTCTAAATTTCTCTTTACTTAATACGAATTTTCTTTAATTCGTATGCTAACCTTTACAGCTCAATCTGAGTCCTTCTTTCCCGTACTACTTCGTAGTACCATTCATTTATAACATTTGCTATAAATCATTCATCGTTTAACAGCTCGTCTGTTACTACGATTCACTATGATCACGTGGTGATCTTCTTCCTTAATTGTTTAACTAAACGATTTTCTTATCCTCTTCTCTACGATTATAGTCTAAGGTACACATACCTAAGAGTTATAACCTATAGCTTTGATACCACTCTGCGACGCCCCAAAATCCGATCTACTTTCAGACCCAGACGCCGTGCAACACGATTCCATTTCCTTCCAAACATACCTCATTATATAGCTAAAAATAATAAGATATATTCACAAATCCCAGGTTCTCGAAACCTTAGTACCTCTTTCATTATAAATAATGATAATTACATTATTCTTTACATCTTACACGAGTGACTTTTATCCGCCACCAAGGATTCATAACTGTTCATTAAACTAGTCTATAGTTTAATTCTATCATTCTATATTACAAGTCTTCGCTTGCTCTTCACGTCCATTCACATACTGAATGGCACTTCGTCTGGATACTGATTAACTTGATCTTTACGGGATCCTTAAGTTCTTTCTAACATCGTTCGCTGAAAATGTTTTTCATTTAAAGCAAGTGTGAGCATTCAATTGCCCAGCAAGTCATAACAGTTGAACAAACAACTATCGGAATTTAAACATTCCTTTAGAACTTCAATAACCGAACAAAGGTTATGAAGCAGCTTGAATAATAGGAATAGTCTCAATTCCTATCATCTTAAAATAACATTCACTTTCACTTTGAAATACTTTCATTCTTCTACCTTTTTCATACCTATCATGTCTGGCTAGAATCATTAGCACAGACTTAACAATAACGGTTCATGAATAAACCGAGCATACTTGTATTGAACAATTCAATCATAAAACAGTTCACCTCATAAAAACGCCGAAGTGCTCACATTGTGGCACACGACCTCATACATACTACCACCTTGTACAAATATCGCACATAGACAGAACTTCTCAAGTTCAACATCTGAGAAGTTTAAGAAACTAGCATTCATATAGTATGAATGAAGTTAGAAACTTGTTTTACGTGATGACTACATATACTTTACGTTTACCGAATCGCTCATTCCAAATCCCTATATAACACATAAGGAAATACACGTACACCAATTAGTCATATACTTGACTTACACATTGGTTTACTTAACTTTACTTCTTAAGGTCCGCGTTCTTGCAATATAAGTTTACGCGACTAACTTTCATTCCCGCTTTACGGCTTCATGACATACAGAGATGTCTTACTCAAGACATTCATCATCTTTGATGATCTGCATTATTATCTTTTTCTTATAACTCCTATATACTCAACACACATCGCTTCTTTGCTAGTAGTCCATATGGTACTCTGAGTGGTTTCCCACAAACAACCAACAAACAAGTTCCCGTCTCATCTACACTGCCCCATAACAGTGAGTTAGATCGGTTTCCAGTTTTGTTTATACCTTCACTCTCTGAAGGAATTGTTTAGCCCAGCTCCCATATGTCAACTATCAAAGTTACGATTGTACCACAACCTAACTTCTCTTAACTTATACGAACCATTAAACTATAATGTTCGTTAAGTCAACTTCTTATTCCTTATGGCTTTCTGGCAACTAAATGTCATACCTTAGGATTCATTCTTTATCATCTAAGTCATACAGTCTTTTGTATACTCGGAACGATCATTCAATGTCAATACTATGAGGTCATAGCGTTAAACATTTCATATTAACTTATTCATACCTTAAAACGTCCGGTTCCCTCAACTCGGAACGTTGTCCAAGTTATACTTATTAACTCGGCTTCTTAACGTTATACGTTATTGTCTTCAATTTAGTTTCTTTACCGTTCACGGTTAAACAACATTCTTCATTACCTTATAGTCAAACCATACACGGAGTGTAGGTTCTATCCGTTTAATAATCGCGTACACTCAGCCCTCACTTCAGCTACAGTGTTTAACGCTGACTTCATTCCATCTTCTTTATCCACCTTACATACGAACTTTCATTACTCTCATTATCGCTCGCTATGGATTTTCACAATAAGTCATATCTTACTTATTACCTTCGTCAACGTCCAAGTTATACAATTATTGTACCCTTAGAATGTTCGTCTTACTCAAATAAGATTCACGAGGATCGTTTACGTATTCGACGTTCATGTTGCTCATCTTTTAATCTCTCACTCAACCTTTGCTCAAGGTTTTATTTGCTTTCATCGTTATTCAATCCATGAACCCCATGTTCATTATTCTTTCTTGATGTTGAAGCTATAATAATCGTTGTATGCTAAGACCGATTGTTCATTTCAACAACGTTGCGTTCACAGCGTCTATACGCTTTACCCTTATCTTTCATTACCATGACATAACATCAGAATGTTATTCATTACCTTCATCACTCAACGTCCAAGGAATCACAATCATAGCAATCCCTCACGTTCGTTCATTATGACTACGGTCCCCGGATATCGGTTACGTAATCTACATTTGCATTCTTTTAGTCTCGTTTAATCTTTTCATTCAACCTTTACTAAAGGTTTAACTTGCTTGCTTAAGCGTTATCTTAGGTGAACTTATATGTTCATACTTCTTTCTTGCACATCCCCCAGTATTTGAGATATAAAAATCTCATTTTTGGGCATTGCCCTGCACCGGCGCTGCGGCGCAATTTCTTCCTCTCTCTCTCTCGCGCTGCGGCGCGACCTACTTCTCCTTCTTCCTTGGTCTGGCGCTATAGCGCCAAACCCTTTCGTTATCTCTCGCACTGTGGCGCCACTTAACAGCACCTGAAGTCCGGGTTCACGCTGTGGCACAACTTCTCGACGCTGCGGCGCGAAGCTTAAACCTTAGAAAATTTTTCTAAGTGTTGAATCAAGTTTGAGACGCGTACTTTACGATCTCATAACTTCTTCGTTATAACTCGGAACGAGGTCGTTCCAAAGCCATTCTCATCGTTATCTCACGTACTTTAACACCCATCAAGCAGAAATTCAATATAAACTCGTTAACGTGCCATTCAATTGGCTTAAACTTCACCCTTCGTTCATTTTACGCTTTTAACGTTCTTCGCTCTTTCGTCCATAATTCGGTCATCCGAACTCGGAACTCTATCGTTCTTAAGTCCAAGACTCACGTTTTCTACGTTCTCTTACTTACTTATGAAACCCTACACGTTCAGGTTCATTCTCTAACTTTCTAATTCTCGATCGTCTTTTACGAAAATTTCGCCATAACTTCGTTATAGCTACGTTTCAATCCGTTCTTCATGAACGTTTCTACCATTCCTAACCAAGAAATATGCAACTAACTTATACACGATGGCTTTAAACTTGTCCATCAACAACATTTATCCTACGATGGTTTTAAATTTGTCCATCAACAACATTCTACGTGTTCTTCGCGTTCTTCGCTCGTTCTTCATTTTAATCGATATTTTGGATTACGATTCTACTTTTTATTGGAATTTGATGTTATAGAACACCATTCCTTACTTAATTCACTTACTCATTCATAATATTAATTCGGATCGCTCAACATCCTCACGAATCTTATACTTCCTTAAGAAATTTATAAACTAAATTTCTAAGTTCTTATTTCTTCTTTTCTCATGATTTCAACCATATGAAATCATTTCTAACATCATCTTCTCCCTATTCTCATCAAGCTATGTTTTAAACATATTAAACTTAAAGAAAATATTAGAAGAAACTAGAGTTCGGATTACCGTTCTTCTTTATTCTCTTCCGTTATACGAAGCCGGCATTTTTCAAGCTTTTCTATTTCACGATCACTTTTGTTCCGAGCATTCATGCTCACGCTCTTCCTCTTCCTCTCCCAACTGAGCTCTCTCTCTCTCTTTCAAGTGGAGGATTTTCAAAATCTCAAAAAATGAATATCTAGCTTTCTATTATAGATTTTCAAAGCTAGGGGCAAAATAGTTATTTCGCCCCTAAAATCACTATTCCCACCTCCTTAACAACTTAGCCACTAAGTTACTTGGCCACCACCCTTACTTGGTGGCCAAGTGGCCGGCCCACATGCCCCATGGGTCACCCCATGGGTTGCCCCAATGGTTATTACCCATCCGTTTACCCATCGGTTCGATTCGCGGCTTCTTTTCTTGGTTTGGGCCTTAACCCTAATTCTTACTGGTCTAATCTTGGGCTTGATTTCACAAAGCATTGGGCTTGACATAATCCAAGTCCAATTGGATTCTACAATGTCAATGAACATAAAGTCCATTAAGATTTATCGTATTCTACGATCGTATTCTACGCATTTCATTCTCGTATTCTCGTAATCTCTTCGTATTTAGCTCGTACAATATTCGTATTATACGTCGTACTAATCTTCGTACTATACTCGTATCATACCCGTATTTCTCACGCATAATAACCCTAATAATTATACTCGATCATAACATTCTCGGAACTCACTTTCCCTAACCCTTAGGATTTGAGTCCGCAGGCGAAAACTTCGTTTTTTCCATAACTGAAATATTATTGAATATTCCATCACGTCTCAAGATTTTACGTAATCAATAACTTCTCGGAATTTCAAAATAAATCTCCGAGCAGAAACGGGTGAATAGTGCCTATTTCGTCTTTTTCCCCAAAAAATATTTTGTTCCCGTAAAACTTTCATTTTCGTCTTGAAAATTATTACTCGTTAAATCTAGCTCGTAGCCAGAATCCTCCCAACTTATAATCATTCTAGGTTATAGAACGATTAATAAATACATAGCACATAATAGTATTAAAAAAAATTCCTTTTATTAATAACTAATTCTTTAAACCTAAATTCTGGATAATCCAAAATTCCGGGTTGTTATAAAAACCATCACTCAGACAATGCCATGAGGTAACCCCAGGGGCAGCGACGGGGAAGGATGTAGAAGAATGCCCCGAATCCCCAATCATGCACTATAGCTCTGTAATCAGGATAAAGAGCCTGATACATGGAGTGTATACTAAACCAATTCCCTCGAGGCTGTGTGAAGCTGGGAACCTGCATGAAATGTAGATCAACATCAGAACCCTTTAATCCTCATCAATAGGAAAGAAGGAAGATCAAAGTCTAACGCCATACCTCGTTAGCATGCAAGTACATCAATGGATGTCTGCTCAAATCACCCAGAAGCTCTGGGTTTTCCACCTGAATACAAGGTAACTCCCTACGAGGAACAGGTGCAGCAGGAGCGGGATCCTCAATCAGAATATCCTCCTCCATGTCCTCAACGTCTGGCACGTCTGCCCGAACTGGACGAATCACGGCCTCCACCAATCGACGAGGTTGTCTGACAGAACAGGGTCGAGGCACTTCAGAAGCCCTTCTCCGTATACCAGAAGTGGTCCTACAGGAACTACTCGGCTGATCCGGATCCATAATATCTGGACAACAAGTCTCCAAATCACCTCAGAAAGGGTGTGGTATTTCCTTACCTGGAGCTTTCTAGAATGCATTTTATGACTATATGCATGCATGCATTTACTTTAACAAACAATAGAGTTAAAATGCATGACTACCCAATGCCTATATTTGGAAATTTTTTGCCATAGTCCCCTTTGAAAATAGGACTATCCACATGCACATAGGCATGTCTAGGTGGTCATTCAGTAGCACATCTGTCCCAAAGTCATATACATAATATATGCATTAAAAATCAAAATCATCCATGCATAAGGTTAACCTCAATATTAGGAGTACTTTGCCTTTCTACCTTTGCTCATTGGACCTCAAATAGGACAAAAACAGCAGAAAAAGGTGCCAATTTGACTGTCTCAAAATTAAAAAAATTTCACATCATTATGTTCAGCATGGTTTAATAATAACATTTACTATGTTGAATATTTTTTATCAAGTCATTTGTGCATACATAATCACTACTATGTGTTTAGATGCATTTCATGCGATAACTCAAAATCCAAATCGAATAGTTTGTAATATTCAAGAACGCAATCAAATTGCAAAAATAAGCTTTTAAACGTAAAAAATCGTAGTTTAAAAATTTTACAAACCATATACCCGGATCACCCTTTATGCACAATTATTAATTAAACGAAAAAAAAGATGAAGATAAAATCATACCTTGAAGATCGAGCTTCCTCGTGTACAAGTTCACCTCCAATCCTTTTCGCTCAACTGAATCCACCGGGTTTGGTTCCTTCCTTCGATCAACGTTAGCCACCCAGTGTTTGGCCTCAGAGGTGATCCACCAAAAGAAGAAAAAGATTCAAGAAGATGGGTGGTTGCTAAAACCCTAGTTTTTCTATCTCTATGTAAAAAGAGCGATTCTCCAACAAATCGAAATTATATGTAAAAAGTCAACGATATATCACCCATATAAGACTCCTCTTATAAAGATATCAAGTAACCCACCTTAACAATTAAAAATAAGGTATTTATTTAATTAAATTCTTTTAATTAATTGGGCTCCCTAATCTTATTAGGGATAATTAATTAAACTCCTTTAACTAATTTTTCCTCCTAATCCAATTAGAATAAATGAGAGTACTTATATTAAATTAATTCCTAAACTCTTTTAGAAATTAAAAAATAATAATAATTGTAATAATATTAATAAGACTCTCTTATTAATTTATATTTAATATTTCTAAAATATTAAATAATAATATTAAGCTATTTAATTTATTCTATCACCATAGATTAAATTAAATATACATAACATATTATTACGATTATGCCATTAACTTCTTAAATAATTATTCTTCCTTTTATGGTGTGACCCTTTAGGTTCTCCATATTAAACCCTACAGAATAAATCAATTAGAATAATTTAATCTTATTTAAATAAATAAATTAAATAATTAATTTATTTAAATAAATAATATTTATTCTACAATAGGATAAGCCTCCCTAATAACATCAACCACTTTCCAGATAATATAGATTTCAACATTAATCATAAAAGAACCTTTCGAGTAAATAGTTACCGCATAATTCAATCCTTCCACCATACAATGTCCCAATTAAATATAAGACATGGAATTATCACAAGTCTTATTTTATTTAATTATGTATTTCGATCCTTAAATGCACAACTCCAAATAATGCAAATTAGAAACTCCTTTCTAATTTCATTTCTTTCGCCAAGGACTACCGGGTTGTCATTTATCTAATCACATAGACATTTCTCTCTTTATTAGAAGTGGTAGATTCTTTATCGATCATACATTATCTCCATGTACAACTTATTATACCCAAGCATACCCTTTGATATACCCTAAGGGTCTTAAGGAATAAGTCAAAGTATAACTCATCATACACAAGATACTATGATGATCTCAAGTCCAAGGATCACTCAGACTACTATCACTACAGAATTCCTATCGACAGCAAGTAAAACTCCATTAGGTATTCCTTAATGAGCCAATGCTCAAATGAACTTATTCTCTAATAAGCACTACATATACTTGCTTTAGTGTTCCACACAAATGATCATGAGATCAATCATCCTCATCCAATGAGAAAGTTAAACGATGTATCAATCTATCCGGATTCACTAATCCCCAATTTAGTAATCCAACGATTGGGAACTATTTTAGTTTTAAGCTTTCTAAGAATTTAGATCTCATTAGAATGATCATCATCATTATTCTAAAAGCATTGCTTAAAACTATGGGTTTATCACATATTATAAAACAAAGATCATGTAGATAATTAAAAGCCTTTAATAAATTAATACTTTTTATTAATAAATGAATAAGATTGTTACAAAGTATATGCTTTATCATCAAACATGATCGGGCTTTGTGTGCATACTACTTTCAATCTCCCACTGCACTAAAGCCAATCGTCATGGTATCTCATATACTCTTCTTCTCTAAGTGACGATTATCCCCGCCGTTGGATAAGCTTTTTTAGTTAATGGATATGTAATGTTGTTCATGAGAGTCCACTATCTCTATAGTGATTTCCCATCTTTCAATGATTCTAATAATCAAATGAAAGTGCCACAACACATGTTTAGATCCAAGATGAGACTTAGAACTATTCCTAGTTCTCAGAATGAACTTTTAATCCAAACAATCAACTGCAGCCTTCATTTATAGCTATATACTTTGTCTTTATCACTAAACCAAAGAACTCTTTTGTTGCTTGGAACCTTTCCAATTCATCGCACCACTCGCTCAAGATAACGCTTTACCTTAAAGTGGATTTTTTTCGTCATCTTTGGGTCCGTCTCGAAAAAACTTGAGTCGTTAAGCCCTCTAGTTTTAATTTAGACCCACCATGAATATGATCACATCCTTAGTGCCTTGCTAAGCACTTTAAGATGTTTTTCACCGACTCATAGTGAACTTCTCCATAATACGATCGATCAACATCGTGTCTCAGATATTTCATTGCATACATGATTGTCACTCATGCGACTCTCTTTTCGTGAGTCTGTGGGGACTATTAGAGAGAGATACACCCATAGCTCATCAACATGAGACATCTCTTGAGTTTGCCATGCTAAACGACTTTAGCATCAAATGAATATATACGCCTCGGGTTAAGTCGAGCATCCTCTTAAATCTATCTATATAGATTTATATCCCCAATTAAGATACTCTTCCCAAATCATTCATGGAGGAATGTTTAGACAACTTTATCTTTACCGATCAGAGCATTGGTATGTCATTCCTCATCCGTAGTATATCAACATATAATACTAGAAATGTCACGACGCTCCCAATCAACCCTTTGTACACACAGGTTCATTCTTATTTTGATAAAATCAAACTCTTTTGACCTCATCGAATGTTCCATATTTGAGAAACTTGCTTCAATCATCATCTTCACTTACCTCATCGATGTAATCATCATCATCATCATCCATCATCATCATCATCCATGATGAATCCATACCTAGGTATCTTTTCAGACTATTCCAGCATTTATTTATTTGGCCAGGTATAATAGGTCTATCTATGTGTTCCTCTTATTCGACTTATAGTGTTTTGTGGTTCTTGAACTCTTCAAGATCTATTATCCTCCCACTAGCCCCTTTAATGATAAACACCTTTATCTTGTAAGGAAGCGTGTTTCGCAACAAACACCTTTTGCTAAGTAGATTATAGAACATATACCCTAAACTTACTTTAGGATGTCCCACAAATCAGATTTGTCAAATCTTGTCCCAAGCTTATCCTTTGAAACCTTTTCACATAAGTTGGACAACCCCTTATCTTAACATACTTAAGATTAGAATCCTCCCCGTCCATAACTTTTATGGAGTCTTCAATGGATTTTGAGGTTACCTTTTCAGAGATATGTACCATTTCTAGGACATTATCCTGTAAGGATACCGGAATGCTTCAGAAATCATTATGGACCGCATCTATGTCCAACAAGGTACGATTTTTCCTTTCATATACATCAATCAATTATTACGTACGAGGTGTCCATTATGAGAAAACCATTTGAGATGATCTAGAAACTTATCAGCACAAGTATTTATTCCTCGATCTAATCAAAGAATCTTAATACTTTGCCAATTTGTTTCACTTTCAATTCTTTTGAACCTTTCAAATAATTCACACTTGTATTTCAACAAATACACACATTCAACTCTTTGAATGATCATCTCCTTTTCTTATACTAGTTTGTTCAATTTGCAAAATTATTTTCACGTAAGTCAAGTATACAAAATTTATTAAGTAATATTTCATTCTATACAAAACATTATTATTATAAATAATAACAACAATTGTTCTTAATTATAATACCAAAGATTTCATCATTCAACAATAAAATGGAAATAATGTTTTAACAAGAATCGAATACAATAACAACTTATCGACTTAATAGATTTGCCCGTAGCATTGCTAAACTATAAGTTTCTATGGCTAATGCAAAGCAAACCTTTGCTTCATTTTCCACACATAGATTACTTATATTTGTTTAGCTTTTCTACTCGCTTGGTCCCTTCATAAATCTATATTTATGATAACCAAAGCTCAGATCCAATACCCAAAGAAACCTCGACTTTAAAGAAAATTTATTTTAAATCATGAACAAAATTGTATTTTGTAAATCAAACTTCACTAAGCTTCTTTCGTTAGCCTCTCGCAAGATGCTTCTCGCAGCTTTCTTTCAAAGGTCCTGTGCTTATTGCAAAAGGAAGCAAACTCCTTTGCTATCCGTGACGCTTTTGTTCTTATTATCCTTTTGTTTATGCCTTCTATTTACCTTCTTTGAATCGCTCTTCTTTCGTAAGATCCTTTGGCCCCTACCCAAGAAGACATGGTCTTTCTTGGTCGAAAGTGACTCTCAACATTTTTCAACATGTTAAGCAAATCAACAAAGGTCGATATCTAGCTTGTTCATATGAAAAATTCACAACAATTGTGAAAGGAGTCCCGGAGTGAGTGCAAGATCAAATTCGCTCAACTCTCCATCCATGACAAAACCCGTTGTCCTAATCGATCAATCAAATTGATTATGTTAAGAACTTTTGTCTGCATTATAGTGCCATTGGCCATTCTAGATCTAAGAGCTCCTTAGATATCTCGATATCTATCGGCCCCACTTTCTTTCTCACCATCAACTACTGATGTGCGTGAATATAGTAGAGCATCCATAGTTTCACGCCGACGTCAAGCTCATACTCATGGATGCGTAGCATGATGCATCGAGCTAATCAGGCATCATCTTGCCACTTTCTAAAAGTAGCAATCTCTTCCTCGAGGCATCATTCTCGCAACCATGCAGGCAGGATAGGCGACATGACATAAGATAGCTTTTCAAACCATGAGAACTATTCTCAAATTCCTTAACCAATCCGCTTAATTTGGCCTCGTTAATTTAGCATCTAATATGCTTCGCAGTTGATAGTAATTTTAGACATTAAAAAATTTTGTAAATGAATTTGTAATTAACAACATTTTAACATACATTCTTTTATTAATTACCAAAATAAATTAGGTCTTGTTTTAAAATGGTATCTCCCACTATTTTCTTCAAACTATATTATTACCTCACTATATATAGTTCTAAGCAAAATCTAATTAAAGATTTGCTAGTGAGAATAAGGATCCCATTTCAAATGTATATAGCCTTGTGGTGACACAACAAACTATATATAAATAAATAGGTAGACAACTTTTGTCAATTACATCAACTATGCAACTCCTTTCTTTTTTTGCCTCTTAGATTATTTTTGATCAAGTGGTGGCACATCCAATCAAAATTATCCAAGTTAAGTCCCACCTAGCACTCCATATATTCAAAAAGAAAAATATCATCCTTGTGGTGACACAACAAAACAATATTGTTCAATTTTCTTTATAAGCATCAAATGTGATAAATTAACATCTTAAATACTTAATACTTGCCTTTGTGGTGACACAACAAACTCATATTAAATATTTAATACTCTATTAATTTTATCATGCTAGAAGGCTATACGCTCGATATTCCAAATATCTTTGAACGCTAGACTTAATAAAAAAATCGAGGGTTTGTTATTAATTTGTCTCATCTTGTTTTATGTTTGCATACATGCATATATATATATATATATATATAATATATTAATATATATTAATGAACATGCAAGCATGCATATATATATATATATATATATATAGTATAAGCATGCATATATAGAATACTATATTCTACCTTGATTGATTATGGACTTTTATTCTAGTTTCGTTCACTAGAGCCACCAAGTGAACCAAAAGGTCAAACCCTAGGGGTGCAAGAAATAATATTTAAATATAACTATTACATTTAAACCCTGCTCCATTACAAACGGGTCTTCAAGCGCCTTGCTTCTTTTCGATCTCCAATTTTCAAAATTAATTCTAACTATTCCTATTACAAAACTATTTAAAATAAATAGAAACCTTGATCGCAAATAGCCAAAGGGAAGTACATAGAGGAGATAGAATTTACATTATTAAAAAAATTAGAGAAGACGAGGTACGCAGTAATTCCCATTTAATAAAAACCCATACATTCATGCATCCAACTAAAATAAAATCCAATCACATCGGGTCAATAGTCCATAATCAATCCCATTTATTATCATACACATCATCATACGCATCAATAAATAAACATTCATCTTATGAATAATAAACATTTAATATATATATTGATATCATTTAATGGGCAAATTTAGTTAGTATAAAATCTAATTTTGAATCAAAATAAACTCCTTTATTTTAATCCAAATTTAAATCAAAATAAAACTATTTTATTTTAATTTATCCAATTTTGAATAAAATAAACTATTTTATTTTAATCAAAATCTTTAATCAAAATAAACTCCTTTATTTTAATTAATTATGGAATCCAATTTATATTAAAATAAAAAAAAACTTTATTAAAGGAAACACATGATTTTATTTTCCTATTCACAAATAAACTCCTTTATTTTGAATAATATGAAATCTTATTTCATATCTAAATAAACTCCTTTATTTAAGGAAATTATGATTTTTTTCCTATTCACAAATAAACCTTTTATTTTGAATAATATGAAATCTTATTTCATATCTAAATAAACTCCTTTATTTAAGGAAAAAATAGAATCCAATTTCAACTCCAATTAGTTATCATGGAATCCAATTCCAACTCTAATTAGTTAGCATGAAATTTAATTTTAAAATTAAAATAAATTTTTTTATTTTAAATTAAAATAACTTTTTTTTTATTTTAAAATTAAAATAAACTTTTATTTTAATATATAAATTATTAATATATATATATATATATATATATATATATATATATATATATATATATATATATATATATATATATATATATATATATATATATATATATATATATATATATATATATATATATATATATATATATTAAATTATATATATATATATATATATATATATATATATATATATATATATATATATATATATATATATATATATATATATATATATATATATATATATATATATATATATATATAATATATATATATAATATATACGCTTTTTTTAAAATTCTAATAAGAATATATATAATATATATATATTATATATATTATATATTTTATAAATAAAATTCATTTATTTTTTTATATATTTCAATATATAAATAAAAAACAATAAATCATATAAAAAAAAAATTTTATAATTTTATATAATAAAAAAAAATTTTAATCAAATTTTTTAAATTTTTTTTTTTTTTTTTTTTTTAAATAAATTTTATACAATAAAATTATGCCCAATTAAATTGTTCTAAACACATATCAATATACATATCAAATTAAAATAATTAATAATTCGTGATAAAGGTTTGGGCTCGATGCCACCGTTAGTTAGTTTGTAATATTCAAGAACGCAATCAAATTGCAAAAAAAGTGCTAAAACGTAAAAATCGTAGTTTAAAAATTTTACAAACCATATACCCTTGATCACCCTTTATGCACAATTATTAATTAAACGAAAAAGATAAAGAATAAGAATCATACCTCAAGAGATCGAAGCTTCCTCGTGTACAAGTTCACCTCCAATCCTTTTCGCTCAACTGAATCCACCGGGTTTGGTTCTTCCTTCGATCAACGTTAGCCACCCAAGTGTTCGGGGCCTCAGAGGTGATCCACCAAGGAAGAAAAAGATTCAAGAAAGGGGGTATTGGCTAAAACCCTAGTTTTCTATCTCTATATAAAAAGAGCGCATTTCCAACAAATCGAATTATTACGATACGTTCAAAAAGTTCGATATCACCCATATAAGACTCCTCTTATAAAGATATCAAGTAACCCTATTAAAATAGTTTTATTATTTAATTAAACTCTTTAATTAAATGGGCTCCCTAATCTTATTAGGATAATTAATTAAACTCCTTTAACTAATTTTTTCCTCCTAATCCAATTAGGAATAAATGAGAGTACTTATATTAAATTAATTCCTAAACTCTTTAGAAATTAAAATAATAATAATTGTAATAATATTAATAAGACTCTCTTATTAATTTATATTTAATATTTCTAAAAAATATTAAATAATAATATTAAGCTATTTAATTTATTCTATCACCATAGATTAAATTAAATATACATAACATATTATTACGATTATGCCATTAACTTCTTAAATAATTATTCTTCCTTTTTATGGTGTGACCTTTAGGTTCTCCATATTAAACCTAACAGAATAAATCAATTAGAATAATTTAATCTTATTTAAATAAATAAATTAAATAATTAATTTATTTAAATAAATAATATTTATTCTACAATAGGATAAGTTCTCCCCAATGATCAACCACTTTCCAGATAATATAGATTTCAACATTAATCATAAAAGAACCTTTCGAGTAAATAGTTACCGTGATAATTCAATCCTTCCACCATACAATGTCCCAATTAAATATAAGACATGGAATTATCACAAGTCTTATTTTATTTAATTATATATTTCGACTCTTAAATGCACAACTCAAATAATGCAAATTAGAAAACTCTTTTCTAATTTCATTCTCGCCGCCAAGGACTCATCGGGTTGTCATTTATCGAATCACATAGACATTTTCTTCTTTATTAGAAGTGGTAGATTCTTTATCGATCATACATTATCTCCATGTACAACTTATTATACCCAAGCATACCCTTTGATATACCCTAAGGGTCTTAAGGAATAAGTCAAAGTATAACTCATCATACACAAGATACTATGATGATCTCAAGTCCAAGGATCACTCAGACTACTATCACTACAGAATTCCTATCGACAGCAAGTAAAACTCCATTAGGTATTCCTTAATAGCCAATGCTCAAATGAACTTATTCTCTAATAAGCACCTACATACTTGCTTTTAGTGTTCCACACAAATGATCATGAGATCAATCATCCTCATCCAACGAAAGCAAGCAACGATGTACCAATCTATCCGGATTCACTAATCCCCAATTTAGTAATCCAACGATTGGGAACTATTTTAGTTTTAAGCTTTCTAAGAATTTAGATCTCATTAGAATGATCATCATCATTATTCTAAAAGCATTGCTTAAAACCATGGGTTTATCACATATTATAAAACAAAGATCATGTAGATAATTAAAAGCCTTTAATAAATTAATACTTTTTATTAATAAATGAATAAGATTGTTACAAAGTATATGCTTTATCATCAAACATGATTGGCTTGTGTGCATACTACATTTTTCACATACACCTTTCACTAACATTGCAGGAGGACAAATTTGTCTTTTAAGAGGGAACCCTGAAAGACAATCCATATCCATACCGGATACTACCGGAAGTTCAGCATCAACCCCAAAGCACACTGGGAGTAACAATTCCAACCTCGGATATAACCCCGAGACGTGCAAATCCAATACCGAAACATACACCGGAGAAGACCGATTAATCTCGGAGATAACCTCGAGATATCCAGTCTCAGTCCCAACCATGGGAATAGCCACCAACCTTGGTGATAACCCCAAGGAATGCACTTTCGGCGATAACCCCAAAAATGATTGTTTCAAATGAGACCAGCTTCAATCTCGGTGCTCACAATGAGATACTCTGTACTAACCCAGAGATAACACCGAGAGGACAGGCATGCCTCAAAGATGACAATGAGGACCTTCGACAAATGCAGTAGTCCAATCTCAGCGAAGCCATGAGCAACGTCTGCTTTATCAACCCAAACCGGCGATAACATCGGTGAGAGGCAACATCGTCATCTCGCCAACGCGATGCCACGCCACGTCGTCTCAACATCTCTACACAACGATGTCCCACAAGACTAACCAATCCCGAGTGACTATTGTGCGGGGTAACGGATAGAATTTGAAGCTTGAAGACCGGAGGGCATCGTCCCATTTTCAATGACTTCGTACAAACTCTAATCCTATGCCATTGTACAACTCTCGACAACGGAGGTCCGAAATAGGTCCTGTATACCTCAAACGGATGCCCGGATTGCACTTCTGAAAGTTCGAGTGGACATTACAGTGCCTAAGTGCACGTACTATGAGACGACTCGACCCGAGAAACCTGGGCCCACCTAGGTTGCTTCTGGTACACCTGCGGCTCCATCCTCTAAAAATAGAGGGCTTGGGGTGCCCATTTTGCAAGAGAAACTGGCGAGGAAGCCCTGCCCAATTTGCTTTGCACTCACCTCATACAGTGTACTTTCTCATTTTAAACACATGTGAGCTCATATATAGCTACTTTTGTACATACAAAAGCCAGTGTTTACCCACTTTAAAGATATAGAAGTCTTCTTTGGCAGCCAACTATAAGCCTTCTCACACACTTTAGAGTCTTTCTCTTCATCTCTGCACACACCCTTCTTCACGTTGAGAGTCGTGTTGCGCGCGTTGGCCTGGACTTTGGTCCGTGGTTTTTATTTCAGTTTGTATATAAATATATTATATATATATATGGACTAACATTATCGAGTTAAGCCTCGATTGAGCCTAGACTTCGATATAGAGCGTTTATTTGATTATATATATATATATATATATATATATATATATATATATTTATATACTTATATATATATGAATCGTGTGTCGAACTTTGTTCGATGAGCCTAGACTTCGGTCTGGAGCGTTTACCGCTTTAATATATATAAATACATTTATATATATTAACTGTTGTCAAACTCATTCGATGAGCCTGGATTTTACATCCTGAAGCGCTTTTACGCTTTTTATATATATATATATATATATATATATATATATATATATATATATATATATATATATATATATATATACTTATATATATGAACTGTTGTCAAACTCGTCGATGAGCCTCGGATTTTACATCCTATATGCGTTTATTTTTATATATATATATATATATATATATATATATATATATTCGTCCCACCTGGAGTTCACTTCGTGGTGGTTGATCGCTTTTATAGCTTTCTTTATGTTTCATTCCGCTGGAGTTTACTTCGTGGCGGTTGATCGCTTTAATATGACTTTTCTTTACATTTTGTCCTACTCGAGTTCCTCCGGCGGTTGATAGCTTTTTATGACTTTATTTACGCTTTTGTCCCTTACTCGAGTTTCTCCGTATGGCGGTTGATAGCTTTTATGACTTTTATTTACATTTTTCGATCCCCGTGGAGGTGCTTCGTGGTTGGTGATCATATCAGATATATATTTCTGACTTTTATATATATACCGCCATCGATTTCATATAAATTACTAGATATACGTATGCTTTAGGAATCATGTGATCACAGATTCAAACTATTGGATCTAGATTCAGTTCACGTGATGGTCGTTTTTCAATTTGTGAGCAACTTTGTAAATTATTCTGCATGATTATCAATTCCCTCAGATGGTTCTCATACCCACAGGGAAGTCGGCATTATTTTGTACATTATTTTTATACGGATGCCTCGCATTTGTAAAATAAAATTATTCAAGCCGAACACTTAATAAAATGGGAGTGTAAAAGGTCTCAATTACTATTGAGCATCAGGCTTTGAAAACCTCTTTTATAAAAAATCACTGCCATATCTTGCTTAAAATTTTATTTTTACATAAATTCAAACCCTGTGTATATAGGTGCGAACGAGGCTTCGCACTACTTCCAAATAACAACACATTTACCCACACACACACACACACACATTCAGATAATAGTCTTTGGAAAAGAGGCGGTCACCGTTGTAACACGGATGTCGGGGGGTGCCTAACACCTTCCCTCCGCAAAACCAAGTCCCCGGACCCTAATGAATCTCGGTTTCACCGACCCGTTTAGCAGTGTCACATCACTAGGTCAATGTGCAAACCTTTTCTTGGTTGTGTTGGTACAATCATTTAAAAAACCAACTAGCGACTCTTAACAGTCCCATCGTCGACATTATACATGTCGGACCTTTTTCACTTGTTTTTTCAAACAAATCTCACCTAAAATGAGAACACCAAAGAACAAGTAACGGAAAGGGACATCTAAAAATCCCGACGTCTCCTAAACCCTAAATTAGGAAACCTTAATCCTAATTGACAAGCCTAAGGTGTTTATTAAACTTTAATATGATTAGAAAATCCTAATTATATTTTAGTTATCATAATTTCTATTTTACAAACACTAATTATAAGTTAGAAATTTTAATTTTTCTAATTAAAACCCTAATTTTATATTCGAGATTTCTAAACCCTAATTAGGCAACCCTAATCCTAATTGAAAGGCCTAATATATTTATTAAACGTTGATATGATTAGGAAACCTAATTTAATTAGGAAACCCTAATTTTAGTTTTAAATTCTTAATTTTCTATTCTTAAACCCTAATTAGAAAATTCTAGAATTTGATATTTTAAAACCTAAGGGTTAGAACCTTAGGGTTAAACCCTAAGGGTTAAAACCTAATGGTTAAACCCTAAGGGTTTGTGCATTTATCAAGATTGCCATTAAAATCAATTTGTTAAAGACCAAAATTCCCTTTTTCATTTTTATTTAGTTAACTTGTAAAATGGCCATCAACTTTAGTAGTTCAACAACTCATTTGACTTTGTGAGCACAAAATATCAGCCTCCAGCAGAATTTGATCACATCTAGTAACAACATAAGCAATATATATAGATTCAAGAGAAAGAAAGTCTCAAAATTCACTCATTTTGCTAGCTTGCTCTCACCAACTCTCTCTCACTCAAGACTCCGAAATTTCTAATATAGATCAGTCATATAATCAGTTACTAGAACACCTAAAAACAGATTGGAGATCATAGATCAAGAATTTGAACAAAGAGGTATAAACCCTAAAACCTAATTTTATCTTGTATGCTTAGATAAATTTTGTGTTTTTGTGTTTAGAATCTTGCTAATGGATGTTTTATGAAGATCTATGATGATCTATCATGAATCCATAGCATCATAGTGGGCAAAAACAATGTTTTTCAAAAACTGCCAAGAACAAATTTTGTGGTCTAACAAGCTAATGTCGAGAGCCCAGATTCTTGGTTGTTTGTTTTTTTTAATGTTTTATTGTTTGGATCTGTAGCCTATTATGTTGTCTTTAATCTTCAAGTTGAATCAAAGTCATATATTGTCTAGATCAGGAGTTATTCGTGGTCAAAACCCGTTAACAGGGCATGACCATGAACTTTCTGGGTAACCCAGAAAGTGTAAGATCAGCTTCTGACAGCCTTTTAAACGGCTCAGATCAGACCTCTTTGATTCTTTTTTAGGGTGGTTTTGTATCGAGCTTGTAGCCTGACATTTGTACTGTACATGTATGGCTTCATATCGTTTATATAATCAGTATATTGATCGGGGTAAGTGGTCAAACTAGCTATAAGGCCACGACTTGAATTTTCGGAAATTCCGTAAAAGCGTATGAATACTTTTTTTTTTCTCGATGACTTTGACCAAGTGATACATTGTGGATCTGTTGTTTTTGGACTGAGATCTTGACATCTCGTTGTTCCTTGTCAATAATACTACATGTATGAATACTAAAACCACCAAAACAATGATCAGAACCTAGATTAATTTGTACTTGGAAGTGACCAGTCGAGGTTCTAGGTTTTTGGGAAAACCCTGGAGTTGTCTGACAGTGTATTTAAGAGGCTAGATTTCTTTGTTATGATTTGTTTTGAGCAAGATAAGGATTGATCATGGTAGTATTACATGTCCACTGCATAACCAAAGTTTCAGTTAGCCCAGAATCGAATTTAAATCGAGAAGTTAATCCGGTCAATCGTTGACCCTTGCACTGCCGGCTGTCAGTGTTCTTGAGCCTCAAGAACACCAACAACGACGCTTAGTGTCGCTAAAGGCCTACAACGACGGTTTATTTATTTTCTAATTTCTGAATATTACGAAAATTATTTAAAAATAGAAATAAATTATAAAAATTACCAAAAATGGTTATAAAAATCATTTTAAATTCTGAAAAATATCTTTTAATTAATTGGGACATTTTTCTTTAATAATTTAATATTAATGATATTAGATTTATTTAATTATTAAATTAAATAAATAGGATAAAAATGATTTTATTAATTAAAAAATCATTTTAAATAAGATTAAAGTGTTAGAAAATATTTTGAATTATAAAATATAATTTTCAATATTTTTGGAGAATTCTAATTAATAAATTAATATTAATGATATTATATTATTTATTTAATTAATTAAATAAATGAATTAAAATGGGTTTATTGATTTAAAATCATTTAAAATGAAAAAAATGATTTAAAAATATTTTAAGTTAAAATTAATGGCTTTTAATATTTTGATAATAATTTCATTAATATTTAAATATTAATGGTGATGATTTAAAATGATTTTAATTATTTTAAAAATCATTTAAGTTTAATATTGATGATTTAAAAATATTTTAAGTTATTAATAATAACTTTAATATTTTGAAAAGTATGTTATTAATATTTTTATATTATTAAATTTTAATAATGATAAGATTATTTGACAATTAAATCATTTAAAAATGATTTTGATGTTTGAAAAATTATTATAAATTATAATATTTGTTTATAAATTATTAAAAGCTTCCGAAAAATATTATAAACGATATTTAACTTATCTAAAATAATTAACAATCAATGTGTTAATTGTCGACTAGAGTGACCAGAATATTGAGAATGGACCGAAGTCCAACCAGACCGGAATAGTTAGACGTGTTAAGTGCTTATATAGGTTATAAACACTGATGTGATTATGTGATAATGTGCTTAGGAGAAGTTTGACTGTAGAATACAATGTTACGTGTTATAAATGATTGTGCTAATTGTGAGACCGACATTGTTGATTATAGGTCTTACGAGCGCAGTTAATTATATTGTAGCATAAGATGTCGAGGAGAAGGCAAGTTTCCTAACTCAACCTTGAGTTATATTCATTCAATTATTATAATGGTTAATTATTGATAATTATACCATGTCCAGGGATTTATTGTTGATTATTCGCAGTTTGTGCATGTTTAATAATTCAAATTGAATTACTGATTCAGAGAATATATATTCGTAGAATTACTATTGTTGGATATTCATATCTGTAGAAGCTAATTTTGACAGTACAGATAATTCATGTTTATTGTCAAATTATATTGAGAAATGTCTTAGCTAATTATTCTGGCTAGACGAACATTTGTTAGAACTTGATAGGTTCGAGAAGAGAAGATAAGAGAATTTAATTATTATGGATAGATCAATGCCAGTTATATCGGCTAGATCGAAAACTTGATATGTTTGAGAAGAGAAGAGAAGTGATTAGATATTGAAATCATCGAATTTCGTTGTTAAATCAAATGTTAATTTTGAGACTGAGAAGAATAACTTTTTATATAAAGGGAACATTTTAAGTCGTATATTCGACCATTGCGCGCGACCTATAAGTATTATGCATAATATAGGGTACAAGGAGTTAGCCGGCTCTAAGTACTTGCAGAGGGGTATGATTTAATCTTTATGGTTATCTGATACACCTGCGTATATATCAAAGTAAAACTTTAATATATACCCAAGAAGAGAAGTTCAAGATCCAACGGATCGCTCAGCATAAATCTGGAAAACATTCCACTTTGCTATTTCTTAGAATTATTTCTTGATTATTCATTTGGATATCGTAGAAAACCTTGAAAGCGTTGTACTATTTAATTATCAGATTATTGTTGCGGAGAATGTGAGAAGACTTGATATTTATTTTTATACCTTTATTGTATGTCTTAACTTGCGGGGCAAACTTGTTGCTCACCCTTGCTATAAATAAAACATTTCAGCTAGGAACGAAGAGGCCAGCGGGTCAAAGAAGAACAAAGGCAAAGGCAAGATGCTGGAGTAGTTATAAAGAACTTATTATTATGTTGTATTTGTAAACCCTTTTTGTTTATCTAAGGGGTATGTTTGTAATTTTAAGGTTAGAAAACATGGGACTTATGTATTAACAACTTATGTTGATGAGTTATGTATTCCTATTTATATTTAAATGGGTAGTTAGCTGTTATTATATTGTGGATCGTGAACACTAAACTCGGGGGTCAGGTAACCCTGATTTGGGGGCGTCACAGGTTGGTATCAAAGCTGTAGGTTATAAACCTTAAGTGGGGTGGGGAAAACCCTAGGAATATAACCATACACGAGATAGAGAAAACTCATTTAGAGTTCTAAGTGAGGGATTGCCGAAGAGCATCAATAGTGAGATAAATGGACACATAGTGTGAGAATTTTGTACTAATGAAGTACTAATCAAGTTATTTCAACTGATTATAGGATGTCTGGAGAAGGTAAAAAGAGTGCGGAGATGCTAGCGGTACATTGCACCCTATGCTGTAAGTCAAGTACCAGTATAAAGTTTAATCATTGAGAAGGTGGGAGAAGATGAACCCATGGTTAATCTCGAGAGTGATCATGATGATTATCCCGAGATGTATCTAAGTGGAGATGAGGAGGCAGAGTCTGAGCCAGCTAAAGTGGAGTTAAAGAATAAGACTAAGGTTAAAGAATAAGATCAACTATCGACAGAAGTTCAAGAACTCCGGAGTAAAGTGTTTCTCTTGGAGGAGTTGTGGAAGACAGAGCGGACATTACGTGAAATGACTGAAGAACGGAACGAGCTGAAGGCGCAGGTGGAAAGGATGAAGACTGAAGGCGGAGGATCGTCTAAAGGAACAATCAAGCAGCAGAAAGGTAAAAAAAAAGAGGAAGAGGGACAACGACAACCCTAATTCTGAAAAGTTAAGCCCGAAGAAGAAGCAAGCCTGTATCAAGTGTTGAAAAACTCACGCTGGAGAATACATGATGTGGAAGAATGTGTGCTTCAACTGCAAGCAGGAAGGACATATTTCTCTACATTGTCCTAAGCCGAATTTGAGGAAGTGTTTTTCATGTGGGCAGACGGGTCACTGATTCAACAAGTATCCCAACAAGAAGAAGACTAGTGAAGGGAGTGGTCGGTAGACAACTTAGATATATGTAATAGTATCTTTTGGTAGAAGTTTATGATATTGAGTGTTATAATATCAAAAACGATGTGTGAACATATGTAAATATATATGTTGTATGAATGGAATCTTTATTTTCTATATGAATATAAGATTAAGATTAATTTGTGTGTTCTTAAAACTCATACTTATGGTAAGTTAATGACTCACAATTATATGAAATGTTTTGAACCCCTCAGCGAATGGGCGCCAAAGGTCTGACTAGGATAAGTTCATACACTCATATAATTGTGGCAAGTTTCTGAACTCATAAGTGTGGTAAGTTTGACGAACTGGTAATAACTATGTGTGAATGGAGAATAATAATTTTTTTTGTAAAGATGTGTTGTTAATCTTGATATGATTTTAAAAGGATAGTAATATGTGTCAAGTACTAAATGTGCTATGAATTATTTGAATAAATATTCGTTTATATATGAGAAGTATGTGTTGAATTCTTATTGTGTTAAGAATTTGTGTAAAGAAAGAGAATTAATGTAAGATTTTTATTTAAATCAGATCATGCCGCCTAGACGACAGAATCGAAACCAACGAGAAGAACAGTCAGTGAATAATGAAGGAGGTTAAGCGGACCCCATACAGAATTTCATAGATATGATAGCCGAAGCTATAGAAAATAGGGCTCCAGCAAGAGGAAGAGCGAGAAATCAGCCAGTTGATAGATTGGCTAACTTCAAGGACTTTAAAGCGGTAGGACCGCCTGAATTCAACAGTACCACAAGATCCGATTAAAGCCCAAACATGGGTGAAGGAGATGGAGAAAACATTCGTCTTTGCACGAGTGGCGGAAGAGCAAAAGACGGCTTTTGCAACTTATCTGATGAAGGGAGAAGCTAATTACTGGTGGAGACTAATCAGGCTAGAGCTGGTACAGCGGTGGTATTGTGGACAAGATTCAAGGAGTTGTTCTTTGAGAACTACTTCTCGTCGAGTATGCAATCCAGGACGGAAGTTAAATTTCTAGAAAGAAGGGAGAACATGCTTTAGAATGTAGAATCTGCCGCCAAATTCAACGAAAGAAGTAGATTTGCACCTCATCAAGTGGACATGTACAAGAAAAATGAGAAGATTTGAGAATGGGCTGAAGCCAGGGATATTCAATAAGGTAGCGGTATTGCAGATCAATACGTTTACGGCATTGATGGAGAAAGCGTTAATTGCTGAAGGAGGGAGCGAAGCTGCATATCGATTTCATCAAGAGAAGAAGAAGAAGATAAATGATGGTGGAAGTAGTGGGGTTAGTAATCCGAATAAGAGGAAATAGATTGAGAATACCCAGTCGGGTAATAAAATAGAAGATAATAGGAAAGGAAGGGAGCCATGTTCGAATTGTGTGAAGAACCATGCTGGAATTTGCCTGAAGAAGAAGGGAGTCTGTTACAATTGCGGACAAGAATGGCACATATCGCCCAATTGTCCAGTCCGAAGAAAATTCAAGGTTGCTTTGCATGCGGATCGACTGATCATTTGGTTCAGAACTGTCCGAAGAAGAATGCGAAGAAGGAAAGTGTCAACAAGGGACCCGATGGTGGAACCTTGTCAATTTGAGGACGTGCACAGCCAGGAAGACCAACAGCCCGTACATTCAACTTGACGGCGCAGGATGTAGTGGCTACTCAGGAGGTCGCAGCAGGTAACGATTTCATTTAGAATTTTTATTACGCGAGTATTATGGGTCAGATATTTCTGTGAACTATTTCTTTTATAGATTCAAGTCACGGGTTATAATTTGAAACACAAATTTATATTGTGTTAATAAAAATGAATTGATGATACAACTTTAAAAGATTGTAGAAAATAAAAAAAGCGGTGATTCCGAGGACGGAATCCTTTTAAGGAGGGCTGAATGTGATAACTCGGGATTTCGAATAATCCAAAATTTGCGAATAATTTTTTTTTAATTAATATTAATATTGATTATTAATTTTGTAACAAGTTTCTATGATATGAGTCTTGAGAAGGTCAATTTGTATATTGACTAATAAAATTAGAGTAGAGTTGTGCTTAACAAGATTAGAAACCCTAACCCTAAGTCCGGATAGGGATTCGATAGAAAATATAATTAAAATAATTATATTGATGAGAATGTGTTTGTACTGTATAGAAATTTTGATCAATGATTGATCGGATAAGGTTTAAAATTTATAAACCCTAATAAAAGATTAAAAACCCTAATCTCATATTTAGAAAACCCTAACGCATGCTTAAAACCTTAATTCAAACTTCTAGAAACCCTAATTTCATATTCGGGAATCCTAAACCCTAAATTAGGAAAACCTAATCCTAATTGACAAGCCTAAGGTGTTTATTAAACTTTAATATGATTAGAAAACCCTAATTATATTTTAGTTATCTTAATTTCTATTTTACAAACCCTAATTGTAAGTTAGAAATTTTAATTTTTCTAATTAAAATCCTAATTTTATATTCGGGATTTCCAAACCCTAATTAGTCAACCCTATTCCTAATTAGAATGCCTAATATATTTATTAAACGTTGATATGATTAAGAAAACCTAATTTAATTAGGAAACCCTAATTTTAGTTTTAAATTCTTAATTTTCTATTCATAAACCCTAATTAGAAAATTCTAGAATTTGATGTTTTAAAATCTAAGGGTTAGAACCTTAGGGTTAAACCCTAAGGGTTAAACCCTAAGTTTGTGCATTTGTCAAGATTGCCATTAAAATCAATTTGCTAAAGACCAAAATGCCCTTTTTCATTTTTATTTAGTTAACTTGTAAAATGGCCATCAACTTTAGTAGTTCAACAACTCATTTGACTTTGTGAGCACAAAATATCAGCTTCCAGCTGAATTTGATTAGATCTAGCAACAACATAAGCAATATATATATAGATTCAAGAGAGAGAGTCTCAAAATTCACTCATTTTGCTAGCTTGCTCTCACCAACTCTCTTTCACTCAAGACTCCAAAATTTCTAAGGTAGATCACCATATAATCGCCACTAGAACACTAAAAACAGATTGGAGATCATAGATCAAGAATTGATAAGAGAGGTATAAACCCCTAAAACCTAATTTGATCTTGTATGCTTAGATAAAATTTATGATTTTGTGTTTAGAATCTTTCTAATGGATGTTTTATGAAGATCTATGATGATCTATCATGAATCCATAGCATCATAGTGGCTAAAAACTATGTTTTTCAAAAACTGCCAAGAATAAATTTTGTGGTCTGACAAGCTAATGTCGAGCCACGATTCTTGGTCGTTTGTTGTTTTTAATGTTCCCAAAATCCGGCCTATTTTCACATCCGGATTCCAGATATCATCACGATCCCATCTTCTTCCAAACATACATCATTATATAGATAAATATAATGACATACATTCTCAAATCCCAGGTTCTCGAAACCTTAGAACCCCTTTCATTACAAATAATGGTAATTACATTATTCATTACAATCTTGTACAAGTGACTTTTATCCGCCACCAAGGATACATAATCGTTCATTAAACTATTCTATAGTTTAATTCTATCATTCTATATTACAAGTCCTCACTTTCTCTTCACGCACATTCGTATAATGAATGGCACTTCGTCTTGATACCTATCAGCTTGATCTTTACGGGATCCTTAAGTTCTTTCTAACATCATTCGCTGAAAATGTTTTTATTTAAAGCAAGTGTGAGCATTCAATTGCCCAGCAAGTCATATAGTTGAACAAATAACTTAAAAGATTCAACCATTCTTTTAAGACATCAATAACCGAACAAAGGTTATGAAACAGCTTTAAAAATAGGAAAAGTATTGATTCCTATCATCTTAAAACATCAGTTACATGCACTTTGAAATAGATTTATTCTCTACTCTCTTTCATGCACATTGTGTCTGGCTAGAATCAATAGCACAGACTTATCAATAACGGTTCATGTATAAATGTAATATGCTCATATCGAAACAGTTCAATCACAAAACAGTTCATATCATAGAAACACCAAAGTGTTCACATTTTGGCACAAGGCCTCATACATTCTACCACCTTGTACAAATATCATACATTTTCACATAGACAGAACTTCTCAAGTTTAACATATGAGAAGTATTAGAAACTAGCATTCATTTAAAATAAGAATGAAGTTAGAAAACTTGCCTTTACGCATAGCTATCTGACTTATAGTTTTACGCCTTTGAATCGCTCATTCCAATTCCTATGCAAAGACATAAGGAAATAAACACACGTACCAATTAGTCATATACTGACTTTACGCATTGGTTTACTTTACTTTACTTCATAGGTTCACGCTTTACAAACTAAGTTTACGCGACCAACTTCCTTTACTGGGTAATCGGCTTCACGACATAAGGAGATGTCTTACTCAATACATTCATCATCTTTGATGATTTACATTCTTATCTTCTTCTTATAACTTTTCTAGGACTCAAAGACACATCGTGTCTCTCGCTAGTAGTCCATATGGTACTGAGTGGTTTCCCCACAAACAACCAACAAACAAGTTCTCTCTCTCATCTACATCGCCCACACGTTGAGTTAGATCGGGTTGCCGCTTTTGTATATACCTTCGCTCTCTCAAGGAATTGTTTAGCCCAACTCCCATATGTCAACCATCAAAGGTTACGATTATACTACAACCTAACTTACCTTAACTTATCCGAACTATTAAACTATAATGTTCGTTAAGTCAAATTCATATTCCTTATGGCTTTTTTGGCAACTAATTGCCATACCTCGTGATTCATTCATCATCGCTCAAGTCATATAGTCTTTTTATATACTCGTAACGATCATTTCATATTCATTCTACGCATTTATAGCGTTAAGCATTTTACGTTACCTTATTCTTATCTTACAACATCCGGTTCATCATTCGATTTTGAGCGTCATCCAATTTATAAACATTAACTCGGCTTTTTTTACGTTATACATACTCTCTAACCAATTTTCACGCTGTGTTTAATCAATAGTCTTCGCTATCCTACTTGGCCAAACCATACACGGGTGTAGGTTCTACCATTTAATATTTTCGCACACTCAACCCTTCACGTCGGTTAAAGTGTTCAACGCTTACATTTCATTCTAACATTCTCATTCGACTTATATTCGGCTTTCAGTAATCTTATTACCGTTCGCTACGGCTCTCTTGATACCATTCGTTTCTTACTTACTACCTTTGTCAACGTCTAAGTCATATAACCAGGGTATACTTAGAACGTTCATCCGACGTGAATACGATTTAATAGGATCGTTTACGTATTCAACGTTCATGTTGCTCGTCTCTTAACCTCTCATTCAACCTTTACTCGAGGTGTTAATTACTTTCAATTATTATCCATCCCATGAATCCCATGTTCTTTGTTCTTTCTTAATGTCGAAGCCATACAGATCATTGTATGGTAAGACCAATCGTTCTTCGCAACAACATTGCATTCACAGTGTCTATACGCATTACATTCATCTTACATTACCATAACATAACATCAAAATGTTATTCATTACCGTCATTACTCAACGTATAAGGAATCACAATCATAGTAATCCCTCACGTTCATTTCATCACGACTACGGTCCCCGCATATCGGTTACGTAATCTAGCGTTTACATTCTTTTAGTCTCGTTTAATCTTTCTATTCAACCTTTACTAAAGGTTTAACTTACTTGATTAAGTGTTACATTAATTGAACTACATGTTCATATTTCTTTCTTGCACATCCCCGAGAAATCGAGCAATAAAAATCTCATTTCGGCTTTTCTCTCGACGTGCTTCATGCCAAGCCGCGTGCGTTCTTCTTCTTTTTTTTTTTCACAATTGCTACCACTTAGCAAAGCAGCTAATGGTCTGAGCTTTTGCTTACGCATCTCCAAAAGCCTCAAGCCACGACTTCATCACTTCATGCATGCCGAGAATGAAACCTAGAAAATTTTTCTAAGTCTTTTACAAGCTTGAGACGCGTACATTACGATCTAATAACTTCTTCGTTATAACTCAGAACGAGGTCGTTCCAAAGCCATTTTCTTCCTTATCTTACGTACTTCGATTACGCACAAACAGAAATTCATTCTGAATTCGTTAACATGCCACTCAATTGGCTTAATCTTCGCTCTTTGTTCTTTTTACGCTTTTAACGTTCTTCGCTCGTTCGTCTGTAATTCGGTCATCCGAACTCGGAACTCGTTCGTTCTTGAGTCCACGACTCACGTTTTCTACGTTATCTTACATTCTTATGAAACCCTACACGTTCGGGTTCATTTACTAACTTTCAAATTCTCGTTTATCTTTTACAAAAATTTCGCCATAACTTCGTTATAGCTCAATTTTAATCCGTTCTTCATGAACGTTTCTAACGCTCCTAACTAAGCAAGAAGCAACTAACTTATACACGATGGTTTTAAACTTGTACATCAACAACATTTACACTACGATGGTTTTAAATTTGTCCATCAACAACATTCTACGTGTTCTTTCGTGTTCTTCGCGTTCTTCGTTCTTCGTCTCGTTCTTCATCTTAATCAATATTTTGGATTACGATTCTACTTTTTCTTGGAATTTGATGTTATAGAACAACATTCCTTACTAATTTGACCTACTCATTCATAAGATTCATTCAGATCGCTCAAAATCCTTACGAATTTTATACTTCCTTAAGAAATTTATAAACAAAATTTCTTATTCTTATTTCTTCATTTTCTCATGATTTCAACCATATGAAATCATTCTTAACTTCATCTACTTCTTATATTCATTAAGTTATGTTTTTAACATATTAAACTTAAAGAAAATAATAGAAGAAACTAGGGTTCAGATTACCGTTCTTCTTTAATCCTCTTCCGTTAGACCAAGCCGGCGATTTGCAAGCTTTTCTATTTCTCGATCACTTTTGATCCGAGCATTCATGCTCATACTCTTCCTTATTCTTCTTCTCCAAGCTCTCAAGCTCTCTCTCTAAGGTGTAGGATTTTCAAAATCCAAAATAATGAATTTAAGCTTTCTATTTATAGAAAACCAAAGCTTAGGGCAAATCGGTCATTCCGCCCCCACCTCCTTACTATTCCAAACTTAGCCACCAAGTTTACTTGGTCACCACCCTTACTTGGTGACCAAGTGGCCGCCCCTTATGCCCATGGGTCATCCCCATGGGTTGCCCTATGGGTTTTACCCATCCGGTGACTCATCGGTTCGATCCGCGGTTAATTTCTTTGGATCAGGCTTAATCCTAATTCTTCTTGGGTCTAACTTGGGCTTAACTTCACAAATCATTGGGCTTGACATAATCCAAGTCCAATTAGATTCTACAAAAGTCTATGAACACTAAGTCCATTAAGACTTATCGTATTCTACGCATTCCTTTCTCGTATTCTCGTATTTTCGTATTCTCTTTATATTTAACTCGTACGATATTCATATTATAAGTCGTACTATTCTTCTTTCTATACTCGTATAATAACTCAGATCATACTCAGATTTCTCACGCATAATAACCCTAGTTATTATATCGTGATTTCATTACATTCGCTGAACTCACTTTTCCTAACCCTTAGGTTTTGAGTCCGCAGCTAAAAACTTCATTTTTGCCATAACTAAAATATTATTGAATATTCCATCACGCCTCAAGATTTCACACAATCAATAACTTCTTGGAATTTCAAAATAAATCTCGAAAGCGTAAACGAGTGAATAGTGCCTATTTTGTCTTTTTTTCCCGTAAATATTTTTGTTCCCTAAAAATTTTTATTTTCTTCTTGAAAATTTTTACTCATTCAATCTAGCTCAGAGTTTAATCCTCCCGATTAATAATCATTCTAGGTTATAGAACGATTAATAAACACATAGCACATAATAGTATTAATAAAAATTCATTTTATTAATAACTAATTCTTTAAAACTTAAATTCGGACAATCCGATTTTCCAGGGTTGTCACATTCTTCCCTCCTTAAAAAAAAATTCCGTCCTCGAATTTCTTAAAACCAAACCCTTACCCGGGTCCTCACATTCTCCCCTTCTTTAAAGAATTTTGTCCTCGAAATTTTAGCTTACCTTTCTTCTCAACTTCTCTTCAAAGAAGTTTTATCTTTCATACATTCCTTACCCTTCATAACTTATCAAGAATCATGAAGCGAAAGGAATCACTAGGAATATAAAGATTCCTTTAAAACATTTCATTCTTTTGCTGAGGGGTCAAATTGACCATGAACTCTTACAAGGTTAAACAGCCACTCACCGTAAACCTTTCTTACACGGTAAGTTTACAATCACAAAGAAAGTAAACAACCTTTTCCATACATAGGTGATCAACCTAACGTATAACCCCATTTCAGGGTATGTTCACCTCAGACTTAGTACCAAAAATTTTGGATATTTCTTGAAACATTCGTCTAGTCAACTCACTTGACATCGACTACTTCTTTAAATTCTTTTCAAAACATTTCATGACATCGTGATACCGTACTCTTCACAAGACGTTGAGGACTTCTCGTCATTTGACTTCATCATTATACATCTTACCATAGTTTTTGTCGATCCTAAGATCACATCCCACCGTGTTCAATTGCATCAACAACTCCATCTTTTTACCATCGTTGCATCAAATGCATAAATGATATAAAATTCATTTTGATATTTTAAATCAATTTCGTCTAGCCCGAAGCAATTGGCATAGACATACAAAGCATAGTTCTTTTAAAATCCATTGGTTCCAAAAGTTGAACCAATTCTTTTATTTTTCAAAATATACAGTTCAGCACGATTTGAATAAACTTCGAAATCTAGCATAGCTAGAGGATTTTGAATATCCTATTCTCCATCTTCCTTCATTGTCTTTTCTGCGATAATACTAAATCTTCTCTAGCACCTTCAATGCTAAGTTCATCGAAAATACTTGCTTTTCAGCCTAAACATTCCTATACCTTAGTACAGTCCATCAACTTACCACACATTATGAGTTTAGAACTTTCCACAATAGTATGAGTTTAAGAACATCCGCATGCACTATCAAGCGCCCATTCATTTCAAACATTCAAAAACATACCATACTATTATGAGTCATGAACATACCATAAGTATGAGTTTCAAGAACTCGCACCTACCTTATCGTTCTCTACCTATCAAGTATATACATGAGAAAAGATTCACCTTCTCGTCATATACATCTTAATAGTTCGACCAATTCCAATGATTATCACTGTAATAAACTGAGTAGTTGTTACACCAAGCACAAACCTCTGCCCATACAAAGGTTCATACAACTAAGCCATCACATAAGTCCTCAATTAAAATCTTACAACTTCTACACTTCTCTTTACTTAATAATGAATTTTCTTTAATTCAGATGCTATTCTTTACAACTCAATGAAGTTCTTCTTTCCCAGACTACTTCAGAAGCACCATTCATTTATAGCATTAGCTATAAATCATTCATCGTTTAACAGCTCGTCTGTTACTACGATTTACTATGATCACGTGGTGATCTTCTTCCTTAATCATTTACTCAACGATTTTCTTATCCTTCTCTCTACGATTATAGTCTTAGGTACACATACCTAAGAGTTATAACCTATAGCTCTGATACCAACTGTGACGCCCCAAAATCCGGTCTATTTTCACATTCGGATTCCATACGTCACGATCCCATCTTCTTCCAAACATACATCATTATATAGCTAAATATAATAACATACATTCTCAAATCCCAGGTTCTCGAAACCTTAGAACCCCTTTCATTACAAATAATGGTAATTACATTATTCTTTATAATCTTGTACAAGTGACTTTTATCCACCACCAAGGATACATAATCGTTCATTAAACTATTCTATAGTTTAATTCTATCATTCTATATTACAAGTCTTCACTTTCTCTTCACGCACATTCATATAATGAATGACACTTCGTCTTGATACCGATCAGCTTAATCTTTACGGGATCCTTAAGTTCTTTCTAACATCATTCGCTGAAAATGTTTTTATTTAAAGCAAGTGTGAGCATTCAATTGCCCAGCAAGTCATACAGTTGAACAAACAACTTAAAGGATTCAACCATTCTTTTAAGACCTCAATAATCGAACAAAGGTTATGAAGCAACTTGAATAATAGGAATAGTCTTGATACCTATCATCTTAAAACATCAGTTACATGCACTTTGAAATAGATTCATTCTCTACTCTCTTTCATGCACATTCTGTCTGGCTAGAATCAATAGCACAAACTTATCAATAACTGTTCATGTATAAATAGAACATGCTCATATTGAACAGTTCAACCACAAAATAGTTCATATCATAGAAACACCGAAGTGTTCACATTTTGGCACAAGGCCTCATACATTTTACCACCTTGTACAAATATCATACATTTTCACAAAGACAGAACTTCTCAAGTTCAACATCTGAGAAGTATTAGAAACTAGCATTCATTTAAAATATGAATAAAGTTAGGAAACTTGCTTTTACACACGCCTAAAGCTTATAGTTTATTACTTTGAATCGCTTTCATTCCAATTCCCTATTCAAAGATATAAGGAAATAACACGTGTACCAATTAGTCATATACTTGACTTATGCATTGGTTTAATTTACGTTACTTCTTAGGGTTCACGTTCTTACAAACTAAGTTTACGCGACCAACTTCCTTTACCGGTTAACGACTTCCTGACATACGGAGATGTCTTACTCAATACGTTCATCATCTTTGATGATTTACATTTTTATCTTCTTCTTATAACTTTTCTAGGACTCAGCACACATCGCATCTCTCCTAGTAGTCCATATGGTACTCTGAGTGGTTTCCCAAAAACAACCAACAAACAAGTTCCCGTCTCATCTACACTGCCCACACAGTGAGTTAGATAGATTGCCAGTTTTGTATATACCTTCTCTCTCTGAAGGAATTGTTTAGCCCAGCTCCCATATGTCAACCATCAAAGGTTACGATTGTACTACAACCTAACTTACCTTAAGTTATCCGAACTATTAAACTATAATGTTCGTTAATTCAAATTCATATTCCTTATGCCTTTCTGGCAACTAATTGCCATACCTCAGGATTCATTCATCATCGTCTAAGTCATACAGTCTTTTGTATACTCAGAACGATCATTTTATATTCATTCTACGTATTTATAGCGTTAAGCATTTTACGTTACCTTATTCTTATCTTACAACGTCAGGTTCATTCGACTCGGAGCATCATCCAAGTTATAAACATTTACTCAGCTTCTTTTACGTTATACATACCTCTCTAATTCACTTCTTCTTCTTCACCGCTCACAGTTTAATCAATAGTCTTCGCTATCCTATGGTCAAACCATACACGGGGTGTAGGTTCTACCCGTTTAATATTTGCGTACAATCAACCTTCATGTCGGTTAAAGTGTTCAACGCTTACATTTCATTCTAACATTCTCATCCGACTTATATTCGGCTTTCAGTAATCTTATTAACGTTCGCTACGGCTCTCTTGATACCATTCGTATCTTACTTACTACCTTTGTCAACATCTAAGTCATACAACTAGGGTATACTTAGAACGTTCATCCGACGTGAATACAATTTAATAGGATCGTTTACGTATTCAACGTTCATGTTGCTCGTCTCTTAACCTCTCATTCAACCTTTACTCAAGGTGTTAATTACTTTCAATTATTATCCATCCCATGAACCCCATGTTCTTTGTTCTTTCTTAATGTCGAAGCCATACAGATCATTGTATGCTAAGACCGATCGTTCTTCGCAACAACATTGCGTTCACAGCGTCTATACGCTTTACATTCATCTTACATTACCATAACATAACATCGAAATGTTATTCATTACCCTCGTTATTCAACGTCTAAGGAATCACAATCATAGTAATCCTTCACGTTCGTTTCATCACGACTACGGTCCCCGAATATCGGTTACGTAATCTAGCGATTACATTCTTTTAGTCTCATTTATTCTTTCTGTTCAACCTTTACTAAAGGTTTAACTTACTTGATTAAGTGTTACATTAATTGAACTACATGTTCATATTTCTTTCTTGCACATCCTCCGAGAAATTGAGCAATAAAAATCTCATTTCGGCTTTTTTTCACACATCCGGCGCCGCTTGCTTTTCCACTGCGTGTTCTTCTTCTTTCTTTTCATCGCGTTGTGGCACAACTTAGCAGCAGCTAATGGCCCGAGCTCACGCTGCGGCGTTGGCCTCCAAGACACGACTCGCGCTGCGGCGCCGAGAATGAAACCTAGAAAATTTTTCTATGTCTTTTATAAGCTTGAGACGGGTACATTACGATCTCATAACTTCTTCGTTATAACTCGGAACGAGGTCATTCCAAAGTCATTTTCTTCCTTATCTTACGTACTTCCATTACTCACAGACAGAAATTCATTCTGAATCCGTTAACATGCCATTCAATTGGCTTAATCTTCGCTCTTTGTTCTTTTTACGCTTTTAACGTTCTTCTTCGTTCGTCGTCTGTAATCGGCCATCCGAACTCTCGAACTCGTTTCGTTCTTGAGTCCACGACTCACGTTTTCTACGTTCTCTTACATTCTTACAAAACCCTACATGTTCGGGTTCATTTACTAACTTTCAAATTCTCGTTTATCTTTTATGAAAATTTCGCCATAACTTCGTTATTGCTCAATTTTAATCCGTTCTTCATGAACGTTTCTAACGCTCCTAACCAAGCAAGAAGCAACTAACTTATACACGATGGTTTTAAACTTGTCCATCAATAACATTTGCACTACGATGGTTTTAAATTTGTCCATCAACAACATTCTACGTGTTCTTCGCGTGTTCTTCGCGTTCTTCATCCGTTCTTTATTTTAATCGATATTTTGGAATACGATTCTACTTTTTCTTGGAATTTGATGTTATAGAACATCAGTCCATACTAATTTGACCTACTCATTCATAAGATTCATTCGGATCGCTCAAAATTCTTATGAATCTTATACTTCCTTAAGAAATTTATAAACTAAATTTCTTATTCTTAGTTCTTCATTTTCTCATGATGTCAACCATATGAAATCATTCTTAACTTCATCTACTTCTTATCTTCATTAAGTTATGTTTTTAACATATTAAACTTAAAGAAAATAATAGAAGAAACTAGGTTCTGGATTACCTTTCTTCTTTAATCCTCTTCCGTTAGACAAGCTTCTACGATTTATGTTAGCTTTTCTATTTCTCGATCACTTTTGATCCGAGCATTCATGCTCATACTCTTCCTTATTCTTCTTCTCCTAGCTATCAAGCTCTCTCTCTCTCTAAGGTGTAGGATTTTCAAAAATCCAAAATAATGAATTTAAGCTTTCTATTTATAGAAAACCAAAGCTTAGGGCAAATCGGTCATTCCGCCCCCACCTCCTTACTATTCCAAACTTAGCCACCAAGTTTACTTGGTCACCACCCTTACTTGGTGACCAAGTGGCCGCCCCTTATGCCCATGGGTCATCCCCATGGGTTGCCCCATGGGTTTTACCCATCCGGTGACTCATCGGTTCGATCCGCGGTTAATTTCTTTGGATCGGGCTTAATCCTAATTCTTCTTGGGCCTAACTTGGGCTTAACTTCACAAATCATTGGGCTTGACATAATCCAAGTCCAATTAGATTCTACAAAAGTGTATGAACACTAAGTCCATTAAGACTTATCGTATTCTACGCATTCCTTTCTCTTATTCCCGTATTTTCACATTCTCTTTATATTTAACTCGTACGATATTCGTATTATACGTCGTACTATTCTTTTTTCTATACTCGTATAATAACTCGTATCATACTCGTATTTCTCACGCATAATAACCCTAGTTATTATACGTCACTCATTACATTCATGGAACTCACTTTTCCTAACCCTTAGGTTTTGAGTCCCAGATTTAAAACTTTGTTTTTGCCATAACTAAAATATTATTGAATATTCCATCACGTCTCAAGATTTCACGCAATCAATAACTTCTTGGAATTTCAAAATAAATCTCCGAGAAGAAACGGGTGAATAGTGCCTATTTCGTTTTTTCCCCTAAATATTTTTTGTTCCGAAAAATTTTTATTTTCGTCTTGAAAATTTTTACTGCTCAATCTAGCTCAGAGCTTTAATCCTCCCGATTAATAATCATTCTAGGTTATAGAACGATTAATAAACACATAGCACATAATAGTATTAATAAAAATTCATTTTATTAATAACTAATTCTTTAAACTCAAATTCGGACAAATCCGATTTTTTTGTAAGATAAGGATTGATCATGGTAGTATTACATGTCCACTACATGACCAATGTTTCAGTTAGCTTAGAATCGAATCTAAACTGAGAAGTTAAGCTGGTCAAACGTTGACCCTTTCACTGCAAGCTATTAGTGTTCTTGAGCCTCAAGAACACCAACATCGACGCTTAGTGTCGCTAAAGGCCTACAACGACGGTTTATTTATTTTCTAATTTCTAAATATTCCAGAAATTATTTAAAAATAAAAATAAATTATAAAAATTACCAAAAATTGTTTTAAAAATCATTTTAAATTCTGAAAAATAACTTTTAATTAATTGGGACATTTTTCTTTAATAATTATAATTATTTGAATAAAATGATATTTAATTTATTTAATTAATATATTAAATAAATTAGATAAAATGATTTAATATTATGAAAAATCATTTTAAATAAGAATAATGTATTTAAAAATATTTTGAGTTATAAAATGTAACTTTTAATATTTTGGAGAATTTCCATTAATAATTTAATATTAATGATATTAGATTTATTTAATTATTAAATTAAATAAATAAGATAAAATTGATTTTATTAATTAAAAAATCATTTTAAATAAGATTAAAGTGTTAAAAAATATTTTGAATTATAAAATATAATTTTCAATATTTTTGGAGAATTCTCATTAATAAATTAATATTAATGATATTAGATTATTTATTTATTTAATTAAATAAATGAATTAAAAATGGTTTTATTGATTTAAAATCATTTAAAAATGAGAAAAATGATTTAAAAATATTTTAAGTTATAATTAATGACTTTTAATATTTTGATAATAATTTCATTAATATTTAAATATTAATGGTGATAATTTAAAATGATTTTAATTATTTTAAAAATCGTTTATGTAGAATATTGATGATTTAAAATATTTTAAGTTATTAATAATAACTTTAATATTTTGACAAGTATGTTATTAATATTTTATATTATTAAATATTAATAATAATAAAATTATTTGATAATTAAATCATTTAAAAATGATTCCGATGTTTGAAAAATTATTATAAATTATAATAATTGATTATATTTTATTAAAAGCTTGCGAAAAATATTTATAAATGATATTTAACTTATCTAAAATAATATTGAAGCTTAGAGACCAAGTTTAATTGACAATCAATGTGTTAATTGTAGTGACCAGAATACCGAGAATGGACCGAAGTCTAACCAGACCGAAATAGTTAGACGTGTTAAGTGTTTATATAGGTTATAAACACTGATGTGATTATGTGAGAATGTGCCTAGGAGAAGTTTGACTGTAGAATAAAGTGTTACGTGTTATAAATGATTATGCTAATTGTGAGACCGACGTTGTTGATTATAGGTCTTACAAACGCAGTTAATTATATTGTGTAGAAGTAATCAGCGGAGAAGGCAAGTTTCATAACTCAACCTTGAGTTATATTCATTCAGTTATTATATTGGTTAATTATTGATAATTATACCATGTCCAGGGATTTTATTGTTGATTATTCGCAGTTAGTGCAAGTTTAATAATTCAAATTGAATTATTGATTCAGAGAATATATATTCGTAGAATTACTATTGTTGGATATTCATATCTATAGAAGCTAATATTGACAGTACAGATAATTCATGTTTATTGTCAAATTGTATTGAGAAATGTCTTAGCTAATTATTCTAGCTAGACGAACATTTGTTAGAACTTGATAGGTTCGAGAAGAGAAGAGAAGAGAATTTAATTATTATTGATAGATAATTGCCAGTTGTTTCGGCTAGATCGAAAATATGATAGGTTTGATAAGAAAAGATAAGTGATTAGATATTGAAATCATCGAATTTCATTGTTAAATCAAATGTTGATTTTGAGACTGAAAAGAACAACCTTTTATATAAAGAGAACATTTTAAGTCGTATATTCGACCATTGCGCGCGACCTATAAGTATTATGCATAATATAGGGTACAAGGAGTTGGCCGGCTCTAAGTACTTGCAAAGGGATATAATTTAATCTTTATGGTTATCTGATACGCCTGCGTATATGTCAAAGTAAAACTTTAATATATACCCGAGAAGAGAAGTTCAAGATCCAACGGATCGCTCAGCATAAATCTGGAAAACATTCCACTTTGCTATTTCTTAGAATTATTTCTTGATTATTCATTTGAATATCGTAGAAAACCTTGAAAGCGTTGTACTATTTCATTATCAGATTATTGTTGCGGAGAATATGAGGAGACTTGATATTGATTTTTATACCTTTATTGTATGTCTTAACTTGCGGGGCAAACTTGTTGCTCACCCTTGCTATAAATAAAACATTTCAGCTAGGAACGAAGAGGCCAGCGGGTCAAAGAAGAACAAAGGCAAAGGCAAGATGCTGGAGTTGTTATAAAGAACTTATTATTATGTTGTATTTGTAAACCCTTTTTGTTTATCTAAGGGGTATGTTTGTAATTTTAAGGTTAAAAAACATGGGCCTTATATATTAACAACTTATGTTAATTAGTTATGTATTCCTATTTATATTTAAATGGGTAGTTAGCTGTTATTATATTGTGGATCGTGAACACCAAACTAGGGGGTCAGGTAACCCAGATTTGAGGGCGTCATATACATGAGTGATAAGTAAGAGATATATTGATATTTCAAATTATTTGCGTCTAGCTGGAATAAGTAGCATAGACTATACTTTAAACCGTTTCAAAAATCATTACGAGTCTACATATATATATATATATATATATATATATATATATATATTTCAAAAGCACATAGTGCGTATTTAGCTTGATGTCAAAACTTCGAAGTCTAGCATAGCTAGGAGTTTTGGAAAACTTATGTCTTCACTAATAACCAGTTGCTTAAACAGTCTATCTATTCTTATAATCCTTACTACTCCATTTGCACACAACTATACGCAGTTCGTCAAACCACACTTATGAGTTCATTTACTTGCCATAATCATATGAGTTTAAGAACTATTCCTAGTCAGACCTTTGGCGTCCATTCCCTGAGGGGTTCATAAACATTTCATATAACTATGAATCAAGAATGTCACATAAGTATGAGCTTTAAGAACTCGTTCTTAACATTATATTCTTTATCTATAAACTATCTATCTGTTATACATATGAGAAAGGAATCACCCTCTTAACATGCATATATCAAATAGTGCGACACAAACATTTCAATGATTATCATTGCCAAAACTAAGTGGTTTTTACACTAAGTACAATTCCTCGCCCACACAAGGAATCATATAACTCAGCTGCTGACACGAGTCCTCAATTGAAATTCCCAGCTAATCTTAACTCCCTTCTCAATACGAATTTTATTCAACTCGTATTCATAATCCTTTCCTGAATTTGAACCAATTCATAGTACAACTGACACTTAGCAATCTTGTTGTAAACTTTTCAATCATTAGATTGATTCTTCTCCATACTATAACATTATCCGATCATGGGGTGATCTCATCGTATATATTACGATTCATTTCTATTCTATGATCATTTTGTTTTATAATCTTCTATCCCTAAACTTTCAGTCTTTTAGACTTTATCTATTCACCACTATTTTTCAACTTTATTATCAAAGTTATGGAACTCTGTATCTTATAACTCGCCGAGATTCATTTTGGAATCTTACCGACCAACTAACTCTATGTGAGTTAGTACTTATCCTAATCACTACGGTTATTAGTCTCAGATATTTTTACCTACGGTTCATAACTTACAGCTTTGATACAAACTGCGAGGTTCCCGAATCCGAGGTCCCGAATCACCGCGGATCCGGTTCGATCATTCTAACACTATTACTATATTTGCGGAAGATATAAACATAAATTGTTTATACATTAAACTTACATACTTTTCCCCAAGGTCGAGTAACCTTAACTTAATACACAAATCATAACTTATTTAACACATAACATTATTATTATACAACTATTACAAATCTAATCGGGCACATTAACTTTAAGCTAGAACTGTCTTTAACCTTTCCTTGTATCCGACGCATTCGCCTTAATCTGCAATGTTTTATCATGATATAGTAAGGGTGAGCATACAAGTTGCCCAACAAGTTTAAATTTAATAATTTAACGATATATCATGATTGAAAGAGTCTGAATAATAAGTTGGCTATAATTCATAAATATAATTGTGAACTAGTAGGAACAAACTTTTGACTGAACATGTATTATACATGAACAAATGTATCTTAACCAATGGGTAATGAAGGTGATCAGCCTTTCATACCTGACTAATACATGCAATATGTACAGAGTACAATTCTACAATGGCAATCAATAATGATTATCCATAAGCATATCTGAATGAAACAACTCTTAGTAGAGTTAAGTAAAAACAAACTTGCCTGAACCGTTGATTACTACTACGCAATTTATAACGCTTTATCCGAAGACCTAATATTAGTAATATTAATCTCCAATATTAGAATAATATCATCACAATATAATACTATTATATATATATATATATATAAATACATAGAATAATCTAAACACATAACACATGCTTAGTATCGATTCTACAACAAACATAAGACTTTCATTATCAAGTTAAACTATTGCGATCCGAAAGTTGAACCCGACATAAATCGACATCCCGACGATTGCCTAGTGGACTTTTATCGAGTCTAAGTTCAATTAAACTCTGCCTAACACTTAACAATTATCTAAGATAATTTATTAATGATCGAAAATATTTTTCGTATACTCGTAATAATTTTTAAATATTTATTACTATTTATCTTAATTTTCAATCATTAATATCGTATTTAAATGAATTAAATACCACATAATTCCTTTATCATTAATATTTATTTATTATCAAATATTAATGAAATACACATCATAATATTATAATATATTTATAATATATCAAAGTATTTTTAATACCTTAAAATTATATTCATATGATTTTTAAACACTTAAATCCATTATCGATAATTTCTTTTAATATTAAAATATTAATATTGTCATGAAAAAATATCATAAGTTATATTTTATAACTTAAAATATTTTTATAACACTTAAATCATTTTTATATAATTTTTAAATCATTTATTCTATTTTTCCATAATTTTTTAATATATTTATTAAATAAGTTAACTATCATTAATATTGATTAATTAATGAAATTCATCACAAAATATTAAAAGTCACTAAAAATAACTTAAAATATTTTATTATACCATAATATTATTTTTCATGATTTATTATGCATTAAAATCATTTTTAAATAATTTATTTAATATTATAATTAAATAAATTAAATACCATTTATATTCAAAAAATATTAAATATTTATGAAATATACTCAAAATAATTAAAAACTATTTTTTGAACTTTAAAATAATTTTTCAGAATTTATTAAGTATTTTTAATAATTAAAAACCATTTATTTTGATTTATTTAATTAAAATAATCATTTTCAAAAATTAATAATTAATTTTCGAAATTATCTGTCGCTATAGAGGCATAAGGTGACGAATCCGTTGCTAATGGTGTTCTTGGCCTGTTCATGAGCCTTCATGTCAGTTTACAAGCTTGCTAGTTTGACCAAAATTAAAACAGTGTTGTTGATGATTTATGGGATTGATTTTTCACTAATGTTGTAGTATTAATGACATACTAAAGCCTTAATCAACTGTCATGGCCAAAACATAACAAAGTTGTGAGATTTAAGCTGCTGAAGTCATTGTCAGACCTGTTCTTGAATTTCTGGGCTACCCAAAAATTCAAACAGTGTGAAGGTCCCTACTTTGAAGCTTCATAATTTGCATTCTATGTCTAGTTTGTAAGAGGTAATGGTTTCTACTTGTAGTCATGATGACAGATTACAACAATAACTAATTGGATCAGTCTAACAACAATATATATAAGAGATCATGGCCGGTCAAAATGATGTTAGGAACTGTTCTTCACGATTTCTGGGTTTTCCAGATTTTGTCAAGAACAGTCGGTCAACGCTTGTTTGACCCTAATTATTTACGATTCTGTTAATGTTCTGAGTGAACTACAGACTTAATCATGTAGTCTTAATTTCAGGCTACAACAATAAAACAACAACTTGACCAAAAAATAAACATACAGCAAGATCAAGGACTTCGAAAATCTTGTCAGACCACCTGGAAAATTATGGGTTGCCCAGATTTAACTTTTCATGCTCGGTCAACACACTTTGACCGATCATATCATGCAATATATACATGATCTGGCCTTGTTTCTAGTTCCAGATTACAGTACTCATGTCATAGAAAAGATCCAAAACACTAAACACCCTAAACAGATAACACATAAAGATCTAAGGCATCTGACATTCGACTATCAGGTCACTTTTCAACCTTTTTTCAGATTTCAAAAATCATCAAATCTGAGCATTTTGGTGTTATGGATCTGAGATTTAACAACCCAGATCACTAAAAGACACCTTATTACACATCTTTAACCAATCAATTACAACTTTTAACATCAAATTGAAAGATTTCTAGTATTAGGGTTTTATACCTTTTGAATGTCCAAATCTTGATTCTGACTTTGATCCTGTTATGGGAAGCTATGATCTGATCATGTCTTAACTTATCATACCCTTTTCACTCTCATTCCCAATATTTTAGAGAGAGAATGTCTTGGATGGTTGAAAAAATAAAGTGTGCATTCTCTCTCTCTCTATAACCTATATATTTGATGTATGTAATGTATTGGCTGAGCTCTAGCTGCTGGATTTGTATTGATTTCAGTCACATGCATAGGCTAGGGTTGGTGAACAACCAAGAGTAGGGTTAGATCTACAAGTTATATCAAATAATGCAACAAAAGGGTAAAAATGTCATTTCCATCCTATTTTAATTCTATAATGGTCATTTGATGCAAACCCTTAGGGTTTAGGGTTTAGGGTTTGAGTTTGGGTTTAGGGTTTGAACCCTTAGGTTTTGGCAATTTAATTTCTAAGATTTCCAATTTAGGTTTTAAAAATAGAAATTTAATATTTCTAAATTATAATTAGGATTTACTAATTATATTAAAATTTCTTGATCATAATTTAAATATTGCTAATTAGGATTAATAATTCCTAATTAAAATTACTAATTAAGCAATTAGGGTTAAAATTGATAATTTGGGTTTATAACCCACAAATTAGGGTTTATAACCCACAAATTAGGGTTTGTAATAGAAAAATAATTTTCCTAAATTAGAAATTAGATTTCCTAATTAGATTAGGATTTTCTAATTACTTATAACTTAAAAATTAGAATTAATATTTCCTAATTAACATTAAAAGTATTAAATTAAGACTCAGGCTTTCCCTAATTACAAATTAGGGTTCCTTAACCAAAAATTAGGGTTTTAAATTTTGAAATTAGGGTTTTCTAACTAATTTGTTAAGATTAACCATAATTAATCTTATAATTATTTGCACTTATGCCATTAAGTTCCCAATTTAGAGTTTTAAATTTCTGAATTAGGGTTTCGGATTCCCAAAACTGAAATTAGGGTTTCCAGAACCGGTTTTAGGGTTTCTTGTTAATCGTTAGGGTTTTCTAACTGAACGTTGACGTTCTTAATATATATCTATGTTTTGTAAAAGATATCGTTAATCTGGTCAACCCTTGACTCTTAACCACATACTGTACACATATACAACCATATACACAGAACATATTCACTTATTCCTTTAATCCTGAATAATTCACTTAAATCCTTTACAGAATTTTGAAATCCTCAAAATTCATTCTTAAAAATATCAAACGCATGCATTTATTTTCTATCTAGGTTCTAATATTGAACCTTATAAAATTTTAAAAATATTCAAAATTCTCGGGTTGTCACAATTTGAACTGAAAAGAAATATATTTTTCGGGTGAATAGTACCCCGTGAATAGTACTTCGGGAATAGTACCCCGTGAATAGTACCCCAACACGAAAAGTGTCCCAAATACCCGAGTGAACAATACTAGAATGAATAGTAATCAGGTGAATAGTAACCCATGAATAGTACTCCGACACGAAAAGTGCCCCGAATACCCGATTGGTCAATATAACCTCCAGACATCAATTATTATCAAAATAAATATCAATTTCTACTAACACTAATAATTCCCACACAATGGAACTATCAATTTCATCTATAATCAACACGAACTTATTCATCATTAATATTATAATTCACAATATTTAACAACCAGGTCGTTCCCAGGAAAGAGGGGGCTTTCCGATAAGGATTTCTCCTTATTGGCGTGCAATTAGGTGACCAAACCTCTCCTTGACAGAACTTCTAGACATTGTCAATATTGCAAATAATAATATGAATAACTTTGTCATCTCAATTATTGATTTAATAATATATCATATTATGCGCGAGATGATCATTTGTAACAATAATTGAATCAATAATATGAGAGATATGATCACGCCAATTATCGTAGTAATAATTGAGTATAATCGGAGTGACTTCTCACGTAAGGATCAATAATCAATACCGTGTGCTACTATGCAACCAATGCCAGCGTATCAGTACTTTTACTACGGGGTAGTTCAGCGGTTTTAACAAGTAACACCTCCGTAGTTATTTTTATAGAAAGATAATTACGTGCTTTTCTAACTACGACAATACTTCCTTGGTTGTGGGGTCCACCAATTATTGTGCCATCGTATTTAATATTCCTGTTAAAGCGAATATTCCCCCACCAATCAAATATTATATAACCACTTGCTTACTTTGCAAAATTTGTAAATATTATCCACAACTTTAACATTATATCAAATCCACACCATAATATTCAAAAATATATTTCAAGAAAATTATTCTTTATTCATAAAAGTTGGGGTCTTACAACCTCCCCTTCTTATGAAATTTCATCCTCGAAATTAGGGTACATACCTGGTATGTTGAAGAGATGAGGATACCTTGACTTCATCTCAGATTCTAACTCCCAAGTCATTTCCTCCACATCGTGGTTTCTCCACAAAACTTTGACTTGAGGTATAACCTTGGAGCGTAGACCATGATCCTTCTTATCCAAGATTTTAACAGGTAACTCTTCATATGTTAAATCTTCCTCTATCTCGTCTGGTTCTAACTCAATAATGTGGTTCGGGTCTTTCACATATTTACGTAACATAAATATGTGAAAAACGTTATGAACACGAGACATACTTGGCGGTAAAGCGAGTCTATAGGCCACAGTTCCTACTCGCTCGAGGATTAAAAATTGGCCAATGAATAGAGAATTGAGCTTTACTCTCTTTCCAAATCTCGTAACTCCTTTCCATGGAGCAACACGTAACAACACATGATCTCCAATATCGAATTCTACGTCCTTTCGATGCGGATCAACATAACTCTTTTGTCGATCTTGTGAGGTTTTTATACGTTGACGGATCTTTTGAATCTTTTCTGTAGTCATACGTACCAACTCCGGCCCCAACAACGTTGCTTCACCCACCTCATCCCAGCATACTGGAGAACGACACTTTCTCCCATACAACGCCTCAAATGGAGTCATGCCAATACTTGCTTGATAACTATTGTTGTAGGAAAACTCCACCAATGGTAAGAACTTGTCCCAACTTTCCTTGAAGTCAAGGACACAAAGTCTTAATAAATCTTCAAGAGTTTGAATAGTCCTTTCCGACTGCCAGTCCGTTTGAGGATGATATGCCGAGCTAAATCATAAATCAGTGCCCATAACTTTCTGTAAACTAACCCAAAATCGTGAAGTGAATCTTGGGTCTCGATCAGAAACTATGGATACTGGCATACCATGCAGTCTTACAATCTCATTTATGTACATACGAGCAAGACATTCAAGTGTATAAGTTTCTCGTATAGGTAAGAAGTGAGAAGACTAGGTCAATCTATCAACAATTACCCAAATTGCATCTATGTTTTGAGAAACCTTGGGAAGACCAGTAATGAAATCCATGGTAATGTGCTCCCACTTCCATTCTGTAATTTCAAGTGGTTGCAATGGAACTTTTGGTACTTAATGCTCCGCCTTGACTCGTTGACAAGTTAGACACCTTGAGATATACTCCGCTATCTCTCTCTTCGTATTGCTCCACCAAAATGTATGTCGAAGATCATGATACATTTTGGTACTCCCAAGATGGATTGCAAAAGGTGTGTTATGCGCCTCCATAATGATTTTATACTTTAAATCAGGGTCATTAGGAACACAAAGTCTGGAGTTGACTCGAAGTATTCCTTCTTCATCGATTCTTGCTTCTGGCATAGCACCTTCTTGCACTTTCTTCCTTATACGCATCAGCTCCAGGTCTGTAGCTTGAGCAGCTTTAACTTTATCGATTAAAGTCGGTTTTACTCGTATATTCGCTATAATCACATGGGTCCCTGGAGTCTTTAACTCTATCTCCATCCTTTGCAAGTCATATAAAATGGGCCTTTGCGTTGACAATATATCACTCGTACCCGCATATGATCTTTTACTCAATGCGTCAGCTACTACGTTTGCTTTACCAGGATGGTATTGAATGGTATGATCATAATCTTTCAACAGTTCAAGCCAACGTCATTGCCGCATGTTGAGTTCCTTTTGGGTGAAGAAATATTTGAGGCTTTTATGATCCGTAAAGATCTCCACTTTCTCCCCATACAAGTAATGCCTCCAAATTTTAAGTGTGAAGACAACAGCTGCCAACTCTAAATCATGAGTAGGATAATTCCTCTCATATTCTTTGAGTTGTCAAGAGGCATAGGCTATGACTTTCCCATGTTGCATGAGAACGCATCCTAACCCTTTGCCCGAAGCATCATTGTAGATGACAAATCCCTCCGATCCAGATGGTATTGTAGAACAGATGCTGAAATGAGTCTTCCCTTGAGTTCTTGAAAACTCTTCTCACATTCCTCGCTCCAACCAAACTTTGTATCTTTTCAAGTTAGCTAAGTTAATGGAGTAGCGATTCGAGAAAATCCTCCCACGAATCTTTGATAATAACCAGCTAAGCCGATGAAGCTATGTACTTCAGTCACTGACTTTGGTTGCTCCCAGCTTTGAATTACTTCAATCTTCGTTAGGTCAACAAATATTCCATGATTTGATATCACATGCCCAAGGAATGCAACTTCCTCAAGCCAGAACTCACATTTCTTCAACTTGGCATAAAGCTTGTTTTCACGAAGCTTTTGGAGTATCAGCCTCAAGTGTTGCTCATGATCTTCACGGCTTTTGGAATATATGAGAATGTCATCAATAAAGACAACCACAAAGTGATCCAAATATTCCTTGAATACTCGGTTCATCATATCCATGAAGGCAGCATGAGCATTAGTCAATCCAAAAGACATGACTAAGAATTCATAATGCCCGTACCGAGTTCTGAAGGCAGTCTTTGGAATATCCTTAGTTTTAACCTTCAGCTGATGATATCTAGAATGAAGATCAATCTTTGAAAAGAATTTGGCTCCTTGCTACTGATCAAACAGGTTATCAATGTGAGGCAATGGGTACCTATTTTTGATGGTGACATGATTCAACTCCCGATAATCAATACAAAGTCACATACTTCCTTCTTTCTTCTTCATGAATAGAATAGGAGTACCCCAAGGAGACGTATTAGGACGGATGAAACCGATGTCTAACAATTTCTGTAGTTGGGTTTTTAACTTCTGAAGTTCAATAGAAGCCATTCGATATGGGGCTTTGGAAATGGGTTTTGTACCGGGTTCAAGGTCGATACAAAATTCAATTTCACGCTCTGGGGGTAGGCCAGGAAGTTCTTCGGAGAATACGTCAGAAAATTTATTAACAATAGAAATATCATTCAAATCTGACGTATTTTTATTTAAATCCGTGGCAAGGGCTAAGAAAGCTTGACATACACTTTTCACTAAATGAATAGCTTTATGGCTTGATATGACAGTGATTGATTTTAGTGGTTTGGTTGCTTGAATTCGCATAATAGGTTGGTTAGGAATATGAAAGCTAACAACCTTACGAAAATAATGGATTTTAGCATAATGAGTAGTTACCCAATAAATCCCTAAAATCACATCAAATGCAAGTATTTTCAAAGAAATAAGATTGACAGGTAATGTGCGGTTACCGATTTGAATCAAACAAGACTTATAAACCGTGGATGTAATGAAGGTTTCTCCCAGCTGAGTTTCAACCGATAAGTCAAAGTCCAATTTCTTCGGAGTCAAATTTAAACGTTGAGCACAAGTAGGAGAAATAAAAGAATGGGTAGAGCCGGTATCAAATAAGGTATATACTTCGCTAGAGTTTCTGATAAGCTTACCCGTGATGACCTCGTTTGGGTTCCATGCTTTCTGGGAGGTTACAACAAATGCTCTCCCTTGAACTACCGATTTTGTCTTGTCTGGAACAGACTTTGATGCCTCCATCCCAGCTGGACTTGACTTAGGTGCACGACAAAATCAAGCTAGGTGACCTTCTCTTCCACAATTGTAACATGATTTGGACCGCTTGCGTCTGATTGAACCGATGTGTCCTCCCCTCGCATTTATAACATATGACCCGGTGGTTCTCTCTCTCCTTAACAACAAGTCTTTGGTCGACGCCGTCCTTCCATCATTATTTAATCTCCTCTTATTGAAACTCCCACTTTTATTATCTTGGCCATGATTACCCCCAAAGTGCTTACCATTTCTGGCATGTTGATTCCCTCCACGTTTGTTGTCACCTCTTCGATGACTGTTACCACTGGTATTTTCATTATGTCGGCTGATTTCTCTTGGTTGCATTGACCCGTTATCGTGCTCCAATAACTGAACCCTATTTACAACATTTAAATACAAACACAGTTTATGAGAAATAAGATATTGACGTATCTCCGGTTTCAAACCTCTTACAAACATCCGCGTCATTCTCTCCTCATTATCAACCAAGTGGGATATGAAACGGACAACTCGCAAACTTAGCTTCAGATCTTGCGCCACAGTCATATTGTTCTGCTCCAACTTGTTGAACTCTACCTCTTTAATGTGACGAATACTTTTGGGAAAGTACTTGTCGTTGAATAGTTCTTGGAACTTCTCCCAAGACATCTTCAGTGCGGCAAGTTGAGTACGCTTTACTGATTCCCTCCAGTAATTTGCCTGTCCTCGCAGCATAAAGGTGGCAAAGAGAACCTTTTGCTCCTCGGAGCATCCCAAGACATCAAATATCTTGGTGATCTGTTTTATCCACGCTTCTGCCTTAAGTGGTTTTGGCTCTCCAATAAACTCAGGTGATCCCAGCTCCTTGAACTGTTTAGCGATGACCGTCCGAGAGTTTCCAGTGTTTCCACCTACAATTTGGACATGAGTTTATCTTTCCTAATGTTGTACGAATTGCAGAAAGCTCCTAAACATTCTGTCATTCGCCATTTGGACGGTGTTCTTGTTCACCTGAGGATTATTGTCTTCCTATTGCACATTATCCTGGGTATTAATCTGTGGTGACTCCACGATCTCATATGCTTCATTGCTTATCTGAATATTTTCGGATGCCATTTTTCAATACTTCCACAAAACAAGGGTTAATTAACATATCACATATTATCCCTATACTCTGACTGACCAATTAAATACCAAATAAACTTAGGTAGGTCATACTAGAGAAGGAATTCCCCGTCTCTCCCCTCCTAGTTCTTGTCTCACATCTCAGCCAGGGATCATATCCCTAAACTTTGATACCAACTGTTGTAACGACCCCAAAATCCATATAATTTAAATCTCAACTTCGGTCGTTAACCATATATTAAATATCTAATTTTACATCATTATTCGATATTAAAAACACTAAAATTGCGGAATATTTAAAACATTTATACATTTCCTTCTTTCTTGCCTTGAATCACAACCTTTACATTACATCTCTTTGATTCAATCTTATATCATAAATCATTACAACAAAATGACTATACAAAGTCTTACATCATAACTAAATATCCATATACATTGGATAGCTCAACTTACAATTCAACAACATGTTACGTTCAAAATATGAAATACATTTCTCATAAATCATAAGTAATCTTCGTGAATATAGATCTCTATAACTCACTTAGCACATATCTTTACCTTAAAATCTTGACCTGCAAAAGTGGTTATTTGCAAGAGTGAGCTCGACAGCCCAGAAAGTCTAACAGTTTTCATGCATCACATTGCACATAACAGCATGCTCGATATACATCTCATTAAAGTAACATGGCATACATGCTTTTAATTCACATAGCAAATATAAAGATTGAGTTCCTTACTCAATCATCATTACTTAGCCAAAACAATGCAGTCATAAATTGACTTTAACATTTCATGATTTCAACATGTATAACATATCATGCAATTTAAAATAGTTCATCAAGTCCATATAACAAATAGGAACCGAAAGACTTGCCTTAATCGTTGTTTTCCAATAATAGTTTAACAACTTACAATTATCTGCACTTCACGTGCCCTACACAATTATATAATCATACACATCAACTATTAGTCACATAACAACACATAGTAATTGTAATGTAAACTCTACTCCACATCTCATAATTTTCTGATTAATTAGCACACAATGTTCAATTAGATTGTGTTAACTTTTTAACTTATGACTCACTATATTTCTTCTTAGTCAAACTTGAAGTTCATTCAAGTGCTTAAATATTGCTAGGACTACTTATTGGTTTTATGTTAAACCCATTTCATATCCTATAATATTCATTTCAATTGAATTGAAACACTTTTTAAGTTCGTTAACACTTGGCACGGCATTTCGACGTTCATTCGCCACACGCCCGATTTGCCTCTCTTGTGTATGCTTACTATGCTTCAATAACTTATCTAATACATTATTTATTAATGTTAAGCATCATTATATTTACTAATATTCATGTTTTATAACTTAGAACATCATCTTTTATGGCTAGGAGCACTACACATGCATATGTGCATGCCCGACGCCCTTTGATTACCCCCGAAAACATAACAGTCCTAAAGATGACCATTTTGATTACTGTTACAAACCTCAAATTGAAAACCTTAAAGAACGAAAGTTGTTGGTCTACTCGTCCTCGTTCCGGATCATCTTGAATCACCTCAATCAGGGTTCGTATGAGAAAGTTATGGTCGTTTTACTACAGGAGGTCAAAACTATCCAACTCAGACTTTTGTTCCGGCTCCGCGGCGCGAGAACCAAGTCATACAGTGGCGCTTCAGCCCGACATTGGTGTTGGGGCATGAATTTCAATATTTGGTAGCGAATTTTAAGGTTAGAAGAAAATTTTTTTGGGCGCCAAAATTTCTGAGAACCAACCACGAAGAACAGAATAACTAAATTCTGGACTAGTTACTACTGCTAACATCTAAATTAAGACGTAAAACTTATATAGATTACTCATAAACATTTATTTATCATACATATACCAATTTTAAACAATTAAATAATAATTTAAATCCTTGAAACCATAGTTTAAACCCAAAAACTCCATTGTTAACATTTGTTAACACAGTGAGCACTGTAATCATAGTTATTAAACAATTTGATTTATTCTAACTATATTCTATTTAATTCTTACCCATTTCATATAATCACAGTTCAATTTCATGATTATCATACAATACAAGTATAATATTTGGTACTCTGCAACCCACGTTCATACCTATATTGTTCACTGTAATTCCACTTCCTTTTTCTTTAACACGTAATTAACATGAAATCTTATATGCATACTACACATACAATCACATATCTATATATGCCAGTATAACAATTATAAAAACATAGTTTTACAAGAATTTTGTAAAAACCTTCTACTCAGTGAAAAAGAAAAACACAGAGACATAAATTATATGTGTATCTAGTATTAAGGTCATAGACATACCTTTTGTTGTTAAGAAATTCGTGTTAAAGTCTTATAATAGTTGAAGAACTCAGCTCTTGTTGCTTCTCTTTCTCAGACTCTTTCAAAATCTCTGAACCTTTCTTTTAGCAGACAACTCTTTTCTTAGACTCAAGTTTTAACAATAAGACGTAAACCCAAAACCCAACTGATAACTTAGTCGTAAACACAAGAACGGTTATGGCCATAATAAGCCTAATAATTGACATCGGTTATAAAACATATAACGTATAACTTATAAATATATATTTTATTTATTAATAATTTAAATTTCAAAATCCAAAAGTCGTAGGGCTTTGTTTGGTAAAAAGCATTTAAAAGTTAAACACTTAATACCAATAAGTCTTGTTTGGCACAAATCAAATTAAACTACTTTAATTTATTTTAATAACTCCTTATAACATTGTTATTTGTCACACTTTATTTAAGTAGGTTTTCATACTTAATTTAATTACTTCAAATAACAATTTTTAAATAAATCATTTAATCACTTACTCAACACAAATAATTAACTATCAAATTGAAATATCAATATAATAATAATTTCCTTAACTTATTAATTATTTATTTAACAAATAATTAACCAACACAAATCAAATTAAACAAATGCAAATATGTATTCAACAATAAAACATCCAACAAATATTTATACAAATCAATAAATATTTATAAATTACATTTAAAATTTTGGAATGTTACAACTGTGACGCCCCCAAAACAGGTATACATCACCCATCTTGAGTCGCCAGATACAAGATACTGAATACAAATACAACTTAATTATACAACAGTCGTGTAAAATACGACAAAACATAGGTTGTGAGTTTTAATACAAATATTGTCATCTAGACAATATTCACACTCAATGGAGTCCTCATTATATTTATTATCATACTATTTCACAGAATAGTGAGGACTACTAATGCACCATCTAGGACCATCACACTGTTCCCGACTAGTCCCACCACGTTCTCATTTCACGAAAGAGAACGGTGAAAGAAAGGTGAGCTCAACTAGCCCAAAGAAGAAATATTATGACTAAGATAATGCAGAATAAATTATCATTAGCCTTCAACAATGTTAAACTGATAGAATATAATAGACAACAAATTTAACTACAGTGGAACAAGCAATCCATTAGAAGAGTCAAGTAAAGTATAAAATCTACTATCTTTTATGATTTAAAAAGTTTTTCATCAATTTTATCGCTCAGACTCAGCTTAATAAATAAAATCGAATCATCCCTGCTCCACGACCAAGGATATTCATGTAATCATCAATGGTCATGACTATACCGAATACTCCCTGGTCATAATCATACCAACCACTGTCCACCAATGAACTACAGGCTAATGAGGACTTTTACCACATCATTCGTCACATTACGGTCATGATTATACTGAATAATCCCTGGTTATAATCATACCAAGTCCATCTATGCACGTAAGCCAAAGATGACTTTCATTATAATATAAGCATGAGGATGATGACAATGACATAATAATTCAATAAAACAAGTTCAAGAATAAATTTTAAAGATTTATAAATTAATTTATCCAGGAACCAATAACGTCCAAATTGTCAACATGATACTGCTTTGTAAAGTAAAATTTAAGAATGCTCAGAAGAATATTTCTAAGAAAAGATACTGAATGAAGCGCAAATATAAAGGATATTCCACTAATTTCATGGAGTATAGAAGCCATAGCTTTAACCAACTAAGTATAATAGAATATATAAAACTGCAAATGGATTTTCGCCCGCCATGCGGTAATCCATGTAGATAGATCATTTCCAACAGAATAATAAAGAATGGAATAACAATAGAATTCACCAGGCGAACCCGCACAGACATGTTATTCCAGCAGAATAATAAAGAAAGGTCAAAGATCACGATACATTTTGGTACTCCCAGGATGGATTGCAACCGGTGTGTTGTGCGCCTCCATCATGATCTTATACTTTAAATTAGGGTCATTTAGAACACAAAATTTGGAGTTGACTCGAAGTATTTCTTCCTCATCAATTCTTGCTTCCGGAACATCACCTTCTTGTACTTTCTTCTTTATACGCATCAGCTCCAGGTCCGTAGCTTGAGCAGCTTTAACTTTATCAATTAAAGTCGGTTTTACACGTATATTTGCCATCATCATGTGGGTCCTTGGAGTCTTTAGCTCTATTTCCATCCTTCCCAAGTCATACAAAACGGGCCTTTGCGTTGACAATATCGCACTCGTACCCGCATATGGTCTACTACTTAATGTGTCAACTACCACGTTCACTTTTCCAGGATGGTATTGAATGGTATGATCATAATCTTTCAACAGTTTGAGCCAATGTCGTTGCCGCATATTGACTTCATTTTGAGTGAAGAAATATTTGAGGCTTTTATGATCCGTATAGATCTCAACTTTCTCCCCATACAGGTAATGCCTCCAGATTTTAAGTGCGAAGACGACAGCTGCCAACTCTAGATCATGAGTAGGGTAATTCCTCTCATATTCTTTGAGTTGTCATGATGCATAGGCTATGACTTTCCCATGTTGCATGAGAACACATCCTAACCCTCTGACTGAAGCATCGTTGTAGATGACAAATCCCTCCAAGCCAGAAGGTATTGTCAGAACAGGTGCTGAAATGAGTCTCCTCTTGAGTTCTTGAAAATTCTTGTCACATTCTTCGCTCCAACCGAATTTTGTATCTTTTCTAGTCAGCTGAGTTAATGGAGTAACGATTCGAGAAAATCCTTCCACGAATCTCCGATAATAACTAGCTAAGCCTAGAAAGCTACGTACTTCGGTCACTGACTTAGGTTGCTCCCAGCTTTGAATTGCTTCAATCTTTGTCGGGTCAATAGATATTCCATGATTTGATATCACATGCCCAAGGAATGCTACTTCCTCAAGCCAAAACTCGCATTTCTTCAACTTGTCATATAATTTGTTCTCACGAAGGTTTTGTAGTATCATCCTCAAGTGTTGTTCATGATCTTCACGACTTTTAGAGTAAATGAGAATGTCATCAATAAAGACAACCACAAAATGATCTAAATATTCCTTGAATACTCGGTTCATCATATCCATGAAGGCAGCAAGAGCATTAGTCAATCCAAAAGACTTGACTAGGAATTCATAATGCCCGTACCGAGTTCTGAAAGCTGTCTTTGGAATGTCATCAGTTTTAATCTTTAACTGGTGATATCTGGAATGAAACCGATGTCTAACAATTCCTGCAGTTAGGTCTTTAACTACTGAAGTTTAACAGGAGCCATTCGATATGGGGCTTTGGAAATGGGTTTGTATCGGGTTCAAAGTCGATACAAAATTTAATTTCACGCTCTAGGGGTAGGCCAGGAAGTTCTTCAGGGAATACGTCAGGAAATTTATTAACAATAGAAATATCATTCAAGACTGACGTATTTTTGTTTAAATCCGTGACATGAGCTAAGAAAGCTTGACATCCATTTTTCAATAAACGAATAGCTTTATGGCTTGAAATGACTTGATTGACTTTAATGGTTTGGTTGCTTGAATTCACACACTAGGTTGGTTAGGAGCATGAAAGCTAACAACCTTACAAAAATAATCAATTTTAGCATGATGAGTAGTCAACTAATCAATTCCTAAAATCACATCGAATGCAAGTATTTTTAAAGAGATAAGATTGCCAGGTAACGTGCGGTTACCAATTTGAATCAAACAACACTTATAAATAGTGGGTGTGATAAAGATTTTCTCCAATGGAGTTTCAACAGATAAGTCAAAGTCTAATTTCTTCGAAGTCAAATTTAAACGTTGAGCGAAAGTAGGAGAAATAAAAGAATGGGTAGAACCGATATCAAATAAGGTGTAAGCTTCACAAGAGTTTATGATTAGCTTACCCGTGATCACCTCGTTCGGATTCCTCGCTTTTTGGGAGGTTACGACAAATGCTCTCCCTTGAACTACCGGTTTTGTCTTGTCTAGGATGGCCTTTCATGCCTCCATCCCAACTGGACTTCACTTTGGTGCCCGACAAAATTGGGCTAGGTGACCTACTCTTCCATAATTGTAATATGTTTTGGACTACTGCGTACAGTTCGGACTGATGTGTCCCTCCCCTCCGCATTTGTAATATACGACTGGTGGTCGTTCTACTTCCTTAACAACAGTTGCTGGTGCTGACGTCTTTCCATCATTATTGAATCTCCTCTTCTTGAAATTTCCACTTCTATTATCTTGGCCATGATTACCATCGGAATGGTTACAATTTCTGGCATGTTAATTCCCTCCACGTTTGTTGTCACTGCTTCTATGACTTCTACCATTGGTATTATCGACTTGTCGACTGCTCTCTCTAGGTTGGGTTGACTCATTATCGCGCTCCAATAACTGAGCTCTATTTATAATATCTGAATACAAACACAGTTTGTGAGAAATTAAGTATTGGCGTATCTCAGGTTTCAAACCTCTTAGAAACATCCGCGTCATTCTCTCCTCATTATCAACCAAGTGGGGCGCAAATCGGGACAACTCAACAAATTTAGCTTCGTACTGTGACATGGTCATATTGTTTTGCTCCAACTTGATAAAGTCCACCTCCTTTATATGACGAATACTTTCGGGAAAGTACTTGTCGTTGAACAACTCTTAGAACTTCTCCCAAGTCATTTTTAGGGCAGCAGATTGAGTACGCTTTACAGATTCCCACCAGTAATTTGCCTCTCCTCGCAACATGAAGGTGGCAAAGGGAACCTTTTGCTCCTCGAACCATCCCAAGACATTGAATATATTGGTGATCTGCTGTATCCACGTCTCCGCCTTAAGTTGTTTTGGCTCTCCGATAAACTCTAGTGGTCCCAGCTCCTTGAACTGCTTAGCGGTGACCATCCGAGAGTTGCCAGTGTTTCCACCAGTATTTTGGACAGGAGCCGCTCTAGCCTGATGTTGCATGAATTGCATAAAGCTTCTAAATATCCCATCGTTCATTATTTGATCGGTGTTATTGTTTACCTGAGGATTATTGTCTTTACATTGCACATTATCACGGGTATTGATGAATTCAGTGACTCAGCGGTCTCATGTGCTTCATTGTTGATCTCAACATTTTGGATGCCATTTTCAAACACCGCCACAAAACAAGGGTTAATTGACATATCACATATTATCCCTATACTCTGACCGACCAATCATATACCAAATAATATTAGGTAGGTCATACTTAGCGAAGGAATTCCCGTCTCTCCCTCCTAGTTCTTGCCTCACATCTCGGCCGGGGATCATATCCCTAAGCTTTGATATACTAATGTGGCGCCCCAAAATAGGTATACATCACCCATCTTGGGTCGCCAAATACATAGTACAGAATACAAATACAACTTAGTTATACAACAAGAGCTGAGAGTTTTTACACGAATATTGTCTCATAGACAATATCCAAACTCAAATTCAATCCTCATTACATTAATTATCACACTAAATAGTGAGGATTACTAAAATAGCCATCTCGGACCATCACTCCGTTCCCCGACTAGTCCCTGCTATGTTCTCATTGCCTGAACAGAATAATGAAAGAAAAAGGGTGAGCTCAACTAGCCCAGTAAGAAATATTATGACTAAGATAATGCAGAATAAGTTATCGTTAGCCTTCAAAAATGTTAAACTGATAGAATATAATAGACAACAAGTTTAACTGCAGCGGAACAAGCAATCCATTAGAAGAGTCAAGTAGAACATGATATCTACCATCTTCTATGATTTAAAAAGGTTTTCATCAACTTTATCGTTGAGACTAAGCTTAATAAATAAACCACATCATCGAATCATCCCTGCACTACGGGCCAAAGTTATTCATGTAATCATCAATGATCATGATTATACCGAATAAACCCTGGTCATAATCATACCAACAACAGTCCATCTATGCACATAAGCCAAAGATTACTTTCATCACAATATAAGCATGAGTATGATGACAGTGATATAAGAATTCAATTAAATGAAAGAAAAGGATAAATTTTAAAGATTTATAATTTAATTTATCCAGAATTTAATAATGTCCAAATTATCAACATGATACTGCTTTTTTGCCACGAATACCCGAGTGAATAATATTTTAGTGAATAGTAATCGAGTGAATAGTAACCCCCGAGAATAGTACCTCATGAATAGTACCTCGGCATTAAAAGTGCCTCGAATACCCGAGTAAATAATATTTTAGTGAATAGTAATTGGGTGAATAGTAACTCGTGAATAGTACCCCGGTAAAAATATTGATATTTAATAAGAAAGTTCAGATCAATATTCCAATGAAACGATACTGGATGAAGCACAAAACTCAAGGATATTCCATTAATTTCAAGGATTATCGAAGCAATACTTACCATAGTGAGTTTAGATTTAAGAATATAAAAAAAAATAAAATAACATACGAAACTACAAATGGATTTTCACCCATCATACAGTACGTAATCCGCATAGACAGGTTATTCTAACATATTAAAGGATGAATACAAAAATAATAGTACTCCTTATGAATACGAAATAAATAATACCCCTTACCTTAGTAGAAGGCTGGATACTACAATAGTGAAGTAGCAGGATACTCTTCTTTTTGCTCTCTATAGTGTCTCTTGTGAATCTTAGTGAATTGATGAGAATGAAAGAAGAATTAAGCTTCTATTTATAGGAGAATAGACTAAATAGTAACTTATTTACGAACGATCTAGATTGATTTACTATTAGAACGGACGGTTCATATTGATTACTATTAAAACCACAACCGACGGTCCAGATTGATTTACTTTGAAAACCACCACCAACGGTCCAGATTGATTTACTATTAAAACCACTACCGACGGTCCAGATTGATTTACTAATAAAACCACCACCGATGGTCCAGATTGATTTACTATTAAAACCACCATCAATGGTCCAGATTGATTTACTATTAAATACACAACCAATGGTCCAGATTGATTTAACTTATTACACTTTGGTACCCCTAAAGTTTTCCAAGTTTGTATTATTCCCCTCTAACTTTTGTAATTCACTTATCTTCAATAAACACATTCTGAATACTTAAATAATTATTCATCACTAATATTATAACTCACAATATTTAACAACCAGATCATTCCCAGGAAAGAGGGGGCTGTCCAATAAGGATTTCTCCCTATTGGCGTGCAATTAGGCGACCAAACCTCTCCTCGGCAGAACTTTCTAGACATTGTCAATATTACAAATAATAATATGAATAACTTGTTGTCTCAATTATTGCTTTAATAATATAAAATATTATGCAGATGATACTGTGACAATAATTAAATTAAATAACGTGAGATACTATGCAACAATTACTGTAGAAATAATTGAGTAAACTGAGTGGCTTTTTACGTAAGCATCAATAATCAATACCGTGTGCTATTATGCAACAACGCGTATTACTGTACTTTTACCACCGGGTAGTTCAATAGTTAACGGTAAAACTTTTGCCGTTATTTTTATAAAAAGATATTTCTGTCATAAGAATAATAGTTTGGGGTCTTGCATAGAAAATTAGATACTTTTATTTCATATAATTTGGGGTCTTACACTTTTGGTTTAATTAATGCCCCTGTAGCATTCATGGATTTGATGAACATGGTGTTTAAACCATTTTTAGATAAGTTTGTGGTGGTATTCATTGATGATATTTTGGTGTACTCCAAATCTCAAGAAGAACACGTGGAACATTTACGTTTGACGTTGGAGACGTTAAGAAGGGAAAAGTTGTACGTGAAATTCTAAGTGTGAATTTTGGCTAGAACGTGTACAATTTCTTGGGCATTTGAATGACAAAGATGGGATTTTAGTGGATCCATCAAAGGTGGAAGCTGGCATAAATTGGGAACAACCAAGGACACCATCGGAAGTGAGGAGTTTCTAGGGATTAGAAGGTTACTACAGACGATTTATTCAAGACTTTTCCAAGATTGCCACTCCGTTGACAAATTTGACAAGGAAATCTGTAAAAAAATTTTGGACGGAGAAATGTGAAGAGAGCTTTCAATACTTGAAAAAGAAGTTAAGTGTGGCACATGTGTTGTCATTACCGAATAATATAGGAAATTTTGTGGTGTATAGTGATGCATCGCATAAAGGACTGGGTTGTGTACTTATGCAAAACGACAAAGTCATTGCGTATGCATCAAGGCAACTGAAGGACTATGAGAAAGGATACCCGACTCATGACTTAGAGTTTGTTGTGGTGGTATTTGCTCTGAAGATATGGAGACATTATCTCTATGGAGAGAAATGTGAGATATATACGGACCATAAAAGTCTGAAATATATTTTCACATTGAAGGATCTGAACATGCGTCAGAGGCGATGGCTAGAATTGATAAAAGATTATGATTGTGAAATCTTGTATCATCTAGGTAAAACAAATGTGGTTGGTGATGCCCTAAGTAGAAAAGGTCATGAGAAATTAATGTTGCAAACGGCTTAGGAGGAACTTATCTCAGTAATGATAAGGCTAGAGTTGGAAATAAAACTTCCAAAAGAATCCGATGAAAAATTGTTCCAGATGGAAGCTAGTCCGACTTTAGTGGATAAAGTGAAGAACGCTCAACTACCAGATGAAGAATGTGGGAAACTCAAAGAAAGAATGGTTGAGGGTAGTGAAGTGAAATATAAGATCGATATCGAAGGACTACTAAGGTTTGAGGGAAGAATTTGGGTTCCAACAGTACCGAATATTAAAGACGAAATCTTGAACGAAGCTCATAACTCAAGATACTCGATTCATCCGGGAAGTACGAAGATGTATCAAGATTTACGATGACTTTATTGGTAGCCGAATATGAAAAGAGATGTTGTAGAATGTGTCGCAAAATGCTTGACATGTCAAAGAGTCAAGGCCAAGCATCAGAGACCAAGCGGATTACTTCAACCGATGGATATACTGGAATGGAAAATAGGAACACATCAAAATGGATTTTGTGGTAGGTCTTCCAATTACTCAGAGAGGATACGATGCGATTTAAGTGATAGTGGATAGGCTGACGAAATTAGTACACTTTTTCCAATAAAGATTAGATTTAATCTTGATCAGTTGGCAAAATTGTACGTTAAAGAGATCGTTTCGAAGATATGGAGTTCAAATTTCAATTGTGTCAGACAGAGATCTAAGATTCACGTCAAATTTTTGGAAGAGACTACAAGAATGCATGGGAACACAATTGAGAATAAGTACGGCGTACCATCCTCAAACTGACGGCAAAATCGAACGAACAATCTAGACGTTGGAAGATATGCTTAGAGCATGCATCATGTGTAGACACTTGAAATTCTGCATTCCTGTTACTAACCTTGCAGGAGGGCGAAATCGTCTTCCAGAGATAACCCTGGAAGTCAAACCAGCTCAATCCCAGAGACAACCCCGGGATACTCAATTTTCCATCTCGGAGACAAATCCAAGATACTCAAATCCAGTCCCAGAGATAACCCCGAGAGAAACAGTTCCAACCTCGGAGACAACCCTGAGGAATGCAGTTGCAGTTCCGGAGATAACCCCTGAAAAGTTTGTTTTAAATCCCCAGAAGTCAGCTTCAACCTCGGAGACAACCCCGAGGCGCTCAGTCCCAACCCCGGAGATAACCCTGGGAGATCAGGCACACCCCAGAGACAACCCTGAGGACATTTAGTACCTACAGCAGCCCAATCTCAAAGATAACCCTGAGCAACGACTGCTAAATTAGCCCAGAGCTAGAGATATCCCTGGTAAGGGGCAAAATCATCATTTTTCCACCTCGATCTCATATTCACGTCGTCTCAGCATCATTTCATACCACATTCTACACAGAAGTGTCCCAGATGAACCATAGCTCAAATCCCGAGTGACTACTACGCAAGACAGTACACCAGATATAATTTGAAGACTTGAAGATCTGGTCATGGACCCATCTTCCCGGCTTCGTACAACCTCTTATCCTATATCTTTTTTTAGCTCTCGACAACAACATTCCGTAAAGGTATTATACGCCCTAATTGAATGCCCGTATTGAAAGTTATGAAGGTTCAAGTGGACAAACGCGTTTCATATGTGCACATACTTTGAGACGGCGGGGCCCACGGAAGCTGGGGCACCCCGGGTAGCTGTAGGTACATTTTCAGCTGCCGTAGGTACACTTGCGGCTCCCCCCTCTATAAATAGAGGGCTTGGGGTGGCCATTTTTCAAGAGAGAAAATGCGAGGAAGCCCTGTCCAATTTACTCTGTACATAATTTAAACTGAGTGCTTTCTCTTTCCAAACACATGTGAGCATGTGTTTTGCTATATTTTACCAGTGGAAACCGAGTATTCATTCATTTAAAGCTATTTGAAGTCTTCTTGGCTGTCCACTGTAAGACATCTCAGATTTCTTAAAGCCTTTCTCCACTTTCATTCACACAGTTATTCACGTTGAGAGTCGTGTTGTGTGTGTATGCCCAGATCGTCGATCCGTGGATTTTATTGCTTTTATATATATATATATACTTATATATATATATATATATATATATTATCGAGTTATGTCTCGATTAAGCCCGAATATAATATTCATAGCGTTTACTACTTATATATATATATATATTCATCGAATTCAAACTCGATTGAGCCTGGATAGACACATCTGATGCGTTTACAGCGAGTTTGAATTCGATGAATATATATATATATATATATATATATATATATAACTGTTTACATCTTTTGTACATACTGTATCATCATGTGAGCCTAGGAATCATATGATCACAAATTCAGTTCCTGAATCTAAATTCGGTTCCCGTGATGGACATTTTTAGCTGTAACCAGCTTGTAAATTAGTCACAGTATCTGAATTTCCTTAGATGGCTTTCATGCCCACAAGGAGTTCGTCACTGCTATGTATCTTATTTTCTCGAAGATGTTTCGCATCTCGAAAATAATAAAAGCAATCAAGCCGAACACATAATAAAATGGAAGTATCAAAGGCCTCAATTACTATTCAGCACAAGGGTTTTAAAAAATCTGTTTTCCAAAACATCACCTCCATATCATGTTAAAATTGAACTTTTATACAAAATTCAAACCCTTTGTATATATGTGCAAACGAGGCATAACACTACTTCTAGATAATTGCACATTGACCTACACACACACACAGACACATTCAGATAAAAGTTTAAATTGAAAAGTGGCGGTAATCGTGTCACCACAGAAGTCGGGGGGTGCCTAACACCTTCCCTCCGCTTAATCAAACCCTTGGACCCTAACGAATCTCGGTTTCACAGACCAGTTACGCAGTGTCACATTACTAGGTCTTTTATTGGTGTAAAATCTAATTACGCACAACACGCAAGTATACGTGGTCAACAAGTAATATAATGATAAGAAAAGAATCGTTCCCACAACAAGAAATTAATCCTAACAATTACCAGTTTTATAGTAACCCAATTTTATTAAACTAATCGAAATCAATGATTATAACTAATAAAAACTAAAAACTAAAAACTAAAAATACCAATTAATCAACACAACTTAAAAATCGTAATTTCAGGCAAACAATGGAGAATTAGGCTTACAACTTCACTTTAAGTCTCAATTCAATTATCACACCTTAACCTAGTTTAATTCACTATCTCAGTTTATTAATCAAGAACACTTGTGTATAATTAGCCATGTCTCAATACACTAAAACCATATCAACTTAAATCCATAAATAAGATAGAATTAAGCCAAACACCATAATTAACTAACTCACTATATCTCTATGTGAATTAAAATTAAAAAGAGTTTAATTCCAAGTTCTTTATCTGATTACATGCGATGCTAGGCATATCTCTATCCTAACATAAATCAAGATTTCATTCAATCACAGAATTCAAGAACACATGTTATTGTAACTAGGTCTAGATTCATACATTATCTCTCGAATCCATACAAATCCACATAAAATTGAAGATCAAGCAATTCATAAATTAATATAAATCAGAATAGATAAACTGAATTAATAATTTATTAAACCCAAATCAAGGCATGATAATTGTCATTTGTTGGGTAAAATCTAATTACGCACAACACGCAAGTATACGTGGTCAACAAGCAATAAAGTGAAAGTAGAGTATCGTTCGCACGATGAATTGTTTAATAAAAATCACCAAGTACTAACCTGTAATGAACTCAATCTTATTTAAACGAATGAATTTCAATTTATAGGTAAACTAATTCTAATTACCACTAGTTAAATTAAGATTACGGAGATTTAAGATAACAACTTCACTTATTGCTTTATTTAAGTTAACATACTTCTCATCAATTATTCTTTATCCTGAATTGTTAATCAAGAACACTAGAGCAGATAAAACCACCTCTCGAAGCATAATACCCATACTCACTTAAATTCATAGATGATAGAATTAAGTAAGACACCCTAATTAACTAATCCACTATATCTCTATGTGAATTACAATTAAAAAGGATTTAAAGCACAAGTCCTCTATAAGATTACATATGGCGAAAAGGCATATCTCTATCCTAAACACAAATCATGAATTCCATCTATGCAGAAATCACAAACACATGATATCATGATCAAATCTAAATCTATATTTTATCTCTCGAGTTCATATAGATTATCACGGTAATTGATGGCCAATCAATTAAACAATTAAGTCCAAATCACAATAGACAATCCTCACAATAGAATATAATAATTGATAGCGAAGCATATTAAAATAAACTACACAATAAGATCCATTGTAATCTCAAACAAAGAATTAGTTCATTGAATTAAAACTAAGAATCCACACTTGAATACAAATTAAAAGACAAAGATAGAAGAAGATAAAATATGTTGTCTGCAGATTTGAAGCTCAGTCATCGCTCATACTTTGAATCTTCAATGGTCTCCAAGTTGCTTCAATCTCCAAATCTCATAAGAACTAGAGTTTTGGTCCTAATCTACTCTAATCTAATCTACTGTAATCCTCCCTCCCTCCATAATCCTTGTGATTCTCCTCCTTTTATAAGTCTCTTTATATGTCTTTAAGTCCTCTTTGAAGTCCTTGAGTCAATCGGATCGAACCAATCCTTCTCGAACTCAAATTTGGACAAAAACGACTTTTCTGCGCATACCCCCACCCAGCAGGCTAGGGTTCTATTTTCCAGCTAATACCCCCACCCCGACAGGGGATTTGTGAAGAGAAAGCCCGCCCCGGTGGGGGTCCTTTTTTTGCTGAAGTGTCCTCTGGTAAAACGGGCATAACCTTTGATCCGAGAGAAGTTACGAGGCTCACCACCTATCAAATCGAAGATATCGACGAGCTCTACAACTTTCATTCTTTAAGAATTGAGAAATAAAAAATGGATGAAGATCAAAATTGGGCTGGAAGTGACTGATATGCAAACGACCACCCAAAATAGTGATGTTCGACGTCCGTTGGTACAAAGATCATAACTCTTGCATCTGAACTTTGATTGGAATGATTCAAGATGTTCTGGAAAGCTAAGAAGAAACTCTACAATATAATCCAAGTTCCAAGATAAGAACATTAAATAAACATAAAAGCCCAAACGATGTTCGGATTGTTTTTCTTTGCGATTTCATACCAATTCTTTGTGATTTCAGCTACCAAGCATATAATCTACAAAACGAACACCAAATGCATGAAAAGTAACTAAGAAACATGAGATTAAGCAAATAATTCAAGTAACAGATAACAGATACCTACTTATCAAATACCCCCAAACTTAAACCTTTGTTTGTCCTCAAGTAAAAACACAAAACAATAATGCTATGCAATGCAACTAATCTACATGCTTACGAATCCAGCAGTAATGACAGAAAAAAGTATATTCAACTGACCTTAGAGAAATCAAGTAAACATGATAATACATCATATCAAAACAAATCATTAACTTCCCAATCAATCATCAAATCTTAGACTGTTATCGCTAATATAATGCGTGTGTTCTCCACAACAATGTTAACTGATATAAAATCAAATTTAACACATAACAAGTCTCTTCGAAGGCATCATATAGTATAAACTCAAGAAATCCAAAAACAAGCTAGATCAAACTAAAATCAATCAATTACTAATATCGAGGGTCAACATGGGATACTTATGCTTTATTTTTCATCCACGGGGGCTATTTGCTCTTATTTCCCATTTTATTCATTTTTTTCTTTTGGTTTATATACACATTGTAACATTCCAAAATTTTAATTGTAAGTTATAAATATTTATTGATTTTTATAAACAATTTTTTGATCTGTTTATTGTTGAATACATATTTGTATTTGTTTAATTAAATTTTAGTTGGTTAATTAGGTGTTAAATAAATAGTTAGTAAGTTAAGGAAATTATTGTTAAATTGATATTTTGATTTGGGTAAAGTATGTGTACTAAGTTATGTGATTGAGTGATTTATTCAATAAATTGTTATTTGAATTAATTAATTAAGTATGAAAACTTAGTTAAATAAAGTGTGACAAATAACTATGTTATAAAAAGTTATTAAAATAAATTAAAGTAGTTTAATTTAGTTTTACCCAAACAAAGCTTAAGGATATAAACTAGTTCATATTAAATGATTTGCCAAACAAAGCCTATGGCTTTTGGATTTTTAAATTTTGAATTTATAATAATATTAATTAAACAAATAAAATATATATAATATATATGTTAATTCTAATAACAGAAAACTTATTAGCATTATTTATTAAGGCGTCAGTTTTTTTTTACGTTTCAAAATGAAGCGTTGGTTTAGTTTAAAATTACTTATATTGTATATGGCTCAAGTCTAAGAACAAGTTCACAAAAAGGTTTTCAGAGAGGAAAGGTTTTTAGAGTTTTGAGAGAGTTAGAGAGAAAGTGTGATTTTCAAAGCAAGTTTTGTTAACAAAGATTCTTAAGCAACAAAAAGGTATGTTCCTATGACCTTAATATATGTAAGTATATACGTTTTATGCCATATTCCTATGAATTGGTAGTCTCCGTTCTCTTGAATATCACTGCTTTACAAACTTTCTGTAAAACATGTAAATTATGTATATCTGTAATTATAATTTTTATAACTAACATGTATATATATGTATATATGAGTTGTATGCTAATGTACGTATACACGAAAGGAATTATCTTTTACAATAAACTTATATGCATGAATATGATTTTGAAAGATAACAAAATTATTATGAGTTTATGTTAATTGTGAAAATTGAAACTTGTATATGTAATTGGGTAAGAAACTTGTATATGGTTCGAAGGAATCGAATTGGTTTGACAGTGTTTACTATGTTAAAATATATCAACAATGGAGTTGTTGATTTAAAAACAGTCAAAGAATTAGTTTTTTGATATTGTTGATTAGTGGTTAGTAATTGGTATAGGTATGCTTGATAACGTTTATGAGTGATTTATATAAGTCATACATGTTAATTAGTGTTGAAATTGAAGATATAAGTAGAAAATATTATGTTCTGTTCTTGGTCGAACTGCTTCTGTGAGTTTCGACGCCTCAGCGTCAAAAATCGCGCTCCAGCTCGACTTATCGCACCTTAGCACCAAAATCGATTGCCCTGACCCGGACTTGGCCCTTGTACATATGAAGTCGGTATACGAACTTCAGCGTTATGTAGCACCGAGTCCCCTATATACTCTTGCTGCTTGAAGCCCCACCTCGTCATGGCGCCACTTAGCAAAATGCTCAGAAATAATGACTTTTGTCTTGCACATAAGTCTGAAATTTTTAGTTGTAATTCTATATGACCAAATAATTCTGTTATTTTAGTATTGTAATGTGTTGAACGAACATGGTGTTAATACCTAACGAGTTTATTATCGTTTAGGAATATAATTTGATTACATGGTTAGACATTTAAACCATACATGATGTAGAATTGATAATGACTGATAACGTTATGATAACATATGTATATAAGATATTGTGATTTGGATTATAGCGGTTTAATCAACGCGCAAGGCAAGATTCTAAACCTATCTTTTTATATTGAGCAAGTTTTTCAAATCCTAAATCTTCGTTATGCAAGTTTCTAAATCTATTGTTTTACATTAAGTAAATCTTCTAACTCCATACATTCGTTGAGTTAGTTTGTTATGATTATGCAAGATTTTCCTAAATCTAAACTTGTTATATTAGCATGCAAGTATCTTTATTCTGTTGAACTAGTTTATCGTTCAAGTTATTATTTGTTATGCATGCGTGATATTAAATTCTAAGATGTAAACTTAGCTTAATGTTGTTCAAAGGAAGGTATGATAGATTATTCAATTGTTATGCTATTAGATTATTCCTAAAGCATGAACTTAGAATGCAATGTTTATTCAGTTATGATTATTCAATAACCTAGTGTTATAATCTTTTATTTAACTAATCCTTAGTTGATGTCCATTGAATTCCAAATTACTTTGAAGTGTATCCAAAACAAACTGACTTTGGTGCGGACTTTTACTCTAAATACTGAGATGAACAACCCTAGTATTAGGGGTTGCACTTAGTTTTATACTTTGTGCTGAAATGTTTGTATACAATACATGTACGAAGGATTGATCCCCCTAAGTACCTCTGAGTCCTTATAGTCGTATGACTGTTAAAGTTAAAGTTGAAAGATTACTTATAACTGCGGACATGGTTCATGGTCATTAAACCCTCAGTGAATGTTATGATTTTCAGAAAGTTAGTAGAACACATTGTTCAGTTCTATTAAGCCTAGTATTGGCAAGTGATGTAAAGGTTTAAAGATTTAATTGTTATTATTCCAAGTGAGTCTTGTTTGCTCACTCTTGCCTGTAAAATTTCTTACAACTAAAGCTGAAAAGGGTGACGTACCTAGCACCAGTAAGGGGAAGGGAAAGATGAACAAGTACTGAAGACTTGTAATAGTTTTGATAGTTTTATTATCAGACTTTGGTTTAAAGATTGTAATGAAGTTTATTTAATTTTCCGCATGAATGATTTTTGTAAAGGTTAGATAACCTTAGAGATTTTAGTTAATGTAATCCTGTATGGGCAGGTTTATTATTCAATTTTATTATGATTGGGTAGTTATAAATGAATGTTTTGATTAAGTGAACACCAAGTCTTGTGGAAATGAAGTACCAGGATTTGGGGGTGTCACACACATAGATATGCAATGTTCTTATTCCCTTAGGTTTTTCAATGCTACCTTAACGAGCTTTCGACCAACGACTCCCAGACCATTAAGACCTTAGGGCGTTAGGTGTAAAGACAATCCCCTCGGGCTTACTTACTCAAGTAACAAAGGCCACAAAACTAGACAAGCACGCCACGGTGTTTATTCATACTTTTGTTTTCTTTTTTTTTTATAGCTTATATACCCCAAATATTCCTCCAAACTTAGGTTCTTGTCTAACTTTAGCCATCACTACTTGTTCTTGTCATTCTTTCATTCAAACTAGCATTATCCTTTAGAGTCCCATTATGTATCAATTTAAACTCAATCAATCAACAAATTGTTTTTACTGTGTTATCCTTATTATACCAGTTTCAAACATAAAAAGACTCAATTCATAACAAGAAATCACATCAAAGCTCTAATAGTCAGTATTATACTTATCTACCCAATTCCAATCTCATCATTGGCCAAAAAAAATTGTAAATATCAAACAGCTGGACTCATGCAAGATGTATTAGATGCTATATAAAAACAGTAAACTAACTACTAATTTTTTAATTTTTTAATTTTATTTTATTTCAAGAAACTACATGCAAAAACTAAATGTAACTATATGAGCTACAATATAAATAACTAACTATATGCAATACGACACTAAAATGCCCCCCAAACTAAAACTAGACATTGTCCTCAATGGCTGAAATAGAACAAAGTAAAGCAGATGACTTCCTTGAAAATATAATAATCCTCATCCTTGTCCGCTAAGTTTGGAGAATAGGTTAGGCACACAGAACAAATTGGGCACCACACTTAAATTTGACTTGAATAACCTTTTCATAATCTTTTGCATGTCCATTGAACCTCTAATACCTGCAATGAAGAGATACAACATGGATTAGAATAGCACTTGGATTGGTAAGAGAACTTAATAAGCAAATTAATTCCTATTTACTAAATAAACTAGTAAAGCATATAAATATAAATATTCCTGGGTTGCCTCCCAGTTATCACTTGAATTCAGCCTGACTTTGTCTGGTCAGCGCTATCCAATTCCTCTTCGATAATTGAGGAACCATCAATCCATCGGAAATAGTATAGCTTTTGGTAGGTTCTCATTTGTGATGGCCAATGCATCAAAGTCACCTAGCATGCTCTGATTTGGTATGATCTCAATCAAGAACATCCCACAGCTAGGTGTTTTATCCATTGTGTATGTGATCACTTTGGGGCATGGAAGCTTGTCACACAAAATGGGCTCTTCGTCTATCTTCTCTTTCTCGTCCCACCATGGATTCAAAATTGTACTCACTCTTATGTCATCAAGAGCTTCGCCGACGACATCACTACCAAGTAGGCATGATTTTGCAAATCTGACCGACTCTTTGATCTGTGGTGGAGACCCATTTAGATCTTCGTCGATCTCTATTTCATTATCCCCAATTGTCTCCATACTTTCGATATCTTGTGGCTCATCCAGTCGCAGATTTGGTTCGGGTTCTCCGTCAATTTCGTCATCCATGTCATAAAGCCAAGTGTTTGGAGGAAGGTTGCTTATGGCTTTGGTCATTTGCTCTATCTGATCCGTAAGATTTTGATTTGACCTCGCTTGATTTCTCATCTTCTCCTCATCTGTTATGAACTTGGACAATAATTCCCCCAACCTTGAATTTTCTATTTTAGTCTCGGAAGCCATGTATTGAGGACCATTGCTTGAGGGAGTGACGAGTTGTTCCATCCGATTATTAAAATTTTGGGTTGAAAGCTCTTGACTAATCCTCATTTCCTCTAGGTTTGCTATGCCCTTTAATATTACATCCCTCAAATTTGGATTTTCTTCTCGTGGCAATAGAGGTGGACATGAAAATTTCGGTGTGTATGATGGATTTGGAGCGTAATATTGATCATCATAAATTTAGATCCCTGAAGAATCCGGGTGATACCCCAAATCTCGGTGATAGTTAGACTCAGCATAGTTGTTGAGGTAATCACCACTATATGGTACCGGCTCAAAACTGACGGTGCATTGATGACTCAGATGATTTCCAGCACAATAATCACAAGTAACCGCCACACTTTGACGATGTTATGCTGCAAAAGCGTCCAACTTCCTCGAAAGTATCTCAATATGTGCTGACAATGCAAAAAATGCATTGAGTCCATTAATTCCTGTGTCCCTTAATGCAGTCATATTTGTGTATGGCCAATAATAATTGCATCCATCCATGGTACCTGAAAAGAAAGAAAATTAGGGAGAGAATTAAATAAAAAGAAAACAAAATGTTTAAATTAAGACTAATTTGATTGAAGCTAATATTGGCAAAAAAAAATATTAAACTAATTCCTCGGCAACGGCGCCAAAAACTTGTTAGGAAAATCTAATTACGCACAACATGCAAGTATACGTGGTCAACAAGTAATAAAGGGAAAGTAGAGTATCGTTCCCACGAAGAATTGTTTAATAAAAACCACCAAGTACTAACCCGTAACCAACTCAATCTTATTTAAATGAATGAATTTCAATTTATAAGTAAACTAATTCTAATTTCCACTAGTTAAATTAAGATTACAGAGATTTAAAATCACAACTTCACTTATTGCTTCATTTAAGTTAACACACACTTCTCATCAATTATTCTCTATCCTGAATTATTAATCAAAAACACTAAAGCAGATAAAACCACCTCTCGATGCATAATACCCATACTGACTTAAATTCATAGATGATAGAATTAAGCAAGACACCCTAATTAACTAATCCACTATATCTCTATGTGAATTACAATTAAAAAGGATTTAAAGCACAAGTTCTCTTTAAAATTACATATGGCGTAAAGGCATATCTCTATTCTAAACACGAATCATGAATTTCATATATGCATAAATCACAAACACATGCTATTATGATCAAATCTAAATCTATACTTCATCTCTCGAGTTCATATAGATTATCACGGTAATTGATGGCCAATCAATTAAACAATTAAGTCCAAATCACAATAGACAATCCTCACAATAGAACATAATAATTGATAGCGAAACATATTAAAATAAACTACACAATAAGATCCATTGTAATCTCAAACAAAGAATTAGTTCATTGAATTAAAACTAAGTATCCACACTTGAATACACATTAAAAGACAAAGATAGAAGAAGATAAGAAGATAGAATATGTTGTCTGCAGATTTGAAGCTCCCTCACCGCTCCTACTTTGAATCTTCAATGGTCTCCTAGTTGCTTCAATCTCCAAATCTCATAAGAACTAGAGTTTTGGTCCTAATCTACTCTAATCTAATCTACTAGAATCCTCCTAATCTACTCTAATCTAATCTACTAGAATCCTCTCTCCCTCCCTAATCCTTGTGATTCTTCTCCTTTTATAAGTCTTTTTATATGTTATTAAGTCCTCTTGGAACTCCTTGAGTCAATCGGATCGAACTAATCCTTCTCGAACTCAAATTTGGACAAAAAATGACTTTTCTGCGCATACCCCCACCCTGGCGGGGGTTTAGCCTTGTAAAGGGCCCGCCCCGATGGGCTAGGGTTCTATTTTCGATTCACCCCACCCTACGGAGTTTTGTGAAGAAAGCCGCCCGTGGGGTCCTTTTTCTTTGAAGTGTCCTCTGTTAGAACGACCATAACTTTTGATCAGGAAGAAGTTACGAGGCTCGCCACCTATCAAATCGAGTATATCGATGAGATCTACAAATTTCATTCTTTAAGAATTGAGAAATAACGGACGGATGAAGGTTGAAATAGGGCTGGAATTGACTGATATGCAAACGGCTACCCAAAACAGTGAAGTTCGACGTCCGTTGGTACAAAGATCATAACTCTTGCATCCGAACTCCGATTGGAATTATTCAAGATGTTCCAAAAATCTAAAAAGAAGCTCTACAATATAATCCAAGTTCTAAGACAATAACATGAAATAAACATGAAAGCCCAAACGATGTCTGGATTGTTTTTCTTTGCGATTTCATACCAATTCTTTGCGATTTCAGCTCCCAAGCATATAATCTACAAAACGAACACAAAATGCATGAAAAGTAACTAAGAAACATGAGATTAAGAAACTAATTCAAGTAACAAATACCGGATAAGTAGGTATAAAACCTACTTATCAATTCAACACTAAAGATACATTGTAAGCCTAAAAAGTAATTTAGTTCATAATCAATGAATTAAATACTAAATAAATAAAAGAAATCATCATCCCAATTACAAAAATTAAAATTGAAGAAGAATAGTAATACAGCACCCTTCTCGCCCTTCAAATATGCAATCTTCGTGAAATCACCTCCTTCTTTCAATCCTCCAAGATCTTGCTTTTCAGTTATGGATCTCTCCCTATAAATCAATTGTTGGATATCTTTAGCACTCTACTCCTTGGCATAAGTTAATTCACTTCAGCTGAACCAAATCCAATTCTAATCTATGTCAAAGTCATTTTATAGGAATTCTAATAAAAATCAAACTCCTAATTGAACCCAACAAGTTCTTAAACAAAGAATCCCAATTAATATGAAATAACCTCCTTAACTCACTTCTAATATGACCTTATTACATAAAGAATTTATTTATCCCAACATAACTCAAGTACATGCAAAATAAACTTATTCAGCTCCTTTCCCGCCCGACCGGTGCCCCCCGCGCTGGGCCTTTCGTTAAAGCGGCGCGGCTTGTGCTAGTGAAGCAGTATATTTTTCCAATGCAGCGCTCCCCGCGCCATTTCCTTTGTATTCACGGCGCACCCCGCGCTGGTGATGCAGTATGTCTAGAATCGCTTAAGATTTCTTCCAATGCCAGCATTTTGATGTGTTCACCTTAATAACCTTTAACAAGAACAAAAACCCATCAAAAGCAACATGAAATACTCAAAAACTAACAATATATAAATCTAAATGAGGATAAATCATAGGTTAAAAACCTACTCTTCATCTTTGCACAAACCTTTTCTCGGTTGAGTTGGTGCAGCCGTTTAAAAATACCAACTGTCAACTCTTACAGTCCAATCGTCGACATATACATGTTGGACCTTTTCACAACATGTTTTTTCAAACAAATCTCACCTAACATGAGAACACTAAAAGACAAGAACAGAAAATAGACAAATAAAAATCCCGACGTCGATAGGTGGCAACTCTGCTGAGGACATCCAGTAAGAGGGCATAAGCAGCTATTAAAGCATTTCAAAAAATTTATCTGCTTGTGTATGGATGTTGCATTTATATTTGAATGAATGTGTATGAATGTATTTACTTAATGCACTTAGTGCTTCACACTATATCTTCCTGTGATATTAGTGCTTCACACATGTCATCATTTCCATACTATGAGACGCGATGTATATGAATGTATGTTGTGTGGTCCCTCCCCCAGGAGGTTATCCTGTCGGTGTTTGATTACTGGACTCATAGGAAGACTAATTCCAACGAAGCTCAGGAAAGGTACTACCCAGATTCGCTCAAGTTGAAAGACCGGATTAACTTCCCGTCAAGTAAATTACGATGATATGTGAACCTTAATGCCAAAAAGCCGCGAGAGTAGCCTAAGATAGGTCAGCCTCTAATAAACCAAACATGGAGGGAAGTCTCTTCATACCTTCCCATTTCAATTACTTGTAATTTCATTTCCATGTCAATCTCAATGTAATGGAAAAAATAAAGGAATATGTGTACATGCATTCCTTTTCATATCAAAACCTATCATACTATATTGTCATTAAAACAACTGATGTAAGACACCGAATTTTATGAAATGAAAGTATTCAATTTTCTTTTAATTATTATTTTATTTAGTAAATGGTTAAATTGATAAAGGTTAAAGTTAAGGGTGACATTTGAAAATTTTGTAAAGTAGGTAAGTTGATATAAAATATTTGTCGTGTCGGGAAATATTCGATTGGTCGGAGAATATTCATTTTAACAGGGAATATTCATACGACGACACAATCATTGATGGACCCCACAATAGAGGTACTGTCATAGTTAGAAAATGACTGAAATATTTTTTAAAATAACGGCGAAAGTTTTACCGTTAAACTATTGAACTACCCGGTAGTAAAAGTACAGTAATACGTGTGCTTGCATAGTAGCACACATTATTGATTATTGATGCTAACGTGAGAAGTCACTCAGTTATATTCAATTATTGCTACAGTAATTGTTGCATAGTATCTCACGTTATTTGATTCACTTATTGTAAATATTTTATATTATTAAATCAATAATTGAGACGATAAAGTTATTCATATTATTATTTACAATATTGACGATGTCTAGAAAGTTCTGTCGAGGAGAGGTTTGGTCACCTAATTGCGCGTCAATAGGGAGAAATCCTTATCGGAAAGCCCTCTCTTTCCTGGGAATGAGCTGGTTGTTAAATATTGTGAGTTATAATATTAATGATGAATAAGTTCGTGTTGATTAAAGATGAAATTGATATTTCCATTGTGTTGAGATTATTAGTGTTAGTGGAAATCGACATCTATTCCAATTATAATTGATGTCTGGAGGTTATATTGACCAATCAGGTAATTGATCGGATAAATTGTAACATTCCAGAATTTTAAAGTGTAATATTAAATATTTATTGATTTATATAAGTATTTAATGGATATGTTTATTGTTGAATAAACAATTGCTCAATTTGAGTTGATGTGGTTTAGTTAATTATTTGTTGAATAAATAATTAAATAATATATATTAAATATTTATTTGCAATATTAAATATTTATTGAATTATATAAGTATTTAATGGCAATTTGTGTTGATGTGGTTTAGTTAATTATTTGTTGAATAAATAATTAAATAATATATATTAAATATTTATTTGCAATATTAAATATTTATTGAATTATATAAGTATTTAATGGCAATTTGAGTGGATGTGATTTAGTTAATTATTTGTTGAATAAATAATTAAGGAGCTAAGAAAATTAATTGTTATGAGATTATATACCAATTTGATTTAATAAGTAAGCTAGAGAGCTTATAGTGATTTAAATAAATTATAATATTTTAAATGAGAAATTGTAATTTAAAATATTAGTTGGTTGAATAAAATTACAATTATAAAAGAAATTATAGTCATGTGATATTAAATTATGTGCTAAAGTAATTTAATAGATTAATATTTTAATTGATTAATTAATTAAATAAAAGTGTGACTAATAACTTTGCTATAAATTAAGGAGTTATTAAAATAAATTAAAGGACTTTAATTTATTTTTTGCCAAACATGTCTTATTGCATAATAAGTCTTTAATCTAATAGTGTTTTATCCAACAAGGTATAAGGATTAATCCATTTGTTTTAGTTAGATTTGCCAAACAAGGTGTAAGGGTTAATGAGTTATTTTTATTAGCTTAACCAAACAAGCCTTATGGCTTTTGATTTTCAAAAGTTTATAACTGATGTCTGTTAAGTTAGTATTATATTATATATTTAATATATCTATTATTACTATATACGTTATATTATTCTACGTAGTTAGAGTTAGGAAGAAAGACTAAGTTGAAGAAAAAGAGAAGAAGAAGAAGAAGAAGAAAACTAGAGAGAATTTGAGAGAAATCCTAACAGGTTTTGATAAGAAATTGGAGAAAAGAAATTGATAATCAAAAGTAGCCATCATCTTCTTAATCAAAGGTAGGAGCTTAACCTTTTTCTTTAAAAGTTTAGTTTTCCTCTTCCTAAAAAGTTCTCTGTGTAATTTTTATAAAAGATAAATTATTGTTATGTATATAAGTTTTTTATGATTATTGATTATAAGGTTATCTCATGAGTTTATGTATGATTATAGAGAAATTAATTCATGTATGTATGTGTTTTATGAAGAAAATATATTACAGTGTGTTCATATGAAAAATATATGAGTATGACTTAATTTAAAATAGAAATTAAGGTTTAATTAGTTGTTAAATTGATAAATTGATTATGGAAATTGATAGAGTATGTATAATCATAACTATGATGTTTTGAAATTTCATTTTGATTGAAAAACAAAATCACAAAGTGTTGATTTTATTAAAAATGTCAACAATGGAGTTTTTGCCAAAAACATTGAAATGGGGTGTTGTAACTTTGATGTTTATGTTATTTTATGAGTAGAAACATGTTAGAAGTCTTCACAATATGTTTATATGAAGTTTATATGTGTATTACATGTTAATCAGACTATTAGATTCGAGCTTTTAGGCCAATTTGGCTTTTGTTCATCTTGTTCTTCGAGCTTGGTCGCCGAAGTTACGGACTCTGGCTTGCATGATGGCGCCAATGATCTAAATCTCGCATTATGAATACGACGCCATGCCATGTAAATACCAACCAATATTTTGTGACGAGTTGCGGCCTTAACTCAGTATGCGCAGCATGAACCACAATGTAAATCGTATGGCGCATGGTATGAGTTAAAGAATGGTCCGACAAAGTGTACTTTTTGTACACGAAATTTTAAGAAACACTATGTGATGATAGTAGGACTGTAAAATATTGATGTTAGTATTTCTATACTATGAATAATTATGTTATTAAAGATTAACTTGTGTTATAACTTGATTATGTGATTTAAAAATCCAATTTTAAATGATGAGCGTACTTTTGTTATGTTTGTAAAGTGGTAATTGCTAACTATGTCATGATGACATATGTTTATAGGATATTGTGATTCGTATTTATTCGGTTTAGCCTACGTGCAAGACAAGTTTTCTAAATCTAAAAGTTCGTTGTACAAGTTTAATGTCGTTGAGCACATTATTGCTTTTAATTCCATTTCAATTATACAAGTTGCTAACTCTACACTTTCGTGGAGTTAGATTGTTTATTATTGATAAAGCTCTTGTATCTATTGGTTCATGAGGAGGCAAGTATTCTACATCTTACATCTTATTATTAAACAAGTTCCTTTAATATGTAACTCGTTAGTTAGCATGCGAGTCACTGTATTCTAGTGATGAGCAACTTTGTCATTCAATTTACTATTCATGATGCATGTTTAGTACCCAATCCTCAATAACCTTGAATGTTATGATTATTTCATGCTTATGCTATTAGATTATCCCTAAAGCATGATGTTAATTTATAAATATCAATTCAGTTATGATTATTCCATAGCATACAGTTATTTCTTTTGTAATCAACTAATCCTTAGTTGATTACCATTCAAATCTAAATTACCTGTAATGTATCCAAACCAAACTTACTTTGGTGCGGACTTGTATTCTAAATACTGAGATGAACAACTCTTTTAATAGAGGTTTACGCTTAGCGTTGAAATGGTTGTGCACAATACATTGTACGAAGGGTTGATCCCCCTAAGTACGTGGAGTCCTTATACTCTTATGACTGTTAAAGTTAAAGTTGAAAGATTACTTATAACTGTGGATATGATTCGTGGTCATTAGACCCCCAGTGAATGTTAAAATTTTCAGAAAGTTAATAGAATATATTGTTCAGTTTTTTGAGCATAATATTGGCAATTGATGTAAAAGTTTAAAGATTTATTTATTGTTATTTCAAGTGGGCCTTATTTGCTCACTCTTGCCTGTAAAATTTCTTACAGCTAAAGTTGAAACGGGTGACGTACCTAGCACCAGTAAGGGAAAAGGAAAGATGAATAAATACTGAAGACTTGTAATAGTTTTGATAGTTTAGTTTTAGACTTTGGTTTAAAGATTGTAATGAAGTTTATTTAAATTTCCGCATTTGAATGATTGTTGTTAAAGGTTAGATAACCTGGGAGATTTTATTTAAGTTTTATCCTGTATGGGCAGGTTTTGATTATTCAATTTTATTATAATTGGGTAGTTAGAAATGAATGTTTGATTAGGTGAACACTAAATTTTGAGGAAATGAAGTACCAGGATTTGGGGGTGTCACATAAAAGAGCAATTAATTGTTATTAATTCACATGCTTATAACTATTTGTTCACATGTGTGTACTATTGATTCACATGCATGTACTATTAGGGGAGGTGGTGCAAGATTGATAATACTTGCATGACTTAATTAAAAATGGAGGTATAGATGAAAGTACTATACTGTAATTATTTTTTTCACATGTATAAAACTATTGATTCACATGATTGTACTATTGATTCACATGATGTACTATTAGGGGATGTGGTGCAAGTTTGATAATACTTGCAGGACTACATTAAAAATGAAGGAAAAGATGAAGGTATTAAACTATAATATTTCGAGCCCCAAAATGTGCAATTATCGAAACTATATTTTTCTATAAATAGAAGTTAATTCTTCTTTCATTCTCACCAATTCACTAAGACTCACAAGAGCAATTATAGAGAGAAAAACTTTAGAGAGAAAGTAAAAGAGAATTATGCTACCTCACTATTCCAGTATCCATTCTTCTTCTAAGGTAGGGGATATTATTTTTTCAGTATTCATAGGAATAATATTGTCTTCCATACTCTAGTTGTAGTATGTGAGTAATATTATTTCGTCTCGTATTCCTGATTATACCCTCATTTTGTTAAAGTGTTGCTTCAATACTCCGTGAAATTAGTAGAATATCCTTGAAATTTACGTTTCATCTAGTATCGTTTCTCAAGGATATTTTCTGCACATTCTTATTAAATTTTAAGCTTTTTATGTCGGAGTACTATCCACGAGTAGTATTCATTTTTACGGTACTATTCACAAAGTACAATTCACGGGTAATATTCATAAAGTACTATTCACAAAGTACTATTCACGGGGTACTATTCTCGAAGTACTATTCACGGGGTACTATTCACTCGGGTACTATTCACCCGGGGAATTATTTATGACAAAAAATTATTTCTTTGCTGTCCTAATCATTTTTGATACAATATTATTCTTGAATTTTACTCCACAAAGCAGTATCATGTTGACAATTTGGACATTATTCAATTCTGGATAAATTAAGTTATAAATCTTTAAGAATTTATCATTTACTTTCTTTTAATTGAATTCTTATATCATTGTCATCATCATCATGCTTATACTATGATAAAAGTCATATGTGGCTTACGTGCATAGATGTACTATTGTTTGGTATGATTATGACCAAGGATTATTCGGTATAATCATGATCATAATGTTACAAATGATGTGGTAAAACTCATCATTGGCCCGTAGTGCATTGATGGACAGTTGTTGGTATGATCATGACCATTGATGATTACATGAATATCCTTGGCCCGTAGTGCAGGGATGATTCAATGATGTGGTTTATTTATTAAGCTGAGTCTCAGCGATAAAGTTGATGAAAAACTTTTTAAATCATAGAAGATAGTAGATATCATGCTCTACTTAACTCTTCTAATGGATTATTTTTCCGCTGAAGTTAAACTTGATGTTTATTATATTTTATTAGTTTAACACTGTTGAAGGCTAACGATAATTTATCCTGCATTATCTTAGCCATAATATTTCTTACTGGGCTAGTTGAGATCACCCTTTTGCTATCATTGTTCTCTTCAGAAAATGAGAATATAGCTGGGACTAGTCGGGGAACGGAGTGACGGTCCAGATGGTTGCATTAGTAGTCCTCATTATTCAATAAAATAGTGTGATAATAAATATAATAAGGACTCCATTTGAGTTTGAATACTGTCTAGAAGACAATATTCGTATTAAAACTCTCAGCTTATGTTTTGTCATATTTTACACGACAGTTGTATAATTAAGTTTTATTTGAATTTTGTACCATGTATTTGGCGACTCAAGATGGGTGATGTATACCTATTTTGGGGGCGTCACAGTTGGTATTAAAGTCTAGGGATATAATCCCTGGCTGAGATGTGAGACAAGAACTAGGAGGGGAGAGACGGGGAATTCCTTCGCTAGTATGACCTACTTATGTTTATTTGGTATTTAATTGGTCGGTCAGAATATAAGGATAATATGTGGCATGTCAATTAACCTTGTTTTGTGACAGTGTTTGAAAATTGCATCTGAAAAATGTTGAGATCAACAATGAAGCACATGAGACCGTTGAGTCACCAATGATCAATACTTAGGATAATGTGCAAAAGGAAGACAATAATCCTCAGGTAAATAACAACACCGATCAAATGATGAACGATGGGATGTTTAGAGGATTTATGCAATTCATGCAACATCAGGTGAAAGAGACTCATGTTCAAAATGCAGGTGGAAACAGTGGTAACTCTCGGATGGTCACCGCTAAGCAGTTCAAGGAGCTGGGACCACCAAAGTTTTTGGGAGAGCCAAAACTACTTAAGGCAGAGACATGGATAAAGCATATCACCAAGATATTTGATGTCTTGGGATGCTCCGAGGAGCAAAAGGTTCCCTTTGCCACCTTCATGTTGCAAGGAGAGGCAGATTACCGGTGGGAATCAGTAAAACGTACTTAGCCTGCCACACTGAAGATGTCTTGGGAGAAGTTCTAAGAACTGTTCAATGACAAGTACTTTCCCGAAAGTATTCGTCACATGAAGGAGGCAGAGTTCATCAAGCTGGAGCAGAACAATATGACTGTATCGCAGTACGAAGCTAAGTTTGGCGAGTTGTCCGGGTTGGCGTCCCACTTGGTTGATAATGAGGAGAGAATGACGCGGATGTTTCTAAGAGGTTTAAAACCTGAGATACGTCAATACCTCATTTCTCACAAACTTTTTTTATATTCAGATGTTGTGAATAGGGCTCAGTTATTGGAGCGCGATAATGAGCCAGCCCAACCAAAAGATAATGAGCAACAACACGATAATAATCGAACCGGTGGCAATAACCATCGAAACAATGATAACCATCGTGAAGGAAATTATCATGCCAGAAATGGTAACCACTTCAGTGGTAATCATGGCCAAGATAATAGAAGAAATGATTCAAGTGGAAAATTCATGAAGAAAAGATTTAACGATGATGGGAAGACGTCGGCAGCAGCACCATCAACAAATTCTAGGGGAGGAGAACGACCGCAAGTTAGATGCTACAGATGCGGAGATGAGGGACACATAAGTCAAAACTGTTCACAGCCTTCCAAGGTATGTTTTAGTTGTGGAAAAGACGGTCACATAACTCGATTTTGTCCTATAGCGAAATCAAATCCAGCTGGGACGGTGACACCAAAGGCGGATACGGATAAAACAAAGTCAGTGGTTTCAGGAAGAGCATTTTTTGTGACTTCTCAAAAAGCGAGTAACCCAGACGAAGTTATCACCGGTAAGTTAATCATAAACTCTAGCGAAGTCTATACCATATTTGACACCAGTTCTACCCATTCTTTTATTTCTACTACTTGCGCTCAACATTTAAATTTGACTCCAGAGAAATTAGATTTTGACTTATCTGTTGAAACTCCGTTGGGAGAAACCTTCATTACATCCACTATTTATAAGTCTTGTTTGATTCAAATCGTTAACCGCGCGTTACATGTTGATCTTATCTATTTGAAAATACTTGCATTTGATGTGATTTTAGGGATTGAGTGGTTAACTACTCATCATGCTAAAATCGATTGTTTTCGTAAGGTTGTTAGCTTTCATATTCCTAACCAACCTATTATGCAAATTCAAGCAACCAAACAACTAAAGTAAATCAGTGTCATATCAAGCCATAAAGCTATTCGTTTATTGAAAAATGGATGTCAAGCTTTCTTAGCCCATGTCACAGATTTAAGCAAAAATCTGTCAGATTTGAATGATATTTCTATTGTTAATAAATTTCCTGACGTATTCCCTGAAGAACTTCATAGCTTACCCCAGAGCGTGAAATCAAATTTTGTATCGACCTTGAACCCGGTACAAAACCCTCAAATATTTCTTCACCCAAAACGAACGTAACATGCGCCGAAGATGTTGGCTCGAGCTGTTGAAGATTACGACCATACCATTCAATATTATCATGGAAAAGCGAATGTGGTAGCTGATGCATTGAGTAGAAGATCGTATGTGTTTACGATTGTAACATTGTTAACAAACTGACCCATTTCATATGACATACAAATGTTAAAGATAGAGTTAAAGACTCTAGGGACCCACATGATGATGTCAAATAATACGAGTAGAATCGACGTTAACCGAAAAAGTTAAAACCGCTCAAGCTACACACCTGGAGCTGATGAATACGAAGAAGAAGGTTCAAGAAGGCGTTATTCTAGAAGCAAGAGTCGATGAAGAGAGGAAATATCAACCCTCGATTTTATTAGTTTATTTGAAATCCTCGATCGAGTAGGAACTGTGGCCTATAAACTCGTTTTACTGCCAAGTATGTTGCATTTTCAAAACATTTTTCACGTATCATCGATGATACGTAAATATATATGTAGACGACCCGAACCACATTATTGAATTAGAACCAAACGAAGATTTAACATATGAGGAGATACGTGTTAAAATCTTGGATAAGAAGGATCATATTCGATACTCAAAGGTTATACCTCAAGAGTTAGAATCTGACGAAGTATCATCATCTCTTCGACATACCAGGTACGTACATAAATTTTGTGGGCGAAATTTCATAAGGAGGAGAGATTGTAAGACCCCGAATTTAATGAAATAAAAGTATTCAATTTTCTTATAATTATTATTTTATTTAGTAAATGGTTAAATTGATAAAGGTTAAAGTTAAGGGTTACATTTAAAAATTATGCAAAGTAAGCAAGTTGATATAAAATATTCATTGTGTCGGGGAATATTCGATTGGTCGGGAAATATTCATTTTAATAGGGAATATTCGTACGACGACACAATCATTGATGGACCCCACAATAGAGGTACTATAGTAGTTAGAAAACGACCGAAATATTTTTAAAAATAATGGCGAAAGTTTTACTGTTAAACTGTTGAACTACCCGGTAGTAAAAGTACAGTAATACGCGTTGTTGCATAGTATCACATGGTATTGATTATTGATGCTTACGTGAGAAGTCACTCAGTTATATTCAATTATTGCTACAGTAATTGCTGTATAGTATCTCACGTTATTTGATTCAATTTTTGTCAATATTTTATATAATTAAATCAATAACTGAGACGACAAAGTTATTCATATTATTATTTGCAATATTGATGATGTCTAGAAAGCTCTGTCGAGGAGAGGTTTGGTCACCTAATTGCGCGCCAATAGGGAGAAATCCTTATCGAAAAGTCCCCCTCTTTCCTGGGAATGATCTGGTTGTTAAATATTGTGAGTTATAATATTAATGATGAATAAGTTTGTGTTGATTAAATATGAAATTGATATTTCCATTGTGTTGGGATTATTAGTGTTAGTGGAAATCGACATCTATTTCGATAATAATTGATGTTTGGAGGTTATATTGACTAATCGGGTAATTGATCGGATATATGAGTAATTAATTGCTATTAATTCACATGCTTATAACTATTTGTTCACATGTGTGTACTATTGATTCACATGCATGTACTATTAGGGGAGGTGGTGCAAGATTGATAATACTTGTATGACTAAATTAAAAATGGAGGTATAGATGAAAGTACTATACTGTAATTATTTTTTTCACATGTATAAAACTATTGATTCACATGATTGTAATATTGATTCGCATGATGTACTATTAGGGGATGTGGTGAAAGTTTGATAATACTTGCAGGACTAAATTAAAAATGAACGAAAAGATGAAGGTATTATACTGTAATATTTTCAGCCCCAAAACATTAATTATCGAAACTATATTTTCCTATAAATAGAAGTTCATTCTTCTTTCATTCTCACCAATTCACTAAGACTCACAAGAGCAATTATAGAGAGAGAAGCTATAGAGAGAGAAGCTTTAGAGAGAAAGTAGAAGAGAAGTCTGCTACCTCACTATTCGAGTATCCAGTCTTCTTCTGAGGTAAGGGATATTATATTTTAAGTATTCATAGGAATAATATTGTCTTCCATACTCTGTAGTATGTGACTAATATTATTTCGTCTCGTATTCCTGATTATACCCTCATTTTGTTAACGTATTGCTTCTATACTTTGTAAAATTAGTAGAATATCCTTGAAATGTGTGTTTCATCTAGTATCGTTTCACAAGGATATTTTCTGCACATTCTTGTTAAATTTTAAGCTTTTCATGTCGGAGTACTGTCCATGAGTAGTATTCATTTTTACGATACTATTCACAAAGTACTATTCACGGGTTACTATTCATAAAGTTCTATTCATGGGTACTATTCACAAAGTACTATTCATTTAGTACTATATTCAGAAAGATCGTTCATTGTGGTACTATTCACTTTCGGTACTATTCACCTGAGGAATTATTCATGACAAAAATTGATTTCTTTGATGTCCAAATCATTTTTGATACAATATTATTCTTGAATTTTACTCCACAAAGCAGTATCATGTTGACAATTTGGACATTATAAAATTCTGGATTAATTAAGTTATAAATCTTTAAAAATTTATCCTTTGCTTTCTTTTAATTGAATTCTTATATCATTGTCATCATCCTCATACTTATATCGTGGTAAAAGTCTTCATTGGCCCGTAGTGCATTGATGGACAGTTATTGGTATGATCATGACTATTGATGATTACATGAATATCCTTGGCCCGTAGTGCAGGGATGATTCGATTATGTGGTTTATTTATTAAGATGGGTCTCAGCGATAAAGTTGATGAAAAACTTTTTCAATCATAGAAGATAGTAGATATCATGCTCTACTTGATTCTTCTAATGAATTGCTTGTTCCGCTGCAGTTAAACTTGATGTTTATTATCTTTTATCAGTTTAACACTGTTGAAGGCTAACGATAATATATTCTGCATTATCTTAGTCATAATATTTCTTACTGGGCTACTTGAGCTCACCCTTTTGCTTTCATTGTTCTCTTCCAGAAATGAGAATATAGTTGGGACTAGTCGGGGAACGGAGTGACGGTCCAGATGGTTGTATTAGTAGTTCTCACTATTCAATGAAATAGTGTGATAATAAATGTACTAAGGACTCCATTTGAGTTTGAATACTGTCTAGAAGACAATATTCGTATTAAAACTCTCAGCTTATGTTTTGTCGTATTTTACATGACAGTTGTATAATTAAGTTGTTTTTGAATTTTGTACCACGTATTTGGTGACTCAAGATGGGTGATGTATACCTATTTTGGGGGCGTCACAACTGACATCCATTTTGCAGGATAATACTCCTAAATGGACACATTATATTGCATGTAACATTTCCTACATTCCCTCAAGACTAAACTACATAAGTCTTTTTGTAGGGAAACAATTGGTCTTGTTACCCGTTCAAAGTCCAAAAAGGCACTAAGCCTACAACTAAGCATGGCTACATCTGGCCAATCTAATCCTACTCCGGTCTCTCGCGAGGAGTTCGAAGTGTTAAGTCAGTAGATTACAGAGTTGGATGTTCTGTTAAAAGAACTACACAAGTCCACTTAGGGTCCACAAATACCCATCCACACAAAATCCTCTGCATAGAGAGGAACCCAGGGTCTGAACAAAGAATCCAGCATGTGAGACTCAGTCTGATAAGACCAACAAAACCCCTAAAATCACCCATCTTAAAGAAGATCAAGACACCGATGATATTCGAAAAAAAGTTCTATAAATAGAAGAGACCATTCAATCCATCAAAGGGATTGGAGCACACGGGAGTGTTTCATATTCAGACCATTGTATGTTTCCCAGGGTACATTATTTGGAAATATTCAAGACTTGTAACGCCACGAAATCCGGTCTATCTTTCCACCCAGATTCTGTACGTCACGATTCCATCCCCTTCCAAACATACATCATTATATAGATAAATATAACAACATATATTCTCAAGTCCCAGGTTCAAAGACCTTATAATCTCTTTCATTACAAATAATGATAAATACATTATTCTTTACATCTTACAAGAGTGACTTTTATCTTCCACCAAGGATACATATCAGTTCATTAAACTAATCTACTGTTTAATTAAACTATTCTACATCACAAGTCTTGGCTTGATCTTCACGATCATTCACATATTGAGTGGCACTTCATCTAGATACTGGTCAGCTTAATCTTTACGGGATCCTTAAGTTCTTTCTAACATCGTTCTCTGAAAATGTTTTTATTTAAAGCAAGAGTGAGCATTCAATTGCCCAGCAAGTCATAGCAGTTGAACAAACAACTTCAAGAATTTAAACATTCTTTTAAGACTTCAATAACCGAACAAAGGTTATGAAGCAACTTGAACAATAGGAATAATCCTGATTCCTATCATTTTAAAACATTCGTCACATACTCTTTAAACTACTTTCATTCTTCTACCTTTTTCCATACATATCTTGTCTGGCTAGATTCATTAGCACATACTTAATAATAACGGTTCATGTATAAACAATACATACTCATATTGAACAGTTCAATCACAGAACAGTTCATCTCATAGAAACACTGACATGTTCAAATTGTGGCACAAGGCCTCATACATAGTACCACCTTGTACAAATATCACACATTTGTACATAGATAAGACTTCTCAAGTTCAACATCTGAGAAGTTTAAGAAACTAGCATTAATGTACTATGAATGAAGTTAGGAAACTTGCCTTACACATAGCTACAGCTTACGCTGAACTGCTCATTCCAATCCTTATATATCACATAAGGAAAGTAGCACATACACCAATTAGTTATATACTTGACTTACACATTAGTTTACTTAACTTTACTTCTTAAGGTTTGCGTTCTTGTAATTTAAGTTTACGCGACCAACTTTCTTAACCGGTTTACGGCTTCATGACATATGGAGATGTCTTACTTATACGTTCATCATATTTGATGATTTACATTCTTATCTTCTTCTTATAACCTTACTAGGACTCAACACACATCGTGTCTCTGCTAGTAGTCCATATGTTACTCTGAGTGGTTTCCCACAAACAACCAACAAACAAGTTCCCATCTCGTCTACACTATCTTTCACAGTGAGTTAGATCGGTTACCAGTTTCGTATATACCTCCGCTCTTTGAAGGAATTGTTTAGCCCATCTCCCATATGCCAACCATCAAAGATTACGATGGTACCACAACCTAACTTTATCTTAACCTATCCGAACCATTAAACTATAATGTTCGTTAAGTCAATTTCTTATTCCTTATGGCTTTCTGGCAACTAAATGCCATACCTCAGGATTCATTTCTTATCGTCTAAGTCATACAGTCTTTTGTATACTCAAAAAGATCATTCAATGTCAATACTATGAGGTCATGGCTTTAAACATTTATATTAACTTATTCATATCTTACAACGTCCGGTTCATTCGACTCGAAACTTCTCCAAGTTAACATTACTAACTCGGCTTCTTTACGTTATACGTTATTATCTTTAATTTAGTTTCTTCACCGTTCACGGTTAATCAACATTCTTCATTACCTTACGGTCAAACCATACACAGAGTGTAGGTTCTGCCCGTTTAATATTCGTGTACACTCAACCCTCACGTCGGCTAAAGTGTTTAATGCTTACTTCATTCTAACATTCTCTATCTAACTTACATTCGGAATTTCATTAATCTCATTACTGTTCGCTACAACTTTCTTGATAATTGTAACGACCGAGAAATTCGGATCCTTTGTAAAATATATGAAAGAAATAAATAATGAATAAAATAATATTATTTATTATTATTATATATTAATAAGATGTATGTCGTTCTATAACCTAGAACCTTCGGAACATCGTAGTATTTGAACCACGTGAGTGAATTAAAGTGTTTGAATTTCCAAGATGAAAATAAAAGCTTTCCGAGGAAGTTTACGAAAAACACTATTCTCCGTTTATCGCTCGGGAATTATTTTTGAACTTCCGAGAAATACGTAACGTTATAATATCAATGCGAGATGGATTATGTAATAATAATTCAAGTATGGAAAACGCAATATTTCGCATGCGGACTTAAATTGAGAATGTTAAGGATTTAAAATTCAAATAATTTAAACTTGTGGATTGTGTGTGAAGTGCAAGTCCATAAGCTCTAAGGGCAAGCCCAAGTGTTTGATAATTAAAAGTCCAAGCTAAAGTAATGCAAGTCCAATAGGAATAAGCTAAACTAATTGATGCAAGCCATGTCATGATCCATTGGATAATTAGGATCCATGGAGCAACCAAGGTTAATGTGGGTTAAACTTGATGATCAAATACTTTATGTGATGGTCAAGCTTTCGATATGTTGTGTGATGAGCAAGGAAGTTGAGTAATGAGCAAGTTTACTTAGTGGTTAAGAAGATGAATAGTAAGGAGGTTAGTTTAAGGAGGTGGGATGACATAAAGACCTTTATGCCCTAACTTTGTCAAGCCTATAAATAGAGGAAGTTTGCTAGACATTTGCTCATTATTCAAAACACTAACAACTTCCAAATAGAAAGCAACTTATTGGTTAGAGAGAATAAGCTCACATAAGTCAAGACAACCCTTGTTAGATTTTCAAAGAAGAGACGTGCAAGTTCTTCAAGGGTAAGAATCTTGTCTAATGCATCTTTATCTCTATCATTGTAGGGTGATAAGAGAAGTGTAACTTAATAAGCATGTATGCTAAGAACATTTAAGAATTGATTAAGCAACGGACTTAAGCCGAATAAAGTTATGAATAAGTAACTTCAACCTAAATAAGTTATTGACTTATGATGAACTTGTCATATGATTGTCATATGAATTTAGTATGTTGGGTAAAATGTGAGAACATTGAGTAAATGACTTAAACCAATAATAAGTCATAAGAAATGAAAATTTTAGTTTATAAGTTGATTAAGTCATGAACTTATGAAGAATAAATCAAAACCTAACTTGAAAATAAGTTGATGTAATAAGTAGGTTAAAATGACCATTTGATGGTTAGAATCCATTTAGAAACATGATCATATCATTAGTAAAGAAGTTTTGCCGGAATTCACACAATCGGACTATAATCGTCGAATTCGTAAAATTCTCGGAATGAAAGTCGTATTTTGTGTTTGAACTCAAAAACGCTAGTTTTCAATGGAGACAAGTCATATTTGGAATTATAGAGTTGCGGACTCGAAAATGGCCGGATTCCGACTTAGAATGAAGAAACGAGCGTTGAACGTTCACGAACGTTTATCGTTTTCGTTAAAAATGGACTAATAGGTGAAATTTTAGCAAATGAAGTCTAATAGATAAAACTCTTGCATGAACACGTAGAGTATATAATTTGTGAACTGTAGGCTCTTGAACGAGCCAATTCGGACTTATAACGAAGAAGTTAAGAGTCCGGGAATCTCAAAATTTTAAAAATCTGTCAAAATTTTCTGTGGCACAGAGTCCGCGCCGCGGCGCGACTCCAAGCCTAAATGACCGGCGCCACAGCGCCAAAGTGGCATGTGTCCCCTGCAAACTCGCGCCGCAGCACGACAAGTAATAAAGAGACTCGCGCCGCATCACTGAGTTTGGTGTCTAGGCAATAGTGGGTGATGCCACCTTAATACAAAGACAGAGCGTAGAAAGGTGCTCTCACATGCCGCAACTATAAAACCTAGACAATAAGGAATGTTTGCATGGTGAGTATGAATAAAACGTGATGAACACTTAACTAAGGATCTTAAAGAAACATTGTTAAGACATAATTAAGCCTTAAGTATGATCACTTAGGGTTAAAGAAAGTCAGTTACTTATGAACGTAAGAATGACGTAACGGAAAGCCGTAACCAATAATAACAAATCTAATACATAATTAAATTGAGAAGTAGGTAAGATTCTTTAGAAACCATGTATGATCATTCATGACCTAATGTGCTATGTGATGTTATCATCTATTGTAGAGACTTAAAGACCTAAAGTGCACATGTTATAGCTGTAAGCAGACGCTAAAGGCAAGTACTCTAACCCTTGTTCCAGTTCGATCTGGACAAGTCTTTGTGATTCATGTATTCTTCGCATGAGTTAAAGTCTGATGAAGTCAACGCCAATTCTTTTGGCTAGACTTATGCTATGTTGGATTTCTTATAATCTATCAAGTATTGACAATGATTTACCAAACTAATATTGTTGTGGTTTTCAAAAAGGAGATCGAGTATGCTAAATTGTTTTGTCGTCAAACGACAAGCACGTGAGGTTGCCACAACTTAAACGTATACACGTTTAATGAATGTAGTGTTGATCAACATAGAGTACTATACGCTGATCACCTAGACGTGCTCGTAAGCTATGCCGAACTTACGGACTTAGTGCCGGGACGTCCTTTTCAAAGTATTTATGAAATACTCACGGTCTTGAACCGGAATTGATGTTTTACTGAATATTGTTGTTGTAAAACGTTTAGAATGAAAAGAAGTGCTATTTTGAATTATCGATAGTACTTCGTAATTATTATTCCGTTATTGAAGATATATGATTCCTATGTTTCAAGCATGCTATTTTACTAGAATTGTTGTACTTGATGAGCTAGTTAGGCTCACTTTTGCTTGAACAATATGAATGCAGCTAAGACCGAACGAAATGACGGATCTGGCAAAGATAAAGGAAAGGCTAAGGCGAACCCGTAGATTACTTGTGTAATAGTATAGGTTGTGTAATGATAATATTTTATATTATGACAAGAACAGATGTATTGGTTGTAAAGAACCTGGGGAATGTTAATATTCTTTTTAATATATATAAGACATATTCGTTCTTTTGAGGTATTTCAATTGAATGTTTGTGTGAACTGTAGCACCTGTTAGGTTTGTAATATTCATGAACGCAATCAAATTGCAAAAATTAAGCGGAAGCGAGTAAAATAAGAGTTTAAAAATTTTACAAACCATATACCCGGATCACCTTTATGCACAATTATTAATTAAACGAAAAGATAAAGAATAAAATCATACCCTTGAAGATTGAGCTTCCTCAGGTACAAGTTCACCTCCAAATCCTTTCGCGTTCAACTTGAATCCACCGGGTTGGTTCCTTCCTTTGATCAACGTTAGCCACCCAAGTGTTTGGCCTCTAGAGGTGATCCACCAAGGATAAATAAAGATTCAAGAAGATGGTGTATTGGCTCAAACCCTAGTTTTTCCTATCTGCATAGAAAAAGGGGGCATACTCTCCAACAATTGGAATAACGTATATATTTTGATATCTGATATAAGACTCCTCTTATAAAGATATCAGTTAACCTTATTTAATAAAATAAGGTATTATTTTAATTAAACTCTTTTAATTAAATGGGCTCCGTAATCTTATTAGGGATAATTAATTAAACTCCTTTAATTAATTTTCCCTCCTAATCTATTAGGAATAAATGAGAGTACTTATATTAAATTAATTCCTAAACTCTTTTAGAAATTAAAATAATAATAATTGTAATAATATTAATAAGACTCCTCTTATTAATTTATATTTAATATTTCTAAAATATTAAATAATAAATATTAAGCTATTTAATTTATTCTATCACCATAGATTAAATTAAATATACATAACATATTATTACGATTATGCCATTAACTTCTTAAATAATTATTCTTCCTTTTATGGTGTGACCCTTTAGGTTCTCCATATTAAACTAGGTTGTGAATAAATCAATTAGAACAATTCTAATCTTATTTAAATAAATAAATTAAACAATTAATTTATTTAAATAAATAATATTTATTCTACAATAGTGATAAGCCTCCCTAGCGATCAACGAATTTCCAGATAATATAGATTTCAACATTAATCATAAAAGAACCTTTGAGTAAATAGTTAAAATGACAATTCAATCCTTCCACCATACAATGTCCCAATTAAATATAAGACATGGAATTCTTGTCAAGTCTTATTTTATTTAATTATATGTATTTCGATCCTTAAATGCACAACTCCAAATAATGCAAATTAGAAACTCCTTTCTAATTTCATTCTGCCTTGGCCAAGGACTACTGGGTTGTCATTTATCGAATCATATAGAACATTTCTCTTCTTTTAATAGAAGTGGTAGATTCTTTATTGATCATACATTATCTCCATGTACAACTTATTATACCCAAGCATACCCTTTGATATACCCTAAGGGTCTTAAGGAATAAGTCAAAGTATAACTCATCATACACAAGATACTATAATGATCTCAACTCCAAGGATTACTTGTACTACCATCACTACAGGAATTCCTATTGACAGGCAAGTAAAACTCCCTGAGATATTCCTTAGCGAGCCACGTTCAGTGAACTTATTCTCTAATAAGCACCTACATACTTGCTTTAGTGTCTCCACACAAATGATCATGAGATCAATCATCCTCATCCAATGAGCAAGCAACGTATGTACCAATCTATCCGGATTCACTAATCCCCAATTTAGTAATCCAATGATTAGGAACTATTTTAGTTTTAAGCTTTCTAAGAATTTAGATCTCATTAGAATGATCATCATCATTATTCTAAAAGCATTGCTTAAAACTATGGGTTTATCACATATTATAAAACAGCATCATGTAGATAATTAAAAGCCTTTAATAAATTAATACTTTTTATTAATAAATGAATAAGATTGTTACAAAGTATATGCTTTATAATCAAACATGATTGGCTTGTGTGCATACTACTTTCAATCTCCCACTTGCACTAAAGTCAATCGTCATGGTATCTCATACTCTTCTTCTCTAAGTGACGGTTATCCTGTTGTTGGATAAGCTTTAGTTAATGGATATGTAATGTTGTTCATGAGAGTCCACTATCTCTATAGTATTTCCCATCTTTCAATGATTCTAATAATCAAATGAAAGTGCCACAACACATGTTTAGATCCAAGATGAGACTTAGGAACTATTCCTAGTTCTGTAATGAACTTTTAATCCAAACAATCAACTTGCAGCTTCATTTATAGCTATATACTTTGTCTTTATCACTAAACCAAAGAACTCTTTCTTTGTTTGGAACCTTTCAATTCAACGCACCAACATTCAAGGTAACCCTTTACCTTAAAGTGGATTTTCGATCGTCTTGAGTCCGTCGAAAAACTTGAGTCCAGTAAAGCCCTCTAGTTTTAATTCGGACCCACCATGTATGCTCACATCCTTAGTGCTTGGTTAAGAACTTTAAGATGTTTTTCAGCGACTCATAGTGAACTTCTCCATAATATGACCGATCAACATCGGGTCTCGTACATTTCATTGTATACATGATTGTCACTCATGCGACCTCTCTTTTCAGGAGTCTGTGGGGACTATTAAGAGAGATACACTCCATAGCTCATCGACATGAGACATCTCTTGGAGTTTGTCATGCTAAACGACTTTAGAATCAAATGAATATACGTTCCTTGGGTTAAGTCGAGCATCCTCTTGTATCTATCTATATAGATTTTATCCCCAATTAAGATACTCTTCCCAAACCATTCATGGAGGAATGTTTAGACAACTTTATCTTTACTGATTGTAGCATTGATAAGTTATTCCTCATCCGTAGTATATCAACATATAATACTAGAAATTTCACGACGCTCCCACTGACCCTTTTGTACACACTAGAAGTCTTACCTCATCGAATGTAACTTTGGATCATCATCTTCTATGATGTGTACCTCACCATCATCATCCATGATGAATCCATACCTCCTAGGTATCTTTGTTACTATTCCGATTCTGATTGGTTGTGGTACAATAATTCTCATCTATAGGTTCCTCTTATTTGACTTATAGTGTTTTGTGGTTCTTGAACTCTTCAAGTTCTATTATCCTCCCACTAGCCCCTTCAATGATAAACACCTTTATCTTAGAAGGCAGCGTGTTTCACAACAAACACCTTTTTGCTAAAAAGGATTATAGAACATATACCCTAAACTTACTTTAGGATGTCCCACAAATCGACACTTATAAAATCTTGTCCCAAGCTTATCCTCTGAAACCTTTTCACATAAGTTGGACAACCCTTATCTTAACATACTTAAGATTAGGAATCCTCCCCATCCATAACTTTTATGGAGTCTTGAAATTTGGATTTTGAGGTTACCTTTTCGTAGATATGCGACCATTTCTAGGACATTGACCTAGAGGGATCTTTGGAATGTCGGTAAAATCATTATGGACCGCACCATGTCCAACAAGGTACGATTTTTCCTTTTCGGATACATAAATCATTTATTACATATCGGGAGGCGTCCATTATGAGAAAACCATTTGAGATGATCAAGAAACTTATTGCACAAGTATTTATTCCTTGATCTAATCAAAAATCTTAATACTTTGTCAATTTGTTTCACTTCGAATTCTTTGAACCTTTCAAATAATTCACACTTGTATTCAACAAATACATACATTCAACTCTTTGAATGATCATCTCCTTTTCTTATACTAATTTGTTCAATATGCAAAATTATTTTCATGTAAGTTAAGTATACAAAATTTATTAAGCAATATTCCGATTCTATACAAAACATTATTATTATAAATAGAACAACAATTGTTCTTAATTATAATACCAAAGATTTCATTGTCCAACAATAAAATGGAAATAATATTTTTAACAAGGCTGGAATACAATAACAACTTATTGACTCAATAGATTTGCCGTAGTAGGCATTGCTAAACTATAAGTTTCTATGGCTAATATCGCAAAGAACCTTTGCTTTATTTCCCACACATAGGATTACTTACCTTGTTTAACTTTCTACTTACGCTTGGTCCTTCATAAATCTATATTTATGATAACCAAAGTCGGTATCCAATACCCAAGTAGAACCTTGACTTAAAGAAAAATTTATTTCAATCATGAACAAAAGCGTATTGTAAAGAAACTTCACTAAGCTTCTTTGGTTAGCCTCGCAAAGATGCTTTTTGCAGTTTCTTTCTAGTGCCCAGGCTTATTGTAGTGGAAGCAAACTCCTTTGCTATCCATATCAGTTTTGTTCTTATTATCCTTTGTTTATGCCTTTCTATTTACCTTCTTTGAATCGTTCTTCTTTTCAGAAGATCCTTTGGCCCTTACCAGTAAGACTTGGTCTTTCTTGGTTGGAAAGTGACTCTCAACATTTTTCAATAGGTTAAGCAAATCAGCGAGGCTGATATCTAGCTTGTTCATATGAAAAATTCACAACAATTGTGAAAGGAGTCCGGAAGTAAGTGCAAGATCAAATCTTGGCTCAACTCTCCATCCATGACAAAACCGGTTTGTTCTAATTGATCAATCAAATTGATTATGTTAAGAACTTTTTATGCATCTTATAATGCCATTGGCCATTCTAGATCGGAAGAGCTCCTTAGATATCTCGATATCTATCGGTCCTATTTTCCTCACCATCAACTACTTGATGTGCGGGAATATAGTAGGAGCATCCATAGTTTCATCTTGTCGATTTGAAGCTCGTTACTCATGGATGCGAGCATGATGCATTGAGCCAATCATGCATCATCTTGCCACTTTCTAAAAGTAGCAATCTCTTCCTCAGAGGCATTATCTCGCAACCATTGCGAGGATAGGCGTATTAAGGACATAAGATAGCTTTTCGATTATGAGAACTATTCTCAAATTGCTTAACCAATCCGTTTAATTGATGCGGTTAGTTTAGCATCTAATATGCTTCGCATGATGATAATTTTAGACATTGTAAAATTACGTAAATGAATTTGTAATTAACAACATTTTAACATACATTCTTTTATTAATTACCAAAATAATTTAGGTCTTGTTTTAAATTGGTATCTCCCACTATTTTCTTCAAACTATATTACCTCACTTATATAGTTCGGCAAAATCTAATTAAAGATTTGCTAGTGAGAATAAAGATCTCATTTCAAATGTATATAGCCTTGTGGTGACACAACAAACTATATATAAATAAATAGGTAGACAACTTTTGTCAATTACATCAACTATGCATCTTCTTTTCTTTTGCCTCTTAGATTATTTTGATCAAGTGGTGGCACATCCGAATCAAAATTATCCAAGTTAAGTCCGACCTAGCACTCCATATATTCAAAAAAGAAAAATATCATCCTTGTGGTGACACAACAAAACAATATTGTTCAATTTTCTTTATAAGCATCAAATGTGATAAATTAACATCTTAAATACTTAATACTTGCCTTGTGGTGACACAACAAACTCATATTAAATATTTAATACTCTATTAATTTTATCATGCTAGAAGGCGACGTTCGATATTCCAAATATCTTTGAACGCTTAGGACTTAATATAAAAATTGAGGGGTTTGTTATTAATTTGTCTCATCTTGTTTAGCGGGCATACACATATATATATAAAATACGCGTCATATTAATGAACATGCGAAGCATGTTTGCATAATATATAAAATATATAGTATAAGCATGCACATATAGAATACTATATTCTACGCGGATTGATTATGGACTTTTATTCTAGTTTGGTTCACTAGAGCCACCAAGTGAATCAAAAGGTCAAACCCTAGGGGTGCAAGAAATAATATTTAAATATAACTATTACATTTAAACCCGGGTTCCATTACAAACGGGTCTTCAAGCGCTCCTTGTTCCTTGATCTCTAATTCTTCAAAATTAATTCAAACTATTCCTATTACAAAACTATTTAAAATAAATAGAAACCTTGATCGTGATCGAGGGAAGTACATAGGAGGAGATAGAATTTACATTAAGAAAAATTAGAGAAGGCAGTCTATGCAGACCCCATTTAATAAAACCCATACATTCATGCATCCAACTAAAATAAAATCCAATCATATTGGTCAATTGTCCATAATCAATCCCATTTATAATCATACACATCACCATATGCATCAATAAATAACATTCATCTTATGAATAATAAACATTTAATATATATATTGATATCATTTAATGGGCAAATTTAGTTAGTATAAAATCTAATTTTGAATCAAAATAAACTCCTTTATTTTAATCCAAATTTAAATCAAAATAAAACTATTTTATTTTAATTTATCCAATTTTGAATAAAATAAACTATTTTATTTTAATCAAAATTTTAATCAAAAATAAACTCCTTTATTTTAATTAATTATGGAATCCAATTCCATGTAAAAAAAATCTTTAATTAAAATAAACTCTTTTATTTTAATTAATTATGGAATCCAATTCCATGTAAAAAAAATCTTTTATTAAAGGAAACACGGATATTCTTTCCTATTCACAAATAAACTCCTTTATTTTGAATAATATGAAATCTTATTCCATATTTAAATAAACTCTTTTATTTAAGGAAATTAGGATTCTCTTTCCTATTCACAAATAAACTCTTTTATTTTGAATAATATGAAATCTTATTTCATATCTAAACAAACTCCTTTATTTAAGGAAAGATGGATTTACTTCCTATTCACAAATAAACTCCTTTATTTTAGAAAAAATAAAATCCAATTTCAACTCCAATTAGTTATCATGGAATCCAATTCCAACTCTAATTAGTTAGCATGAAATTCTAATTTTAAAATTAAAATAAATCTTTTATTTTAATATTAAAATAAACCTTTTATTTTAAGATTAAAATAAACTTTTATTTTAAAATTAAAATTATTAAGCACATGAATCCATGAAATCCAAAATTCCATGATCTGCATTTTCTTCAAATTCACATGACCCTTGAATTTCCTTGAATAACCGAAATTATATATATATATAAAATTTTGTTATATATAAATTATATATATGAATAATGGAAATCCATGTGTCCACCTGCTGCCGAATAACCACCTGCTACTATATATAAATTGTATGCTCACGGGAATAACAAAAAACCATACATGCACTTTACCAAATCTTGTAACTTTTAACAAGCAGCTGGCCACGGTTTTGAAAAAAAAAAAATCAAATCACCTGTTTTCTATTACATGGGCCACGTTGGAATCTTGTTGCTTCAATTTAAGCTCCTGCTATATGAATCATGACAGCAAGAAAAAAAAAATTCGGCAACAAGATTGACCGAAGTCAGCAAATCACTAAAAAAAAATGTTTTCGTGATTTTTTTTTTATTTATTTATTTAAATTTTATACAACAAAATTATGCACAATTAAATTATTCTAAACACATATCAACATACATATCAAATTTTGAACAATTAATAATTTGCATAAAGGTTTGGCTCTGATACCACTGTTAGGTTTGTAATATTCATGAACGCAATCAAATTGCAAAAATTAAGTTTTTAAGCGAGTAAAATCAGAGTTTAAAAATTTTACAAACCATATACCAGGATCACTTTTATGCATAATTATTAATTAAACGAAAAGATAAAGAATAAAATCATACCCTTGAAGATCGAGCTTCCTCAGGTACAAGTTCACCTCCAAATCCTTTCGCGTTCAACTTGAATCCACCGGGTTTGGTTCCTTCCTTTGATCAACGTTAGCCACCCAAGTGTTTGGCCTCTAGAGGTGATCCACCAAGGATAAATAAAGATTCAAGAAGATGGTGTATTGGCTCAAACCCTAGTTTTTCCTATCTGCATAGAAAAAGGGGGCGTACTCTCCAACAATTGGAATAACGTATATATTTTGATATCTGATATAAGACTCCTCTTATAAAGATATCAGTTAACCTTATTTAATAAAATAAGGTATTATTTTAATTAAACTCTTTTAATTAAATGGGCTCCCTAATCTTATTAGGGATAATTAATTAAACTCCTTTAATTAATTTTCCCTCCTAATCCTATTAGGAATAAATGAGTACTTACTTATATTAAATTAATTCCTAAACTCTTTTAGAAATTAAAATAATAATAATTGTAATAATATTAATAAGACTCCTCTTATTAATTTATATATTTAATATTTCCAAAATATTAAATAATAAATATTAAGCTATTTAATTTATTCTATCACCATAGATTAAATTAAATATACATAACATATATTATTACGATTATGCCATTAACTTCTTAAATAATTATTCTTCCTTTTATGGTGTGACCCTTTAGGTTCTCCATATTTAGCAGGTTGTGAATAAATCAATTAGAACAATTCTAATCTTATTTAAATAAATAAATTAAACAATTAATTTATTTAAATAAATAATATTTATTCTACAATAGGGATAAGCCTCCCTAGCGATCAACAATTTTCCGGATAATATAGATTTCAACATTAATCATAAAAAGAACCTTTGAGTAAATAGTTACCGTACAATTCAATCATTCCACCATACAATGTCCCAATTAAATATAAGACATGGAATTCTTGTCAAGTCTTATTTTATTTAATTATATGTATTTCGATCCTTAAATGCACAACTCAAATAATGCAAATTAGAAACTCCTTTCTAATTTCATTCTGTAAGTAGCCAAGGACTCTTTGGGTTGTCATTTATCGAATCACATAGGACATTTCTCTTCTTTTAATAGAAGTTGTAGATTCTTTATTGATCATACATTATCTCCATGTACAACTTATTATACCCAAGCATACCCTTTGATATACCCTAAGGGTCTTAAGGAATAAGTCAAAGTATAACTCATCATACACAAGATACTATGATGATCTCAACTCCAAGGATTACTTGTACTACCATCACTACAGGAATTCCTATTGACAGGCAAGTAAAACTCCCTGAGATATTCCTTAGCGAGCCACGTTCAGTGAACTTATTCTCTAATAAGCACCTACATACTTGCTTTAGTGTCTCCACACAAATGATCATGAGATCAATCATCCTCATCCAATGAGCAAGCAACGTATGTACCAATCTATCCGGATTCACTAATCCCCAATTTAGTAATCCAATGATTGGGAACTATTTAGTTTTAAGCTTTCTAAGAATTTAGATCTCATTAGAATGATCATCATCATTATTCTAAAGGCATTGCTTAAAACTATGGGTTTATCACATATTATAAAACAGCATCATGTAGATAATTAAAAGCCTTTAATAAATTAATACTTTTTATTAATAAATGAATAAGATTGTTACAAAGTATATGCTTTATCATCAAACATGATTGGCTTGTGTGCATACTACTTTCAGCACCGTGTAGCACCATCTGTCGGGTTGGAAGATACCCTGATTTGGGGGCGTCACAATAATTCCTATCTTACTTGCTACTTTCATCAACGTCTAAGTCATACAACTATTGTACACTTAGAACGTTCGTTCGACGACAATACGATTCACAAGGATCATTTACGTATTCTGCGTTCACCTTGCTCGTCTCTTAATCTCTCATTCAACCTTTACTCAAGGTTTTAATCGCTTTCCATCGTTATCCATCCCACGAACCCCATGTTCATTATTCTTTCTTAATGTCGAAGATATACGGTTTGTTGTATGCTAAGACCGATCGTTCATTGCAACTGCATTGCGTTCACAGCGTCTATACGCTTTACACATAACTCTCATCATAACATCGAAATGTTATACATCATCCTCGTCACTCAACGTCTAAGGAATCACAATCATAGCAATCTCCCATGTTTGCTTTATCGCGACTACGGTCCCTGGATATCAGTTACGTAATCTAGCTTTACATTCTTTGTCTTTTAATCCCGTTAAATATTTACGTTCAACCTTTACTAAAGGTTTAAATCACTTATTTAAGTGTTACATTACGTGAACTACATGTTCATTCTCTATCTGTACACTTCCCCCAGGAATTGAGCAAAATAAATCTCATTTCTGGGCATTGCCCTACACCGGCATTATGGCACAGGGTCCTTCCCTTTCCTTCACGATGCAGTGCCACTCAAAAAGATGGTCGATGGCCCGAAAGCTCATGATGCATGACATCGCCTCCTAAGGCAAATTGGACAATATGGCCCGAGCATGTAATTTCTAAAAATTCTTCTAAGTCTTGCACTGATTTAAGATGCTTACTTTACGATCTCATATCTTCTTCGTTATAGCTCGGAATGAGGTTGTTCCAAAGCCATTCTCTTTCTTATATTACGTACTTTAACTTCCCTCAAATAGAAATCAATTCTGAATCTGTTAACCTGCAATTCAATTGGCTTAATCTTCCTCCTTCGTTCATTTTTTGTTATTAACGTTCTTCGTCCGCTCGTCCATAATTCGGTCATCCGAACTCAGAACCCGTTCGTTCTTGAGTCTACAACTCACATTTGATACGTTCTCTTACATTCTTATGAAACCCTACGCGTTCAGGTTTATTTATATACTTTCTATTTCTCGTTCGTCTTTTATGAAATTTTCGTCATAACTTCATTATAGCTAAGTTTAATATGTTCTTCATGAACGTTTCTAATGTTCCTAACCAAGAAATAAGCAACTAACTTATACGCGATGGTTTTAAACTTGTCCATCAACAACAAATTATACTACGATGGTTTTAAATCTGTCCATCAACAACGTTCTTCGTGTTCTTTGCGTGTTCTTCGCGTTCTTCGTCCGTTCTTCATTTTTAATCGATATTTTAATTACGATTTCACTTTTCCTTGGAATTTGATATTATAAAACACCATTCCTTACTAATATCACAGAATCATTCATATTATTCATTCGGATCGTTCAAATTCATTACGAATCTTATAATTTCTTAAGAAATTTATAAACTAAACTTCTAATTCTTATTTCTTCATTTTCTCATGATTTCAACCATATAAAATCATTCTTAACATCGTTTACTTCTTATTCTCATTAAACTATGTTTTAACATAGAAAAATAAAGAAAATTTATTTAGAAGTTAGGTTTTCAGATTACCTTTCTTCTTTAATCTTTCTCCGTTGGACAAAGCGTGCACTCGGGCTAGCTTTTCCTCTTCCTTTCTTCTCTCATCCGACTTCTCGCTTTCTCTCTTGAGTGTGGGATAATATTTCATTAACCACAAATGAGCTTAAGCTCTCCTTTTATAGATTTTCAAGGCTAGGGGCGTTTTGGCCATTTGGCCAAACCGCCTTACTATTCACACCTCCTTACTATTCCACCTCCTTACTATTCATGAAGCTTCCCTTGGAAGCTTCGTGCTTCCGTCTTATGGAATTCGTCCGACAGTTTTAAAAACCGCGATTCTCGAAATCCAAATATTTTTTGATATTTCGGATTTTCTCTACAGTCTAACTTTTATGCATTCTTCGGAACTCCAAAAAAACTAAAAAACACTTTTTGATGTTAAGCGTTTTCCTTCACGTTTTCCCCTAACGTAGCAAAACAAATGAAAAGTACATAACAATACTTTTTATCGCTTTTATTTCGTTCGATTTCTACACATTTTTTGAGAAAAACTTTAATCGACTTACTTAGCTTTTCACGATATACTATCACAAAATCTTTTGACGGAATGTCAATTCGACATACCGAACTCTCGGAAAGGCTTAGGTTATTCAAACCCTAACCCTTAGGTTTCATCGGGTGAATAGTGCATATTTTGTCTTTTTCCCTAGAAATATTTTTGTTTCCAAAATTTTTTTATTTTCGTCTTGAAAATTCTTACTCGTTCAGTCTACCTCGTAGCGAGAATCCTCTCGACTTATATGATGGATTCAGAGTTCCTTACACACATTTAAAGGTATTCATTGGAGAGCTCAGATCTTATGCCGAGGATGAAAAGCTCAGAATGCAGCTATTTTAGAAAAGTCTGACTGGAGTAGCCAGAGCATGGTACACCCGATTAGACAACTCCAAAATTCATAGTTAGGAGGAGTTAGCCCATGATATCCTCAATTAATATAGCTTCTAAACTCAGATGGCTCCAGACCGATATAAAATTACCAAGGTCAAGAAACAAGTCAATGAGTCATTCAGAGAGTATGCCCAAAGATGGAGGCGTCCGACTGCTCAAGTTATTCCATCTATGACTGAGTCTGAAAGGGTGATGACCTTCATAGACATTCAAAAAGCTCCCTTTTATGAGATGGTCTTAGTTGACATAGGCAAACTATTCTCTAAAATGATCAAACATGGAGAAATGTCTGAGATTGGATTGAAATCTGGGAAGATTCAAGACCTTGCCGCTCTAAAAGCTGTAGTTGAGCACATCCAGTCAGGAAGTTATGGAAACAACCCCCGGAGGGTCCATAAGAAGAAAAAGGATGATGTTTCCTTGATACTGGAAGGATAAAAAGGCAATCAGAACATGCCTAATCAGAGGAGAAACTATTCCCCTTTCCAAGCACAGTGTTCACACCCTTAGGGGATTCACTCGAAAATATTCTCAAACTTCTGACCGCTTATAAGGAAATTACCCATCTTCTTCCACCAGCCAATCCGAGTGGGAAGGGTTTCAATGCAAATAAAACCCCCAAAATTAGGTATACATCACCCATCTTGGGTACACTTACGTAGTGCGGTGAAAATTTGAAAATACAACTTATTAACATAGGCGACACTTACATGGTACGTAATTTAAACTTATTAACATAAATGCAATCGACATAAAGCGTGAGTTTAAATACAAATATCGTCTACTAGATATTATACAAACTCAAAAAAAAGTCCTCATTACAATTATTATCACACTATTTCATAGAATAGTGAGGACTACTAATCTTATCTTGAGGACCATCACTCGTTTCCCAGGCTCGTCCCGGCTATATTCTCATTTCTGAAGAAAACGGTGAAAGAAAGGGTGAGCTCAACTAGCCCGGTAAGAAATATTATGACTAAGATAATGCGAATAAATTATCAATAGTCTTGACAATATTAAGCGATAAAATACAATAGACAACCGGTTTAAGCTGCGGAATATCTGATCCATTAAAAAGTCAAGTAGAAAATAAAAGTCTACTATCTTTTAGGTTTTAAAGGTTTTTCATCCTTTGTTATATTTGAGACTCGACTTTAATAAATATTCACATCATCGAATCACCCCACACTTTTCGGACGAGGATATTCTTTAGTATCACGACCACAATTATTCATGCACTACGGGCGAGAATATTTGTGTATTCATTAATAGTCATGATCATGCCAACATTTGTCCATCGATGCACTACTGACCCTTTGAGGATTTTTACCACATCATTTGTAACATTACGGTCGTGATTTACAGAATAGTCTCTGGTCATAATCATACCAAGTCCATCCCCATGCCTCTGGGCCCACGAGATGACTTTCAAAAAAATATAAACATGAGGATGATGACAATGATATAAGAATTGATAAAACAAGTTCAAAATTATTTTATCCGGGAATTATTAACGTCAAATTATCGACATAATCTTGTTTTGTAGAGTAAAATTCAAGAATGATCGGAAGAATATTTCCATGAAAAGATCTTTGGATGAAAGCACAAATATCGAGGATATTCTACTAATTTCATGGAGTATAGAAGTCAAAGTTTTAACCAATTTGGGTATAATAAAGAATGGAATAAAAAAAGAAATCACCATGCATGCGATAGGCCGCGCAGACAGAGTTATTCAGCGAGAATAATAAATAACGGAACCGGGTCGGTGAAATTCACTGCAAGCGAGCAGGATGTTCAATGAGAATAATAAAGATGGAACCGGATCCGGTGTAAAAACACAGATAGGATATTCAGCAAGAAGAATAATAAAAAGCGGAACCGGTCGGTGTAAAACACACGAGCGAGGATGTTTCAGCGAGAATAATAATAAAAAGGCGGAACCCGGTTATTCGGAATAATAAAAAACCGGGTGTAAAACACAGAGCGAGGATGTTCAGCGAATAATAATAATAAAGAGCGGAACCGGTCAGGTGTAAAACACCACAGAGCAGGATGTTTCAGCGAGAATAATAGAAGAATGTCACCAAGTATAGGGTAAACCACTTATCTGAGGTTATTCCAGCAGAATAATAAGCGATGGAATAACAACAGTTCTCTTCATGAATAAGAAGAATAACACCCTTACATTTGGTAGGAGATTGAATCTGCTGACGGTGTAGTAGTAACAAAATACTCTTCTTCTTTCTCTCTTATTCTCTCTATACTTTCTCTCTCTATAGCTTGAATGAATTAAGTGAAAAATAATGAAGCCCTAGGCCTCTATTTATAGAAGATTTCTAGCTTAGCTTTTCTTAGTGTGAAAAGCGAGTGGCAGCGACTAATGATGTGAAAAAAAAGTGGTGGTTTTGGCCTTTTTGTAATGTGAAGCGACAAGTGGTTCGGCCTTTTGTAATGTGAAGCGACAAGTGGTTCGACGTACGGTAAAGGTAATTACTATTAGCGAAGGTAAATACTATGGTGAAGGTAAATACTATTCATAAGGTAATTACTACTATTGGCGAAGGTAATTACTATTATTGAAGGTAAATACTATTCACAAGGGTAATTACTATTGTGAAGGTAATTACTATTGTGAAGGTAAATACTATTCACAAGGTAATTACTATTGTGAAGGTAATTACTATTGATGAAGGTAAATACTATTGTGAAGAGACTCTTAGATGATGACATATAGGCCCCCATAAAATAATCAAACTTACCACAAATCATTTTTTTTTTCATCAACACATATTTAATCTTTCAACAATTATTAATCATTTATAACTTGTCGTCTCAATTATTGATTTAATACTATAACATATTATCTGAGATGATCTTTGTGACAATAATTGAATCAATAATATAAGAGATATGATCGGCAATTCTTTGTAGTGATAATTGAGCATAGGTGAGTGACTTCTCACGTAAGCATCGATAATCAATCTGAGTGTCTTACTTATGCGACCACAGCGTATTCTTGTACTTTTACCATAGGGTAGTTCACGGTTTTACGGTAACACCTCCGTAGTTATTTTTATAAAAATATTTTTGTCGTTTTCTCGATCAAGCAATAATAATTGTTGTGGGGTCCACTGATGATTGAGCCGTTATGCGAATATATTCCTAACAAAAGAATATTCCCAGAGCCAAACGAATATTTTATAACAACTTGCATACTTTGCAAAATTTATAAATATTACCCACAACTATAACATTATATCAAATTTATTCCATAATATTCAAAAATAATATTTATAGAAAAATTCATCTTTATTTATAAAAAGTTGGGGTCTTCTGACCTCCCTTCTTATGAAATTTCGCCCTCGAAATTAGAGTGCGACTGGTGGTATGTCGAAGAGGTAAGGATACCTTGATTTCATTTGATTCTAACTCCCAGTCATTTCCTCAACATCGTGGTTCCTCCATAAAACTTTGACTTGAGGTATAACCTTGGGCGTAGAATATGTTCCTTCTTATCAAAATTTGAGCAGGAACCTCTTCATACGTCAAATCTTCCGCTATTTAAATCGGTTCTAACTTCGATAATATGGTTCGGGTCTTTCACATATTTACGTAACATAGATATGAAAAGCGTTATGAACACGAGACATATTTGGCGGTAAAAGCGAGTCTATAGGCCACGAGTTCCTACTCGATCGAGGATTAAAATGGGCCAGATGAATCGAGGATTAAGTTTTCCTCTCTTTCCAAATCTTGTAACTCCTTTCCATGGAGCGACTCTTAACAACACATGATCTCTATATCGAATTCCCGTCCTTTCGATGAAGATCGGCATAACTCTTTTATCGATTTTGTGAGGTTTTTTATCGTTGTCGGATCGTTTGAATCTTTTAAAGTAGTCATACGTACCAACTCGGTCCCAACAACGTTGCTTCACCCACCTCATCCCGGACATCTTGGAGAAGCGACACTTTCTTCCATCTGGCGCTTGAATGGAGCCATGCGATACTTGCTTGATAAGCTGTTGTTGTAGGAAAACTCCACCGATGGTAAGAACTTGTCCCTGACTCCCCTTGAAATCAAGGACCACGAGTCTTAATAGATCTTGAGAGTTTGAATAGTCCTCTCCATTGTCCGTCCGATGCGAGGATGATATCTGAAAGCTAAATCGTGAAGTCTGTGCCCATAGCTTTTTGCAAACTAACCCAAAATCGTGAAGTGAATCTTGGGTCTCGATCGGAAACTATGGATCTGCGGCATACCATGCGATCTTACAATCTCGTTTATATACATCTGAGCAAGGCGTTCAAGTGTATAAGTTTCTCGTATCGGTAAGAAATGAAGCGGACTTGGTCGATCTATCAACAATGACCCAAATCGCATCGATGCCTTGAGAAACCTTAGGAAGGCCGTGCTTGAAATCCATGGTAATGTGCTCCCACTTCCATTACGGAATTTCAAGTGGTTCTGATGGACCTTTTGGTACTTGATGCTCGCTTTAACTTCGTTGACAAGTTAGACACCTTGAGATAAGCAGCGCTATCTCTCTCTTCGTATTGCTCCACCAAAATGTATGGCGAATATCATGATACATTTTGGTACTCGAGATGGATTGCAAATGGTGTGTTGTGCGCCTCCATCATGATATTATACTTTAAATCGGGGTCGTTAGGAACACAAAATGCTGGAGTTGACTCGAAGTATTCCTTCTTCATCGATTCTTGCTTCGGCGTAGCACCTTCTTGCACTTTCTTCCTCATCGCGCATCGGCTCAGTGCGTAGCTTGGCGACTTTAACTTTATCGATTAAAGTCGGTTCTACTTTCGTATACTCGCTATCATCACACATCGTCCACTGAGTCTTTAATTCTATCTCCATCCTTTGCAAGTCACACAAAATGGGCCTTTGCGTTGACAATATCGCTTTTCGTACTTGCATATGATTTTCTACTCGATCGTCGTCGGCTACCGTTTCTTTTTCGGGATGGTATTGGATGGTATGATCATAATCTTTCAGCAGTTCAAGCCAGCGTCGTTATCGCGTGTTGAGTTCCTTTTGAGTGAAGAAATATTTGAGGCTTTTATGATCAAGTAAAGATCTCCACTTTCTCCCCATACAAGTAATGCCTCCAAATTTTAAGTGCAAAGACAACATTTACTTGACTCTAGATCATGAGTAGGATAATTCCTCTCATATTCTTTGAGAGTTGTCGCGAGGCATAGGCTATAACTTTTCCATGTTGCATGAGAACACATCCCAACCCTTTGCGAAGCATCTTTGTAGATGACAAATCCCTCAAGGCGGATGGTATTGTCGAGCAGTCTTTGAAATAAGTCTCCTCTTGAGTTCTTGAAAACTCTTCTCACATTCTTCGCTCAATAGAACTTTGTATCTTTCAAAGTCAATTTGAGTCGATGGAATAGCGATTAGAGAAAATCCTTCCACGAATCTCCGATAATAACCGGCTAAGCAAGAAAGCTACGTACTTGGTCCTTTGATTTAGGTTGTTCCCGACTTTGAATAGCTTGATCTTTCTTTGGGTCAGCGGATATTCCATGACTTGATACCACGTGCCCGAGGAATGCTACTTCTTGACGAACTCGCATTTCTTGACTTGGCATAAAGCTTATATTCACGAAGCTTTTGGAGTGTCGACCTCAAGTGTTGCTCATGATCTTCACGGCTTTTGGAATAAATAAGGATGTCATCAATAAAAGGCGACCACAAAGTGATCTAAATATTCCTTGAATACTCGGTTCATCATATCCATGAAGGCGGCGGGGCATTAGTCGATCAAAGGACATGACTAGGAATTCATAATGCCGTCTGCAGGAGTTACGAAAGCCGTCTTTGGAATGTCGGTGGTTCTAATCTTCAATTGGTGATATCAGGAGCGAAGATCGATCTTTGAAAAGAATTTGGCTCCTTGTTGTTGGTCAAAGCAGGTCATCAATACGTGGCAATGGATACCTATTTTTGATGGTGACATGATTGACTCCGATAATCAATACAAAATCGCATACTCCCATCTTTCTTCTTCACGAATAGAGCAGGAGCACCCCGAGGAGAAGTACTAGGGGCGAATAAAGCCGATGTCTAACAATTCCTGCGGTTGGGTCTTTAACTCACGAAGTTGATAGGAGCCATTCGATATGGGGCTTTGGAAATAGGTTTTGTCTGCAGGGTTGAGAGTCGATACAAAATTCAATTTCACGCTCTGGGGTAGGCGGGGAAGTTCTTGAGAATCGTCGGAAATTTATTAACAATAGGAATATCGTTTAAAAGCGGCGTATTTTTATTTAAATCGTGACATGAGCTAAGAAAGCTTGACATCAGTTTTTCAATAAGCGAATAGCTTTATGGCTTGAGATGGCCGTGATTGATTTTAATGGTTTGGTCGTTTGAATTAGCATAATAGGTTGATTAGGAATATGAAAGCTAACAACCTTACGAAAACAATCAATTTTTGCATGATAAGTAGTTAACTTGATCAATCCCTAGAATCACGTCAAATCAAGTATTTTTAATGAAATAAGATCGACGGGTAATGTGAAGTGCCGATTTGAACCAAACAAGACTTATAAGCGAGTGGATGTAATGAAGGTTTCTCCCAGCGGAGTTTCCACGAGATAAGTCGAAGTCTAATTTCTCGAGTCAAATTTAATCGATGGCGCAAGTAGGAGAAATAAAAGAATGGGTAGAAGCCGGTATCAAATAAAGTATAGACTTCATTAGAGTTTATGATAAGCTTACGTGATGACCTCATTCGGTTCCTTGCTCTTTGGGAGGTCTGACAAATGCTCTCCCTTGCCTTCTGGGTTTTGAATTTTACGGGATGGCCTTTGGTGCCTCCATCCTAATTGAATTTGTCTTGATGGCGACAAAATCGAGCTAAGTGACCTTCTCTTCCACAATTATAACATGCTTTGAATGGCATGGCTGTGATTTTGGTGATGTGTCCCTCTCCTCGCATTTGAAGCATATGATAGGTGGTCTTTCTCCTTCCTTAACAATGGGTCTTTGGTCTTGGCGTCTTTCCATCATTGTTGAATCTCCTTTTCTTGAAATGTCCATTCTTATTGTTTTTGTACGATTACCCAAAAGTGGTTACCATATCGGCACATTGATTCCCTCACGCTTGTTGTGTCAGCCTCGATGATGACTCTCTCATTTGGTATTATAATTTTCTTAATTTGCTCTCTTTTAGTTGCGTTGACTCATTATCGCGCTCCACTAAGCGAGCCCTATTTACAACATCTCGAATACAAACACGGTTTATGAGAAATAAGATGTTGGCGTATCTCGACTTCAAACCTCTTAAAAACATTAGCGCCATTCTCTCTTCATTATCCACCAAGTGGAATATAAAATAGTGATAACTCATAAATTTTGCCTCGTATTGCGACACGGTCGTATTGTTTTGTTCAACTTGATAAACTCCACCTCCTTCGTATGGCGAATACTTTCGGGAAAGTATTTGTCGTGAAACGACTCTGGAACTTCTCCCAAGATATCTTGATGCAATGAGGTTGAGTACGTTTCCGATTCCCACCCGATGTCCGCCTCTCGCGCAACATAAAAGCGTGAAAGGAACCTTTTGCTCCTCGGAGCATCCCGAGACATCAAATATCTTGGTAATCTGCTTTATCCATGCTTAGCTTAGAAGTGGTTTTGGCTCTCCCTTAAACTCCGGTGGTCCCGGCTCCTTGAATTGTTTAGCGGTGACCGGCAGAGAGTTTTCCGTGTTTCCACCTACGTTTTGGGCGAGAGTCGCTCTGCTTTCTTTGTTGCATAAATTGCATAAAGCCTCACGAACATTTGATCATTCATCATTTGGTCGGTGTTGTTGTTTGCATGAGGATTATCGCCTTCACGATGCACATTATCACGATTATTGATATGTGGTGAATCAGCGATCGCTGCGCTCCATTGCTATTCTCAACATTCTCGGATGTCATTTTGAGATCTTGCCACAAAACAAAAGGTTAATTGACGTGTAACAAATTATCCTATCTTGACCAACCGATAAAATAGCACATAAACTTAGGTAGGTCATACTAGCGAAGGTATTCCCGTCTCTCCCCTCTAGTACTATTCTCACATCTTAGCGAGGATCATATCCTAAGCTACGATACCATTGTGGCGCCCCAAAATTAGGTATACATCACCCATCTTGGGCGCCACTTACGTATGAATGCAATTTAAATACAACTTATTAACATAAGCGTAGGTATGCAATACGACATAAAGCGTGAGTTTAAATACAAATATCGTCTACTAGATATTATACAAACTCAAAAAAAAGTCCTCATTACAATTATTATCACACTATTTCACGAGAATAGTGAGGACTACTAATCTTATCTTCGGGACCATCACTCGTTTCCCAGGCTTCGTCCCGGCTATATTCTCATTTCACGAAGAGAAACGGTGAAAGAAAGGGTGAGCTCAACTAGCCCGAAGAAATATTATGACTAAGATAATGCGAGAATAAATTATCAATAGTCTTGACAATGTTAAGCGATAAAATACAATGAACAACCGGTTTAAGCTGCGGTGAATATGATCCATTAAAAAAGTCAAGTAGAAAATAAAAGTCTACTATCTTTTAGGTTTTAAAGGTTTTTCATCTTTGTTATATTTGAGACTCGACTTTAATAAATATTTCACATCATCGAATCACCCCACACTTTTCTGGCCGAGGATATTCTTTAGTATCCGACCACAATTATTCATGCACTACGGGCGAGAATATTTGTGTATTCATTAATAGTCATGATCGTGCCAACAAGCATCCATCGATACTTCTGACCCTTTGAGGATTTTTACCACATCATTTGTAACATTACGGTCGTGATTTACAGAATAGTCTCTGGTCGTAATCATACCAAGTCCATCTATGCACACTTGAGGCCACAGATGACTAAAAAAAAAATATAAACATGAGGATGATGACAATGATATAAGAATTCAATAAAACAAGTTCAAAATTATTTTATCCGAGGAATTATTAACGTCAAATTATCAACGTAATCTTTTTTTTTGTAGAGTAAAATTCAAGAATGATCGGAAGAATATTTCCATGAAAGATCTTTGGATGAAAGCATAAATATCGAGGATATTCTACTAATTTCATGGAGTATAGAAGTCAAAGTTTTAACTTATTTGGGTATAATAAAGAATGGAATAACAAAAGAAATCACCGTGCATGCGATGAGGCCTTGCAGACGAGGTTATTCAGCGAGAATAATAAATAACGGAACGGTCGGTGAAATTCACACGCAAGCGAGGATGTTCAACGAGAATAATAAAGATGGAACCGGATCCGGTGTAAAACACGAGATAGGATATTCAGCGAGAATAATAAAAAGCGGAACCGGTAGGTGTAAAAAACACAGACAGGATGTTCAGCAGCGAGAATAATAAAGAATGTCACCAAGTATAGGGTAAACCACTTATACGAGGATATTCAACGAGAATAATAAAAAAGCGGAACCCGGTCGGTGTAAAACACACGAGCAGGATGTTCAGCAGAATAATAATAAAAGGCGGAACCGGGGTAAAGGTGTAAAACACTGAGCAGGATGTTCAGCGAGAATAATAGAAGAATGTCACCAAGTATAGGGTAAACCGCTTATCTGAGTTATTCAAGCGAGAATAATAAGCGATGGAATAACAACAGTTCTCTTCATGAATAAGAAAGAATAACACCCTTACTTTTGGTAGGAGATTGAATCTTTGCTGGCGGTGTAGTAACAAAATACTCTTCTTCTTTCTCTCTTATTCTCTCTATACTTTTCTCTCTCTATAGCTTGAATGAATTAAGTGAAAATAATGAAGCCCTAGGCCTCTATTTATAGAAGATTTCTAGCTTAGCTTTTTCTTAGTGTGAAAAAGCGAGTGGCTTGAAAAGAATTTGGTTTGGCCTTTGTAATGTGAAGCGACAAGTGGTTTGGCGCTTTGTAATGTGAAGCGACAAGTGGTTCGACGTCGGTAAAGGTAATTACTATTAACGAAGGTAAATACTATTATGTGAAGGTAAATACTATTCATAAGGGTAATTACTACTATTGTGAAGGTAATTACTATTGACGAAGTAAATACTATTCACAAGGGTAATTACTATTGTGAAGGTAATTACTATTGTGAAGGTAAATACTATTCATGAGAAGGTAATTACTATTGTGAAGGTAATTACTATTGTGAAGGTAAATACTATTGATGAAGAGACTCTTAGATGATGACATATGAGGCCCCCATAAAATAATCAAACTTACCACAAATCATTTTTTTTTCATCAACACATATTTAATCTTTCAACAATTATTAATCATTTATAACTTGTCGTCTCAATTATTGATTTAATACTATAACATATTATCTGAGGATGATCTTGTGACAATAATTGAATCAATAATATAAGAGATATGATGATCGACAATTCTTTGTAGTGATAATTGAGCATAGGTGAGTGACTTCTCACGTAAGCATCGATAATCAATCTCAGTGTGCTCTATGCAACGACGACAGCGTATTGTACTTTTGTACTTTTTAGGGTAGTTCAGCAGTTTTTAACGGTAACACCTCGTAGTTATTTTTATATAAAATATTTTTGTCGTTTTCTCGATCAAACAATAATTACATTTGTGGGGTCCACTGATGATTGAGCCTAGTTATGCGAATATTCCTAACAAAAAAAGAATATTCCAGAGCCAAACGAATATTTTATATATAACTTGCATACTTTGCAAAATTTATAAATATTACCCACAACTATAACATTATATCAAATTTATTCCATAATATTCAAAAATAATATTTATAGAAAAATTCATCTTTATTTATAAAAGTTGGGGTCTTTTAAGCTTAAAAGAAGCTCCACAATAGATTTCTATACTGAACTTGGTTTTCTCTTCAGAAGATCACAGGAAAGTCTTACTGAGAGTCTTAGAAGAAACCCACTTGGCAAAAACAGTAGATGATGAAAAATTCCATCATCTGGTTGATCACATCTTTAATAGTAATGTGATATCTTTCACCGATAATGACATACCTCCTGAAGGGACGGGTCATTGCAAACCGTTGCACATAGCGATTATGTCTTCCGGATACATGGTAGGAGGAGTTCTGATTGATAGAGGATCATCCTTAAACATTTACCCCTATACCACCATGGAGAAAATGAGCATCAATCTCAATAGGATCCGAAGTAGCCATACAAACATCAAAGTTTTTGATGGATCCCGAAGAAATGTTGTCGAAGAGATTGAACTACCTATGGAGATTAGTCCACATACATTTCGCGTATCCTTTCATGTGCTCAAAATAGCTATAGGATACAACCTACTTTTGAGAAGACCATTGATTCACATGGCTGGAGCCATCCCTTCCACCCTTCATCAATAGCTCAAATACATCATTAACAGTAGCCTGGTCACTGTTAATGCTGAGCCAAAATGTCATGTACAAGGTGACATACCAATCATCAGCTTCAATACAGAAGTTGAGCCTGTCAACTTCCAGGCACTTGAGGTGAGCAACACTCACTATCAATCCATTGGGGTGCCACCTCTGATACCCAGAATTTCTGCCGAGGTAATGTCGGCAAGTCAAGAGATGATATCCTTGAATTTTCAACCTGGAAAAGGGTTATAAAAGGATCATCAGGGCATCAAGCACCTAATTCAAGTTCCTAGTTAAACAAGGACGATCGGGCTAGGCTATTCTCCTGGGTCTAGTCATAGGAACCCTCACAAGCATAAGCCAATTCCTTTATCTTCCAGGCGATTGCCTAAACATACAGAAGTTGAGCATGCACGACCTTCATTAAGGGTTCCTGCCCATGTGGTTGCTATGTTGTCTCCTAAGTCGATACCAGTCAAAGGAAAGGAAGTCTTGATGCCAGACCCGGAGGTGGAAGAAAGGAATCGAAGGAGCAAAGAAGAGATATATAAACATATGTCAAATATGTGCGTCCTAGTCCATACGGAGGCTATGAATAGAGACATCCTAGATGATGATTGTCCAGACATCATGGTCATCATTCAAGGAGGACGACAACAACCCCTTCATCACTGTTTTCCATCAGGACTTCACCCTTGGCAATTGGAGCAACAATCCTTGCATTTATCGACAAGGGTAAAAAGGGCAAAAACTCCCTCTGCCCTGTAGATAACAATAACTGCTTACTTTTGTTGTACAGTATTAGCAGCTATTTTTGTCATTTCATGCTAACACTATGTATGATTAAACAGTTTCATATATTAAGCGAAAGTATTTTGTTTCAGGACTCTAAAGTTAGATGTGCCTAAACTTGCTAATGAGGTGCCTATTCTCCACAAGGACTGTAACTTTGATGTAATGTTAGACTCAGACTTGATGGAAATACAAGAGGACTATGAGATAACTCAGGAGATTAAAGAATGGGTCAAAGACAAACCCAAGCCAAATCTTGATCAAACCACCTCTTTTAACCTCATAACCTCAGAAAACCCCAAACAAATCTAGATTAGTACGAGCCTTACTGTAAACCAAAGGAATGACATGGTTACTCTATTGACCCAATTCCAGGATGTGTTTGCATGGTTTTATGAAGATATGGTCGGTTTGTCCACTGACATTATCATTCATCACCTCCCCATCAAAGAGGGATTCAACCTAGTCAAGCAGAAGCTCAGGCGATTAAAACCTGAGTGGAGTTTAAAAGTTACAGAAGAAATTGTGAAATAATTTCAAGCCGGCATCATCATGGTGTCAACATACCCTGAGTGGCTATCCGACATAGTCCTTGTGCATAAACCTGGAGGGAAGGTGCGAGTTTGCATGGACTACAGGGATCTGAACAAAGCTTATCTCAAAGATAGCTTTCCTGTGCCATTAATCCACATACTCATTGACAATACAACTCAATATGACATGTACTCCTTTGCTGACTGCTTTGCAGGGTACCATCAAATCATGGTTGCTGAAGAGGATCGTGAGAAAATTACATTCATCACCCCTTGGGGAACCTTTTGCTACAGAAGATTGTCATTCGGCCTCATCAATGCCAGAGCTACATATCAACGAGCTATGATGGCTCTTTTCCACGATCTAATGCGCAAAGAAATAGAAATATATGTGGATGACATCATTGTCAAGTCCCGAAGGGAGGAATACGACCTAGATCATCTCAAAAAGCTCTTCAACAGGATGCGTAAATACAACTTGAAGTTGAATCCATCTAAGTGCACATTTGGTGTTAAATCAGGCAAGTTACTAGGATTCCTAGTCAGCCACAAAGGGATTGACTTGGATCCTACCAAAATCCTGGCCATCACAGAAATGCCAATACCTCAAACAGAGAAGGAAATACGGAGATTTTTGGGAAGAATCAACTTCATTAGCCGATTCATTTCTTAACCCACAACAACCTATGAGCCTATCTTCAAATTGTTAAGGAATAACTCCTCCATGAAATGGAATGATGAGTGTCAGAAAGCCTTCCTTACAATCAAAGAGCACTTAATCAAATCTCTTATTTTGGTACCTCCCAGGGATGGTGTTCCCCTGTTCATGTACATGTCAATCAATGACAATGCCATGGGCTGCATGCTGGGATAGAAAGATGATAGAGGCCAAGAAAGAGCTATCTATTACCTCAACAAAAGATGTAGCAACAGTGAACGCAAGTACACTCTAATTGAGAAAACTTGTTGTGCTTTAGCGTGGGCTTCCATGAGATTACAACATTATCTCCATGGTCACACAACCCATCTCATATCCCACGTGGATCCTCTCCAGTATGTGTTCAACAAACCCATGTTAAATTATCGACTGTCCAAATGGCAGTTGATCCTACAACAATTTGACATCGTCTACGTGACACAAAAGTCTATTAAGGGTCAAGGAATTGCGGATCAAATTGCCACCGCACCTATAGGGGATTTCAAACCATTGGAGACATACTTCCCCGATAAAGGGGTAATGACAGTTCAGCAACACCGTCAGGACGGTACACACCAACTATGGAAGATGTATTTTGATAGGACTGTAAACATGGAAGGTTCTGGAGCTGGAGCAGTTCTAGTATCCATTACAGGGGAGCAGCATCCCATCACCGATAAATTGCAGTTTGCCAACACCAACAATACAGCTGAGTATGAAGGCTATATCATTGGGTTGAAACTAGCCCAATCAATGGGCATCAGACGGTTAACTGTCTTTCGAGATTCTGAGTTGGTAATCAGACAAACCACTTGGATCAATCACACCAAGAGCTACATTTGCTGCCTTACCATTGGCAGGTTATACAGATGGCTTCTGAGTTTGAAGAAATATCATTCCTTCACATTCCTCGGAAAAGGAATGACTTTGCTGATGCTCAAGCAACTTTGGCCTCCTTGATCAATATACTTGACAAGGAAAACATGCCAAGCATCACATTTGCCCAACAAAAGGCACCAGCTGATAAGTGAGATTTACACCTACTTATGGAGTACCAATTCATGCGAAATATGCCCATCTCAAGTACATTTTAGTAGGTTTTAGCTGTATTTCATGATAATTTGCATTTCGCATACTTAAAACTCCTTTTGGTGAATAAGTGCAGGAATTGGCCTATTTTGGTGGTGTTATTGAGCACAAGGTGAATGGATGCTTGAGACGAGGCAAAAGATGGGATATGCATGGCATGAAGGTGCAATGGAGCAAGGAGATAAAGCATAACTAAACAAGTAGCAGCAGCAGTAGCAAAACAGGAACCAGGATCTGCAGATTGCAAGCCGCGCGATAAAATAGCCTAGAGAGAGCGCACCCGTGTGATTACCCATCCAGATCTTGGAGCCTACTACAAGTTGCGCAGCCGCGAGAAGGACAAGCCTAGGGAGCGCGCACCCGCGTGCAAGACTAGCCAAACAGATAAACCTACTGCAAGTCTCGCTACGCGAGAATATCGTTGGAGGAGGCCTTGCGCCACATAGGCCTCCGGGCTACCTTGACTTGTTTTATTTTATTTCCAATTTTTAAAGGTTGCAATTGATTTAAAACGATTCCTAACTGGTGTCAGGCGTATCACTTAACATTTTATTAGTTTATTCACGTATCTTTACATCATAATTATGGTTTCACTCTCTGGGAGAGATTCCAACGTATAAGGAGGCCACAACTCTATTTTGTTACTCCTTCTTGGGGTTTTCTACCGAGTGGGATTATTATTATTAGTTTTTTCTGGAATCTTATGAGGATTTGAATATTGATGTGTATATCAGCAATTGGGTTTGATGGTTTCAATCTTTCAGCTTTCAATTGTCGTTTATTGACCATGTTTAGATTTGATCCCATAATGGCTTTTGATTCAGTCATGAACTAAACTCCATTATGGGATTCTAACGGATTTTAATATATAGTTTGATTGCATGTTTAAATGCTGGATTGTTTTGCATGTCATATGGGATGTCTATCATGATTGTTTTGCATGTATGAATGCTTGATCACCATTCGTTTTAGTATGTGTATGGAATTGACAATGAACATACAAATATGGACTGTAATCGTGATAGTATACGTATATAGGGCTGTGTTATATGGCTTATGTATTTCTTGAAACAGATAGACATATACTGTTTCATCGTATAAGTCAGAATAAGGGCTTGAACTTAAAATCAATATAATTGCAATTTCACATAGACATATAGTGATTTTGGTTATATTGATGATTACATAGAGTTTATCATTTGTGGATGCTGTGTAAGTAGGTCTTAGTGCATTGAAAAATGGCTAATACTCTTTTAGTGCTCTTGGCTACTTTCCTGTGATATGTGATCAAGTCGTGCATGATAGTGGCGATTGAATGAAGTATTAAATGAAGTTAGAATCTCATTAGTTCCAATATTATTTATTCTATCGTTATTATTGCTTTTGTTGTTATTTGCAATTCGAGAACAAACCAAGTTTAATCATTAGTTTGAGCATATAAATATAGTGATTTAAGTAATGAATAGTAGTTTAAGTTAAACAAATTTCTCTGTGGGATCGATACTTTACTTGCTTTGTATTACTTGTTGACGCATGTATGCTTGCATGAGTTAGAGCTCTTTTTGTTAAGACTAAAAAAGAGGCAACACCAGCCTATGGGAACTACATTGGAGAAGTATCGAATGAGCTACCTCCCATCCAACACCCTTGGTATCAGCTTATCAAGGAGTATCTGCGAGATGGATCTACACCCGCTGAGGCGAGTCAGGCCGAAAGAAAGAGGATTCATCGAATAGCTATAAATTTTTACCTGAGCGGAGACACACTCAACAAAAGAGATGTAGGACTAGGTCTTCTCAGATGTCTAGACAAAGACCAAGCTTAGAGGCTTGTGGTTGAAATCCATGGTGGAGTATGCGGCCCACACATGAGCGACCCTCTACTTGTCAAAAAAATCCTAAGAACATGGCATTATTGGCTCTCTCTCAAGGCTGACTATGATGATCATGTCAAGAGATGTTACCAATGCCAAATTCATGGGAATGTTATCCACACCCCTCCGAGGGAGCTCCACAATATGAGTTTGCCCTGGCCCTTCTCAATATGGGGAATGGACATGATCGAACGCATCGTGCCCAAAGCCAGTAATGGGCAACAGTTTATCTTCACCATGATCGGATACTTCACCAAGTGGGTAGAAGCAGCCTCTTCCCCTCGGGTTACTAAAGAAGTTATCATTGGTTTAATCAGAAACAATGTCATTTGTCGATATGGACAACCAGAGGTGATTTGTGTTAGACAATGCTAAAAACCTCAACAATCAAATGATGGAGAAGTTATGCAGTAAGTTCCACATCAAACAACTCAACTCCAACATCTATCGTCCAAAGATGAATGGTGTTGTTAAAGCGTTTAATAAGAATATCAAAAAGATCATGCAAAAGATGTTCGCCAATCACAAAGGATGGCCTAACTTATTTCCTCTGACTCTATTAGCCTATAGAACATCAATGTGCACTTCCACTGGGGCTGTAATAACCTGAGAATTTAGATATTTATTAAAATCTTAAAAGATTTAATTAAGGTTAAAAATTAAATCTAGACAGAAAATAAGTGTATGGATTTGACATTTTAGGGAAGGAATTTTGTAAGACCCCAACTTTTTAATGAATAAAATCGAATTTCCTCTATTTATTATTGTGAATAATTAGGTGTTAATTTGATATAATGCTTTGGTTAAGGGTGATATATGAATTGTTTTTCAAAATACACAAGTGGTTATAAAATATTCATTGTTGTCGGAGAATATTCGTTTAGTCGTAGAATATTCTTTATGTCGGGGAATATTCGTACGACGGCACAGTCATGTGTGGGCCCCATAACAGAATAACTGTCGAATGCAGAAAATGACAAATTTGAATTTTTATAAATAACGGCGTAATCGTTACCGTTAACACTGTTGGAATACCCGGTGGGTAAAGTAAAGTAATATGCGTTGTTGCACAGTAGCACACAGTTTTGCATAGTATTTTTTTGAATTATTAATTCTTACGTGAGAAGGCACTACTCAGTAATTGTTATAATAATTACTGTTCAATATTTTATTTTATTGATTCAATAATTGCTACATTGATATTTTATATTATTGTTGTTCAATAATTGTCACTGCACAGTATTTTCTATTATCAGATCAATAATTCATATTATTTGAATAATATTATTAGATAGCATTATTGGAAATGTCTAGAAAGTTCTGTCAAGGAGAGGTTTCGTCGCCTAATTGCGCACCAGTAAGAAGAAATCCTTATCGGAAAGCCCCCTCTTTCCTGGGAACTGCCTGGTTGTCATTATTGTGATTCTGTAATATTATTTGTGAATAATTAATTATTGATTTATATGATAAGGAAATATTTATTTGATGTGGATATAAATGATGGATTTATTTATGTAGTTAAAAGTGAAGGAATTAATGTTGAGGTGTTTTATCAGTATTTTGTCGGATTACAGGTACTCAAAGATCAAATCGGTGTTCTTAAAGCTCTACTGCGTTAGTTAAAATTTTAATCCGACCGTTGGATCGTTGTGATTTTTGGATATAATATACATATATAATTTGAGTATATGTCCACAAATTTTGAACCGTTAAAAATTAACGGTTGATTTATTATGAATTTTAAAAGGTGTTGAAAATCATCCGTTTGTGGATTTCGGATATTTTTTGTCTGGAATTTGGAAGAACTCAAAGCTACAAAGTTTTAGAGAATTCGAGTTCGTGTGGAATGGATATAAATTCGTATTTTTCTGATAAACGGGCTATTTTCTATGAATTATTGAAGTTTTAGAAAATAAAATGATTTTTATTAAAATTGGGTGGGACCCACTTTTGGTTGTTGGGAAAGGTGGTTGATTTTTGAGTGGGCCCCACTGTGGTGGCTGTTGAATTTTCAGCAATGGTTGGCATGCGTAGGAAGAAAAGATTAATTAATATTTAATTAATTTAGTCTCCTTTGGCGTTCTAGCATTTTTCTATAAATAGGTGCTTATGTTAGAATTGAAAATTACACCAGAAACAAGTTTTCTTTCTCTCTATATGATTGAGCGTAATTTTGTGAGTATTTAGATACTTTGAGAGTTTCTATTCAGTGGAAGTTTTCTTAGGTTTTACATCCGATATTCCAGTCAGAAATACTACTGTTTTGAGGTAAGGGATTGTAAAGGTTATTATGTTTTTCAATTTCGTAATTTTTCTAACTCTCAAAAATTCTGGAAAAATTTGAAATGATAATTTGATGAGTTTTCTTGATTGTGTCTGAATATGGCGATTTTTGGATGTATAGATTAGGAGTTATGAATTTTATGGGAAAAAACTATTTTAAAAGTAAACCCTTATAACTCCTTGTGGTTAACTCCAAAATTGGTGAAATTTTTATTGGAAGTACATGTATATGACAGAAGTATACTCTGTAAATTTCAGAATTTTTGGATAAAAGTACAGTTTATGATAAATGTCTAAATATTCGGCTGTTTTGGCCATATGAAAAATAGTAAATGAATTTTAAAAATTCTGGAAAAAATATATGTTCAATATGGGACTATATTCTACTAAATTCCAGAAAAGAAATATTTTTGGAACTGATTTGGTATTTATCATGAAAATTGACTAGTTATGAGTAAATGAATTAAATATGTTATGTGTAGTAAGAAAATTGGAAAATAGGATTTTATGGCTTCAGAATCCTATATGAGGTATATGCAGATTTTTGATGAGAGTTTTGGTTATTGGTGATGAACACTTATGAGTTTGGCATTTTAGGATTATTAAATGCATTACTTAGTAAAGTGTAAACAATTAAAATAAATTGTTTATAAGTTTAAGAAATGTTATTCTTTCAATATCATTATACTGAAATATTGGTATTGATTTTATTGTGGAATTTCTACCTTTTTCATGTCGGAGTTACTATTCAAGAGTTACTATTCATAAGTTACTATTCACGAGTTACTATTCATGAGTTACTATTCACGAGTTACTATTCACGACAAAATTGGTTTCTTTTTCTAACCAAATTATAGTTGATTTATGAATATTACTCTTGAGATTAAATCTATATGTTGATTATATTGTTTTTATTATCATATATAACATTTTTATAACCCTAATGATGATATTTCTCTTTGACTTGAGTGTAAAGATGGGTAGATTTTTGGTATGATCATAACTATGGGTTCCCTTTGGCCAGTAATGCAAAGTTAAACTGTTGACTGGTATGATCATGACCATTGAATTTATAATTGAATATCTTTAGCTTAAGTGCAAAGGTGAAATGATCAACATGGTTATAATTATTGTTTATATAAATTCTAAAATGATTATATATTTCTTTGGGATATTAATATCTTTGGCTCAGAGTGCAAAGATGATGCATATATGAATATCTTCATTTGTAGTGCAAAGATGACATGTTTTTGAATATCTTTGGCCAGTAGTGCAAAGATTAATTGTTGACGAATATCTTTGGCCGTAGTGCAAAGATAAAGTTATTATTATGAGTATGAACAGGAAATGTGATTTGGTATAACCATGATCTTTGATGTTTCAGGTAAAGACTGGTGATGAAAATTATCTTCGTCTTAGATGAGAAGAGGAATTTAGAACCACAATTATGATTATGAGTTATTCATATGATTGTGGACTAGAACTGTTGATTGATGTTACAGGGATAAAACATTGTTGGTGGATTTTTAACATGGAGAAGATAATAGACTTTATGGTCTATTTGACTCTTCTAATGGATTGCTCGCTCACGCAACTATGGTTGAAAAGTTTTATCATCTACCATATGTTCTAAATCTCTGATTTATTACTGATGAAGGCTATTGATAATTTAATTATCTTTAGTCATGATATTCTTTACTAGGCTAGTTGTGCTCACCCTTCTGTTTCACAATTCCTTTCAGGTAATAAGAGTGTAGCTGGGTAGAGCGGGGGTAACAAGGGAATAGAACGGTGGTCATCATTTAGTAGTTATATTTGGTGAATCAAATAGGGTGAGACAAACCCAACCTTGGAAGGGTGTTTTGTCACTATCATACAAAATGTCTAATGACATACAACCTCGTGTCATCATAAGACATGGTTGTGCACATCCACTTGCTGAGTATATCTACGAGCACTACCTATATAATCTTGGTGTTTGTTTGAAGTATAATTCTCAATTAGAGATAATGGAGATAATGATATGTCAAGAGAAGACTCACCATTGGAAAGAATATGATAGTAATCTTCTAATTTTTCTTTGTAGTCTATTGGGTCAACTAAGGATAATTCTGTGGACATATGATATCTATCATAACCTAAACGCATGGCCTCCCATGTACGAAGGTTTCCTTGAGCACTTCCCAAAGATTCTAATTTCTAAAACAATTTTTGACTATACCTTTATGTAAGGTGTCATTGTGACGTGCTATCCAAGGTTAGGATAAGAGCCACAGTTGGTATATATTTGTATTAAAACTCACAGCATATGTATTGTTGTATTTTGCACAACAATTATTGTAATAAAGTTTTAGTTGTTTTCTGTACCATGTATTTGCCGACTCAGAATAGGTTGGGTGTTGTATACCTATTTTGGGGTTGTCACAAATTTTGTGAATTAAAAAACTTTTGGTGAAGGTTTAAAGTGTTAAGTGTAGATATTCTGTGTATAAGGTCGTATATGTGTACAGTATGTGGTTAAGGGTCAAGGGTTGACCAGATAAATTTTATTAATCATAAACCCTAATAATATATTGACATTCAATAAGAAAACCTTAACGATTAGAAACCCTATTTCCGGTTCTGGAAACCCTAGTTTCAGTTTCGGGAAGCCGAAACCCTAATTCGAAATATTAAAACCCTAATTGGGAAGTTTGAAGATAGTATAAGGTTTTCATGTTATTAATTTTATATTTAATTAGGGATAGCCCTAATTGAATTATTAGAAAACCTTAATTGTTCATCTAGAAACCCTAATGTACAATTATGGAACCTAAGTGCTAAATTAGCAATTCTAATTAAGGAGATATTAACCCTAATTAGCAAGCTTGAAAGTAATTAGTAAACTCTAATATAATTAGAGACCCTAATTATAATTTAGAAACCTTAATTTTCTATTTTAGAATCCTAAATGCTAAGTTGTAAACCCTAATTATTATTTTAGCAAGGTTAATGGTAATTAGTATATTATAAAGTCTAATTTACAAATCCTAGGTGATTAGTAAACCTAATTTAATTAGGGAATCCTAATTCATATTTTAGAAACTAAGATTCCCATTTTAGCCTAATTACAAAATCCTAGAACATGGACTTTCGGAACTTTAGGGTTAAACCCTAAGGGTTAGAATAGATTGTCCACTTTGCCACTAAAAGTAAAAACCAAATGACCAAAGTGCCATTTTTAATATTTTAATGAGGTGGAGTGTAGATCTAGCCCTACTTGTGGTTGGTGACCAACTCTAGCCAGCCACATGGTCTAGTAAATCACCTTTAATTAGCCAACAACTGATCACATGATCAGCCCTAGGCATTTCATCATTTTATAAATAGATTAAGAGAGAGAGAAAGCTTACTTTAATTTTCATTTGAACCAAGTCCATTCTCTCTCCCCCATAAAAATTCTAGAGTTAAATTGATTGAGAAACAAAACTAATGTCAGCCTTTAACTTGCCAAGAATAAACATCAAAGTCAGAATCGAGATCAAGCCTTAAAGGAGGTATAAACCTTAAATTTCGAAATCCTTAGATTTGATGTTAGATGTTATGATTTGTTGTTTAAAGTTGTGTTAGAGGGTGTTAATAAGTGATCTGGGTTGTTAGATCATGAATCTATAACATCTAGAGGCACGAAAATCAAGTTTTTGCAAACTGACTTTGAACCCTAAAATGTTGTCTGACAGCCATATGTCAGGGCTCATAGATCCTTGTATGTTAATTGTTTGTTGTGTTTTAAGTTATAGACTTGTAGTATGTTGTAAGGTCTTTGATCTGGAACTTGAATCAAGCCCAGATCATGTCTAGATCTCGAGTTATAAGTGGTCAAACCTACTTGACCAATCATGAAACTGGATTTCTGGGCAACCCTAAATTTTCTGAAATTTCTGACAACGTTTTGTAGGCCTCGGATCTTGCAGGTCTTAATTAGTTTGGCCAAGTTAGTGTTTGATTTGTGTAAACTGACATGAGTACTACTTATCCATGCCTCTAGATTACCCAAATATGTAACAGAATTGAATTTAAGGAGGGTCAAAGTAGCGTTGACCAAACTGCTCAAGAACATTTTTGGGAAACCCAGAAATGTTCAAGAACAGTTTTCGTGACTACTTTGACCGGGCCAGATATTAAGTAGGTTATGTTGTTAAGTCGATGTTATGCTATGTAATGGTTCTACGACATGAGCACTATAGAGTTGGACCTTAAGAACAACATTGTAATGACCAAATCACCTAGAAAATTGAACCACGAAGTAGCCCTTGTAACTGCTTGAGTTTCTGGGCAACCCAGAAACTCAAGAACACGTTTAACATCATTTTCTGTCGCTTAGATCTTACTGATATGAAGTATGTTGGTCATAAAAATTATTTAGGGTTGTAGTACTACAACATTTACGCAATTACAAGTCCAGAAACTTAATATATCAATGATCTATACCTGGTCAAAGTAGGCACCCGGTAAACTACTATGAATGTTCTTGATTTGATGAAGAACACATATAGCGACGGTTCTGTCGCTATAGGGCCCTTTAGTGACAGTTTATTTATGGAAAATAATTATTTTATTTATTAAATAGATAAAAATGGTTTTTAATTATTAAAAATAAAAAATAAATTCCTAGAAATTATTTTAAAGCTTGAAAATTAGTTTTTAATTATTTTGAATATATTTCATAATTATTTAATATTTTTGGAATAAAAATAGTATTTAATTTATTTAATTATAATATTAAGTAAATTACTTAAAAATAATTTAAATACATGAAAAATCATAAAAAAAAAATATATTATGGTATAAGAAAATATTTTAATTTATTTTTGTTGACTTTTAATATTTTGTGATGAATTTCATTAATTAATTAATATTAATGGTAATTAATTTATTTACTAAGTGTATTAAATAAATTATGGAAAATAGAATTAATGATTTATAAATCATATAAAAATGATTTAAGTATTATAAAAATATTTTAAGTTATAAAATATAACTTTTGATATTTTGTCATGAAAAACATTAATATTTAATATTAATGGCAATTATCGGATAATGGATTTAAATATTATATAAGTATGATTTTAAGATATTAAAAATACTTTGATATATTATAAATATATTATAATATTATGTTATGATTTTTATTAATATTTAGTATAAAATAAATATTGATGATAAAGGAATTAAGTGGTATTTAAATCATATAAATATGATATTAATGATTGAAAAATCATAATAAATGTTAATAATTACCTGAAAATTATTATGAGCCTATGAAAATTATTTTGACTGATTAATTAATTGTCTAAGTTAATTGTGTTGCGTTTAGACAGAGTCTTATGGATATTAAGCTCGATAGTTATCTGACTGGGCCGTCGGGATGTTAGAATTATGCCGGATTCAACTTAGACTGCAATAGTTTGACTTAATACTAGGTCTTATATGTTGTATAGACTGATAGGATTATGTGGTAATGTGTTTAGGTTATTTTATATTGTGATGATATTATTCTAACTTGGAAAATCGATATTATTAATATTAGGTCTTCAGATAAAGCTAAGTTATGTTTCGTAACGATAATCAACGGTTCAGGAAAGTCTTTCTTAACTTGACCTCGAGTTGTATAATTCAATTATATTTATGGTTAATCATTTCTGATTGCCATGTCTAACAATTATTAAATTGCACCATGTGCGTATGACATGTGTTCATTAGGTATGAAAGGTTGATCACCTTTATTACCATTCGGTCCAGATATATTTGTTCATGTTAAATACTTGTTCAGTCATAAAATTTGTTCCTGCTAGTTTGTAAATATATTGTTGAATTTAGTCAGCTTATTATTCACATTTTTTCAATCATGATATATCGTTAAATTATTGAACTTAAACTTTATGGGAAAACTTGTTGCTCACCCTTGCTATATCATGATAAACATTGCAGATTAAGGCGAATACGTCGGATACAAAGAAAAGTCCAAGCCAAGTTCAGCTTGGGACTATGTGAGCAGCTAGATTAGTAACAATATTGTATTATTATAACATTGTAAGTTAGATACGATATTGATTCAGGTTTTATGTAAGGTTCTCGACCTTAGAGATAGTGTGTAATGTTTAATGTATAGACAATTTATGTTTATATATTCCGCAATAGTTAGAACTAGTGTACCAGATTCGTGGTGATTTAGGACCATGAATTTGGGTGCTCTACAGGGGCAACCCCTACTCATTAACCTATGGGATGGAAGCAGTGCTCCCCATAGAAGTGGAAATGGAATCTATCAGAGTGTTGATAGACGCTCAGCTGGATGAAGACAAATGGTTACAAGATAGGTATCACCAATTTTAAGAACTGAGAAATTCATGATTTAATAATATAAGAGAATGAATATTTATTTGAATATAAATGTTAATGTTTTATAAGTTGAGTAATTAAATTGACTCGTATTGGATTAATACAGATTAAGAAGGGTGGAAATATGATGAGCATTTGTGAAGTGCCTTATGTGGCATACTGTGAAATGAGGGAAATTTAAGTGATTAAACTAAGAGGAAGATTAATTTCGTGATTCCATATAAGGAATGAATACACTCTTAGATTAGTAATATCACCCATGTGGAAGTTAATTTATGTCGTGTAAAACAAGTATGGCGATAGAAATTGAAACTGGCTTGCAGCTAAACCAATTTGGCCTTTGCCTAGGACCCACAAGCAAATTGCGCCTCCAAAGAGCAATAAATCAAGCAATTGTAATAATGATCACCGAGATAGTTAGTTTTCTACTATAGAAATGAAATGGAACACTTTTGTAATATGTGTGACATTAATAAGAATTTCATAGCAAGTTGATGGATCCGCCTTATCTCAGTCGGGCTCGCCTCAACGGGTGTAGATTCATCTCGTAGGTACTCCTTGATATGCTGATACCAAGGGTGTTGGATGGGAGGTAGCTCATCCGATACTTCTCCAACATAGTTCCCATAGGCTGGCGCCTTGTGCAGGGCAAATGTGACGCTAGGCATGTGTTCCTTGTTTGGCATGTGAATCAAGGAGGCCAAAGTTGCTAATGCGTCTGTAAAGTCATTCCTATTATGAGGAATGTGTAGAAAAGAGATTTCTTCGAACTCAAAGGCCATCTATAAAACTTGCCGATGGTAAGGCAACAAATATAGCTCTTTGGTTTGATAGATTCTCGTGGATTGTCTAATTACCAACTCTGAATCCCCAAAGACAGTTAACCGCCAGATGCCCATTGAACGGGTAAGTTTTAGCCCCGTGAGACAGCCTTCATACTCAGATGTGTTGTTGGTGCTGACAAACTGCAATTTGACGGTGACAGGATACTGCTCCCCCGTACCGGACAATAGAACTGCTCTAGCTCCAGAACCTTCCATATTAATAGCTCCATCAAAATACATCTTCCACGTATGGCATGTATCGTACTGATGGTGTTGCTGAACTGTCATTACCTCTTCATCTAGGAAGTAGGTTTCCAAGGGTTTGAAATCCCCTGAAGGTGCGGTGGCCAGTTGATCCGCAACTCCTTGACCTTTGATGGACTTTTGCGTCACGTAGACGATATCAAATTGTTGTAGGATCAATGTCCATCTAGATAGCCGGCTATTTAACATGGGTTTATTGAACACGTACTCAAGAGGATCCACACGGGATATGAGATGGGTTGTGTAACCATGGAGGTAATGTTGTAACCTCGTGAAAGCCCATGCTAAAGCACAACAAGTCTTCTCAATCAGAGTGTACTTGTGTTCACTGCTGCTGAATCTTTTGCTGAGGTAATAGGTAGCTCGTTCTTGGCCTCTATCGTCTTTCTGTCCCAGCATGCAACCCATGACATTATCACTTATGGACAGTGTGACGCCCCCAAAATAGGTCCATTCCATCCAACCCATTCTGAGTCGCCAAATACATGGTACAGAAATAACTACAACTTTATTATTACAACATATAAACTGTGAGTTTAAATAAAATTATTGTCTTCTAGACAATATCCACACGCAAATAAATCCCCATCGCAATTATTGATACATTATTTTACAAAAATGGTGAGGACTACTAAACAACTCTCTCTAGAACCTTCATTCCATACCCCGACTAGTACTCGCTACATTCTCACCTCCTGAGAAGAAAAATGGAATAACAAGGAAAAGGGTGAACTCAACTAGCCCAGTAAAGAACATTATGACTAAGATAACATAGAGCAAATTATCGTTAGTCTTCAATAGGAAAAAATCTAATAGAATACAATAGACAACCAGTTTTAAATCAACAAATGCAGCGAAAACAACAATTCATTAGAAGAGTTAAGTAGAGAATGCAAACTACTATCTTCTATATATGAATTTAAAAGTTCATCGTCGATATTTTATCCCTGTAACATCAATCAATATATATCTGGAATCAAATATTCATCTTTGCACTACAAGCCAAAGATATTCATCAGTTGGTCATGTTCATCTAAACACATGATCATCTTTGCACTACAGGCCAAAGATATTAATCAGTCGGTCATGTTCATCTCAACACCTGTTCATCTTTGCACTACGGGCCAAAGATATTCATCAAGAAATCATTCATCTTTGTACTACGGTGCCAAAGATATTCGTAATATCATCATTTAGGACCGAGGATGATGAAAAATATTTTAAAGGAAACGAATCCAAAGGAAACAAAAGAACAAATATTAAGGATTAGTATTTTAAACAATCCAAGTTCAACAATACTTCATAAGTAATCGAGTGGAGTAAAATTCAAGAATGATCATAACATGGATACAATCAAAGCTAGTATCCATAATAGATATTTTGGACAAAAAGAAGAAATTTCATTTTAAATGAATAAGATCAAGATTGCGTGAATAGTGCCGATACGTGAATAGTAACTCGCACCAAAAGATAGAAATTTTATAAAAAAATATATTCACGCTTCGTGAATAGTACTCGTGAATAGTAACTCGTGAATAGTAACTCATGAATAGTAACTCGTGAATAGTAACTCATGAATAGTAACCCGACATGAAAAAGTTCCAAATTTGATAAAATTTCCAACCAATATTTCTAAGATAATGATATTGAAGAAATAATATCATTTTCGAATAAAATAACATCCCTTACCTCGAAAGACAGTACTTCTAGTTGAAACACCGGATATAGGCTATGACTTGAACTTGCACCATATAGCAATACTCAAAATACTCACAAGAATACGCTCGATAATATAGAGAGAGAAAACTTCAGTTTCTGGTGTGATTTTCAATTCTAACCTAAGCACCCTATTTATAGGAAAATGCTTTGAACACCAAAGTAGAAAATTTAATATAATAATAATATATATATATATTAATTTGTCTACGCCCACTTAGAATCATCTGAATTCATCAACTTAGCATGTGTTAAGGATGCCCACCAAACACAAAAAACGTTTTTCTTATTTAAATTATTTTAAACTTCCAAAAATCAATTATTTCGGAGCTTCGGAACTTCAATAATTCATAATAAATAGCCCTTTTATCAGAAAAAGATAAAATTTCAAGTTTCAACAATTATCACTTTAAAAAATTTCTCCATCTATATCCACATAAAATCAATATTTTTCTCATCATATAAATCAATAATTAATTATTCACAAATAATATTACAAAATCACAAGATCGGCAACTGTGCCGTTCCGAGAAAGAGGGGCTTTCAATAAGAATTTCTCTCCATCTTGGCGCCGCAATTAGGTGACCAAACCTCTCCTTAGATGTAACTTTCTAGACATTGCCAATAATGTTATCTAATAATATTATTTAGGATAATATGAATTATTGCTTCGATAATGGAAAATACTGTGTAATGACAATTTATTGAAACACCAATAATATAAAATATCAATGCAGCAATTATTGAATCAATAAAATAAAATACGGAATAGTAATTACTGTAACAATTATTGAGTAGTGCCTTCTTACGTAAGAATCAATAATTGGTGCAATACTGCAGTGCCATCTTGTTCAACAACGCAGATTAGTATGTTTTAACCACCGGGTATTCCAACAGTATTAACGGTAACAACTACGCCGTTATTTATAAACAACTTATATTTGTCGTTTTCTTCATCCAATCGCTTTCCGTTATGAGGCCCACAAAAGACTGCACCGTCGTACGAATATTTCCCGATAGTACGAATATTCCACGACCAAACGAATATTCCCCGACAATAATGAATATTTTATAACCACTTGCTTATTCAAAATATTTGCATATTTTACCCATAACTATCCACATTAATCAAATCAACCCTTACTATTTCAAAATAATAAATAGAGAAAAATAAATTTCATTTATTAATAATTTGGGGTCTTACAGACAGGTACATAAACAGGGGAATATTATCCCTGGGTGGTACCAAAATAGGAGCTTTGAATAGCTGTTCTTTTATTTTGAGGAAGGCCTTCTGGCACTCATCGTTCTATTTCATGGAGGAGTTCTTCCTTAACAACTTGAAGATAGACTCACAGGTTGCTGTGAGTTAAGAAATGAACTAGCTAATGAAGTTGATTCTTCCCAAAAATCCCCGTATTTCCTTCTCTGTCTGAGGAATGGGCATTTCCGTGATTGCTTGGATTTTGGTGGGATCCAGCTCAATCCTTTTGTGGCTGACTAGGAATCCTAGCAACTTACCTGATTTAATGCCAAAGGCGCACTTGGCTGGATTCAACTTCAAGTTGTACTTACGCAACCTGTTGAAGAGCTTCCTGAGATGGTCTAAGTGGTCTTCTTCCCTTCGGGATTTGACAATGACTTCTTCCACATAGATCTTTATCTCTTTATGTATTAAGTCATGAAAAAGAGCCATCATAGCATGTTGATAAGTAGCTCCGGCATTGATGAGGCCGAATGACAACCGTCTATATAAAACGTTCCCCAAGGCGTGATAAAAGCAATTTTCTCACGATCTTCCTCAGCAACCATAATCTGGTGGTATCCAGCGAAGCAATCCGAAAAGGAGTACGTGATATATTGAGCAGTATTGTCAATGAGAATGTGGATAAATGGCATGGGAAAGCTATCCTTAAGATAAGCTTTGTTCAGATCCCGGTAATCCACGCAAACTCACACCTTTCCTCCAGGTTTAGGCATGGGAACTATGTTGGATATCCATCCAGGATATGTGGACACCATGATAATACCAACTTGAAATTGTTTCACAACTTCTTCTTTTACTTTTAAACTCCACTCAGGTTTCAATCGCCTGAGCTTCTGCTTGACTGGTTTGAATCCCTCTTTAATAGAAATGCGATGAAGAACAATGTTAGTGGACAAACCCACCATGTCTTCGTGAGACCATGCAAACACATCTTGGAATTGGGTTAGTAGAGTAACCATGTCATTCCTTTGGTTTAGGGTAAGGTGTAAACCAATCTGGATTAACTTATGGCTTTCTAAGGTTCTGAGATTGAAGGAAATGGTTTGATCAAGGTTGGGTTTAGGTTTATCTTCGACCCATTCTTGAATTTCCGGAGGCACCTTAATGTCCTCATGTATTTCCATCAAGGCTTAATCCAACTTTACATCAAAGTTACAATCCTTGTGGAGAAAAGGCACCTTATCAGCAAGTACAGGCACATCTAAATTCAGGGTCCTGAAACAAAATATGCTTTCACTTAGTATATATGAAACGGTTTAAACATACAAAGTGTTAGCATGTACCAACAAAACAACTGCTAATACTGTACAGAAAAGTAAGCAGTTATGATATCTACAGGGCAGAAAGAGTTTCTACCCATTTTACCCTCATCGACCAATACAAGGAGTGTTGCTCCAATTGTCGAGGGCAAAGTCCAGGTAGATTGCAGTGATGAAGGGGTTGTCATTGTCCTCCTTCTCCCAAATGATGACCATTACGTCTGGGCAATCATCGTCTGGGGTATATCTGTTTGTATGTTCATCATGGATAATGATGCGTATGCGTGACATCATTCGGATGATGTTTTGTTTAATTCTTCGTTCCTCTTCCTCCAATCTGGGGTCTGGAACAAAGACTTCTTTCTCCTTTACCAGCATTGGTTTGGGAAATAACATAGCCATTACTCTGGCTGGCACCTTTGCAGGAGGTTGTGCGGACTCAGAAGTTGTAAGTGGAGAACAACGTTGTGTAACTGAAGCTGGAGGAATCTGATGATGTTTATGTGGATTCTTGTGACTGGAACTGGCAGAATAGCCCAGTCCAGCTGTCCCAGTTTGACTAATAACTTGAATTGGGTGCTTAATACCCTGATAACTTTTACCCAGCCCTTGTCCCAGCTGATGACCCAAATATATCATTTCTTGAGTAGCCGACATTACTTCGACAAAAATCTTGGGTGTGAGAGGCGACGCCCCAATAGGGTGGTCGTGAGTGTTGCTCACCTCCAAGGCATGAAAACTGACCGGCTCAACTTTTAAATTGAAACTGATGTCAGGACATTCCGGTTCAGCGTTGACTGTGATTAGGCTATCATTAATAATGTATTTCAATTGCTGATGAAGAGTGGAGGGGACGGCCCCAGCCATATGAATCCACGGTCTTCCCAATAGCAGGTTGTATCCTGAATTTATTTTGAGCACGTAAAAAGATACGCAGAATGTATGGGTACCAATCTCGATTGGTAGCTCAATCTCTCCGACTGAATTCTGGCGGGCATCGTCGAAAGCTTTGATAATTGTATAGCTTATTCGAACCCGTTTGAGATTGACGTTCATCTTTATTAAAGTAGCGTAAGGGCAGATATTCAGAGATGAACCTCCATCTATCAAGACTCCAGCTAGCATATATCCGGAGGACAAAATGTGACGCCTCTAAATCCAGGCCCCTTCGAACCATGAATCCGGTCTGTCACGATACTACTATAGTCAAAATATTTATATTTTGCATTTATAACTTAATGAATAAAACTTTACTTATTATAGTTTAGAATATAAATTAATTCCATTTCCAGGATCTGCACAATGACCCCAAACTTTTATAATTTTCTAATCTTGGTTATTTACCATTCCTGACTTATATCATATTAAATGTTATAAAAATATGCGAAATAATTTAAAAATTTTCAATCTCATTAAAAATAAATCTTTTATTGATATCTTAACTTAAATCAATTACATAACTTTGAATCAAATTATATTATGATTCAATCTATTCGAATTATTGTATAAACTTTTACATCTCGATTCAAATTCCTCTATGTATAACATGGTACAACTTAACATGTATTACACATCATAACTACTATCTTGTACATCTCCTAGAACCTAAACATGGTTCAAGAGCATATATTTAAATAAATCAATCAATCTCCTTCGATACTATTGAACTTTATCAATCAAGTAGCACCTAATCTTTACCGTGAATCCTTAACCTACAAAAGTGGTTATTTGCAAGGGTGAGCTCGACAGCCCAACAATTCTAACAGTTTGATTGCAGCACGTAGCATATAATAGCATATTCAGTTCATGCATTCATAATCAATTAATATTTACTACGCATGTTACTTCACACATAACAGGCATAGAGATTTACTTCACAAGCATATTATCAAATCAACTTCCACATTTCATATATATCTCATATGAATTTCATATATATATATATATATATATATATATATATATATATATATATCAACATTCTAATAGCATAATATAGCGCAACTAACAGTTATAGATTTCATATAACAAATAGGAACTGAAAGACTTGCCTGATTCGTAGTTTATCAACAACGACTTACTGCTTAAAGCTTATTTGCACTTCGTGTATTCCTACACAGTTATATAATCATGGATTCATATCCATTAGTCATACATTTCACACGCTCTTAATATAAGAATAAATATTACATTATTTTCTAACTAGGTTTGTAAAACCTACATTTCACTTTCTCATCATACTCTTAGAATAGCTAGGTATGTCTAGGTATACCTTAACCACTCATATATGACATCATTATTCATATATAGCTACCACACACTTGACTCACTAGGTGTTCAATACCTTTACAACTCATATAGGTAAGTTCAAACGTACACATAAACGTTTAACTTAGTTGTAATTCCATACCACATCATCTATCCTATATTTTCATAGCACAAATCAGATCAGGAATTCAAACAACATATCGTTGCTTTATATCTTGAAAACATTCCTTTGGACTTTAACAATTGAATGTCCTAATTATCATTCATCTTTATCACCTAGCATGATTCTTACATATTACATAGCATGTTGGTCATATATTGCAAATTAAAGTAATCATTTAAGCATGCCTTGAACTTCAGATTAAAAATAGAACTTATTCATAACTGCAAGATGGCACGGTCGTGCCTGATTTGTACTAAGGAGACGCTCGGCCGCGCGACTCCCAGTTCAAACCAGGGCTGAGTAAACACTTACTTGACCTAGCTTGCCCATCCTTATATACATAACATATATTAACATGTTAAGGGTCCTTTTGCATCTTTCAAGTTTAATCTAGGTCCCGTCTTGCATAATATGGTTCTAAGTTGGACATCTCAACAAATTAAGGCCATTTTAAGGTTATGAAACCACAAAGTCCAACATGCTTGATTCTTAAACATATAAGGTAGTCATATAACTCATATTAGACATGCTTATGAGTATTCATATGACTAGCATGGTTTATCACTTGAAAACATACTTTAAGACATGCATAGTTCATATTACGTCTATCTAGTTGTGTGCACGTATCATTCATGTTCAAAGGCATACACGTCCTATCATGTTTGCACATATAAGCCATGTTTAAAGACCCAAAAATTAGTAGTATGTCGTCCTAAAAGTTCAGGAGTTTAGACAACAAAATGCTCAAGATTATTGGTTTCAAAATGTCTAAGTTTTCTTTTCTTCAAATCTGTTTCATGCCAATCCTAATCATGCAAGGCAACTTTGAATCACATGTCATATTCATTTGTGCATATTTCTATACATACTTACAAGGTCGAAATGTAGGCGACACCATGCTCGTGATTATTAGTTTTCAAAACTTGAATTTCTCTTTGAAAACACATATTATCCAAGCTATACAAGTTATCTTATACGAGGTAACTTAAGATCACATTTTATGCTCACATGACTCCACTATATGCTCACAACAAAGTCAGAACTCAAATGACTTAAAGTTCATTAAGGTTTATTTTTGAAATCTTCAAATTTCTTCCTAAAACACATACTATTACAATAAGACCCAGCGCCATTGCCCAAATGACCAAACATTACACCGCAGCAAGACAAAGTGTAGGGCGCACACCGCACGCCTTCGCATGATAACAAAAGTTTAGACATAACTTTCTCATTTTAAGTCCGAATTAGTTGGATTTTGATTCGTTGGACTCATTAAACTCTTAGCTACCCATCTACAGAGTAATTATAACACTTCAAACATATTAACAAATCATTTTAAGGGTTCCAATTCAATAGTCATGCTATATTTTCATATTTTGACAAATTTAACGAATTCATTCACTACGAATTCGTTTCTAAACCAAATTGGTCCATTTAACTTTCATTATTTTTGCATTTGACTATATTAACAACATCTAGCAACAATTTATGGATTACAACAACCTTTAACCATCAAATTTGTGACATAAAAGTGACTATTTCTTGACATTTCTAAGGAATGCAAAACTTAAGAAATCAAGAACATATAAGTTAATGTTATTACCTCTTGATTGCTTCAATATGCTAAGTATAGCTCTTCAATCTTCCAATCTCAGATTTCTCTCACTAATGGCAACTCGCTCTTAATAGGAAACTTATAAGAGAACTTAACCAACGTGAAAGAGATAAGAGGGTCTTTATTTATAGGAAAATCATTGTCCAGACAATACCTTTACCCATTATTTTGATTTACCAAGACGAAGAAGAAGCTATTAGGTAAAGAAGAGTTGGCCACCAACTCCTTCTTCCTCCATTCCTATCTTCATCATTTGTTATACACTGAGTTTGAGAAGTAGAGGGGTAGGCCATTGGCCTAATACACGGTTGTTATTATAATTGGGACTATGAATATGGGACAATAATTTGGTTGCACTGTATTAGCACAATTGGATCTCAGCATAGTCAATTTAATGACTTAATGTTATTACCTAATGCTAAATTAGGGACACCTATACACAAATATATATATATATATATATATATATATATATGCACACCCACATATATGCAAGTATGCTCATACTTTAAGTATACACCCATACATATAATCATGTACATCTGGTTAGTCCAAATAATATTTTAATTGGGCTAATTATAAAATAGGTGGATATTCTCAATTCATGTACATTTAATAAAGATCTAATATATTTTAATTGAGTAGTGTCACACCTCATTATTATGAACTTTATTATTTAAATTATATTTAACTCTTGAAATAATTATTACCAAATATTATTTATTTAGTTTAATTTAATATCCTTCATAAATTACACATTAATGTACCACACATTTCAATTCGCCATAATTTAATTATTAACTTAATGCACAAATCTCCAACCAATATCTATTTATAATTAAATTGGTTTTCTTCTATTCTCCTTCACTTATTTTCCATTATCATCTTTCAAGTATTAAATCCTTTCATATATTATCATATTACGTAATATATGAAAGTACCAAAATTAATTAACATAATTATTTCATTTTTTTCATGTAAAGAACATATATTAATTCACCATTTTACTTAAGTGAATTACTCCTTTAACTCAATTTACTATCATGCCACTACCACACAAGGCTTTAATATTCAAATTATATTATTCCATAATATAATTTTTCACTTATATGTTAACTAATATTTATTCTTGTTTTAGTTAATTTCCATAACTAACTCTCGTTAAATTCATGCTTTGCTATCTCAATCCATTTATGGACACTATAAATATCAAATATGACTCATATGATAACATATTTGTCACTAATATACATATTCTATAGTTCAAATTACACAACTCATCAGATTACACAAACTCATCATGAACTATCTACAGACCGGCGCGGCCGCGCTGGTCTTAGGCTTGAGAGTGGCGCGGTCGCGCCACTTTAAGTTAGGACGCAGACATGTTATGCTTCGACAGAAACAGAACTTAACTCGCAAATCCTTTAACATGCTCCATAAATGCTATCTCATTATACTAACCAACATGAATCTCTAATGACTACATTCTTCAATAATTTAGAGATTAAACTTCAAGTTCAAACTCTATTTACCTTAATAGTTAGTTAACTATAAAGATCTCATATATATATATATATATATATATCTAATTTCTTTCCACTATTCAAGATATATATTACACATATATACATTCTTGTTCGAACCCATCTCATGCCTTAAGAATTTTATTTACTAAATTCTTATTTTAGTATTTTCTAAAAATTCGGGTTCTTACATCCTCTCCCCCTTATAAGGATTCCGTCCTCGGAATCACCGAAACCTCCTCTACTCTGCTATTCTGAATATTACATATTATTTTGAATAATTTTATTTATTCTCTTTTCCGAAGTTTCATTATAACTTGCTCACTTGCATTCTACCACATTCTCCTTTCTAAGAAACATTCTACTCACTACATTCATCACACAGAAGAATAAGAGTCTTCCACGATTTTTTAATAATCGGGAAGTAGTATTAATAACTTAGATTCCAAATTATGCTGAGGGGTCACAAGACCGTGAACTAGTGCTTCAACACAATCATCCACACTACAAACCAGAGTGTTTATCGATCACAAAGACTGAAACCCTCCACACGTACACTAGGTGGCTAGCCTATTGTACCACTACGTTGGGCCACAACGTAGTGTTTTGTAAGGACTACATTCGTTACGCTCGGAACCATTGTCCCCCAAAACATGTCCCCTTATAGGGTTGTTCACCTCATTTTTTCAACAACTGAATCCGCACCGGAGCAATCTGGTTTGGCATAAATACTTAAGAATACTTGAATTTCACAACCATTTTTCAACAGTCGTCTAGCCGAATCAAATAGCTTAGACTTTTATCAACACTTGGACATCAATCGAATAATTTAGTCAACTTAATTGACCTTCTTCATAATTTAAAAGAAAACCAAAAAATAATTTATGGCGTCGTGATACCGTACCAGATTAGTAGTACATTGAGGATTCTACCCTTAGGTGACTTTGTCATATTACATCATACCATAGTGGGCTGACAATCTTTTGATCACAACCAACACTAGGTTTAACTGCATTGATGACTCCATCGTTTACCATTTTTACATCATATCAAATGATGCACATGGTTAGAAATACCTTTTTGAAAATTTTCAAATCATTTTTGTCTTAGCTGAAATAATTAGCATAGACATATAGGTAACGGTATTATTTTTAAAACATCATTAGTTCAATCACATGATCCAATGTTTTTCAAGAAAACAGAAGTGCGAACATCAGCATGAAGTCAATAAATTTTGAAAATCTAGCAGTGCAAGAAGATTTAGAAAATTCATGTTTCTCCATCAACTTCAATCTTTACTCCATTGCTTCACTCGATCAATCTCTAACACCATCAATGCTTACCATACTAAAATTTCTAACTTCACAACATACATATACCCAATATAGTTCATCAAACTTACCACACTTTGGAAATCCAGGAACTTACCATAATCATATGAGTTTAAGAACTTATCCTAGTCAGACCATAGGCATCCATTCATTGAGGGTTTCAAAAACATACCATATGATTATGAGTCATGAACTTACAATATGCATTAGTTTTAAGAACTCGCACCTAATCTTATTATTCCCTATCTTAATCTTAATAGTCTCTATCTATCAAATATGATATGAGAAAAGACTCACCTTCTCACTGTAAGCATATCGATATAGCGACATTGACATTCCATTGATTATCATTGTGAGGAACCGAGCGTGAGCACAAAGCCTCTGCTCACACAAAGGTTTGTACAACTCATCTCTCACATGAGTCCTCAGTTGAAATCACACTTAATTCTATCTTACACTTAACTTGCTCTTTGCTCAATACGAATTCTTCGTATCCCATCACATACAACTCCTCATGAGTTCATATCGTACAATTTCATAGTACAATCTCTTATAGCATCAAGCTATACACACTTAGTCGTTACAGACTATTTATCAATTCATAGCTCAATCCAATCACGTCGTGATCATCAATTTACCTTATGGTTATTTCCCTATTATCAACCAAACTCCACTCGAGTTCATTCTCATTATCTTTGTCATATATACACCATCTTAACATTTTTATTACCAGAGCTAGGAAACTCCTAAATTCTCATTCTCTAGATACTTCAAGATTCTTCTTTGAATCTTCGCTTGTATATTTTAATCTCTATCTTTCTCTCTCTCTGGTTATAGCCTAAGGTACACTTACCTAAAGTTTATAACCAATAACTTTGATACCAACATGTGACGCCCCCAAATCTGGGTCCTTGAACCACTTAATTCAAATGAATCATTTATACTACTATCGTCAAACTATATATATTTTTCATTCATAACTTAATGAATAAAACTTACTTATTACAATTTAGAATATAAATTCATTTCATTTCCAGGATCTGCACAACGACCCCAAACTTTTATAAGTTTCTAATCTTGGTCATTTACCATTCCTAACTTATATCATATTCAATGTTATAAAAATATGCGGAATAATTTAAACTTTTTAAATCTCCTTAAAAATAAATCTTTTATTGATATCTTAACTTAAATCAATTACATAACATTGAATCAAATTATATTATGATTCAATCTATTTGAATTACTGTATAAACTTTTACATCTCGATTCGAATTCCTCTATGTATAACATAGTACAACTTAACATGTATTACGCATCATAACTACTATCTTGTACATCTCCTAGAACCTAAACATGGTTCAAGAGCATATATTTAAATAAATAAAATAATCTCCTTCGACACTATTGAACTTTATCAATAAAGTAGCACATAATCTTTACCGTGAGTCCTTAACCTGCAAAAGTAGTTATTTACAAGGGCGAGCTCGACAGCCCATCAATTCTAACAGTTTTAATGTAGCACATAGCATATAATAGTATATTCAATTCATGCATTCATAATCAATTAATATTTACTACGCATGTTACTTCACACATAACAGGCATAGAGATTTACTTCACAAGCATATTATCAAATCAACTTCCACATTTCATATATATCTCATATGAATTTCATATATATATATATATATATATATATATATATATATCAACATTCTAATAGCATAATATAGCTCAACTAACAGTTATAGATTTCATATAACAAATAGGAACTGAAAGACTTGCCTGATTCGTAGTTTATCAACTATGACTTACTGCTTAAAGCTTGTATGCACTTCGTGTATTCCTACACAGTTATATAATCATGGATTCATATCCATTAGTCATACATTTCACACGCTCTTAATATAAGAATAAATATTACATTGTTTCCTAACTAGGTTTGTAAAACCTACATTTCACTTTCTCATCATACTCCTAGAATAGCTAGGTATGTCTAGGTATACCTTAACCACGCGTATATGACATCAACATTCATATATAGCTACCACACACTTGACTCACTAGGTGTTCAACACCTTTAAAACTCATATAGGTAAGTTCAAATGTATACATAAACGTTTAACTTAGTTATAATTCCATACCACGTCACCTATCCTATATTTTCATAGCACAAATTAAATCATGAATTCAAACAATGTTTCGTTGCTTTATATCTTGAAAACATTCCTTTGGACTTTAACAATTGAATGTCCTAACTGTAATTCATCTTTATCACCTAACATGATTCCTACATATTACATAGCATATTGGTTATATATTGCAAATTAAAGTAATCATTTAAGCATGCCTTGAACTTCAGATTAAAAATAGAACTTATTCATAATCATAGGATGGTAGCGAATGCTACTGATTTTTATACTAAGGAGAAGCACGACCGCATGGGCTACAAGTTCAAACTGTAATGAGCAAACACTTGTTTGACATAGCTTGCCCATCCTTATATACATAATATATATTAACATGTTAAGGGTCCTTTTGCATCTTTCAAGTTTAATCTAGGTCTCGTCATGCATAATATGGTTCTAAGTTGGACATCTCAACAAATTAAGGCCATTTTAAGGTTATGAAACCACAAAGTCCAACATGCTTGATTCTTAAACATATAAGGTAGTCATATAACTCATATTAGACATGCTTGTGAGTATTCATATGACTAGCATGGTTTATCACTTGAAAACTTACTTTAAGACATGCATAGTTCATATTACGTCTATCTAGTTGTGTGAACGTGTAAGACCCCAACTTTTATGAATATAGAATAATTTTCTCGAAATATATTTTTGAATATTATGGTGTGGAATTGATATAATGTTATAGTTGTGGGTAATAATTGTAAATTTTGCAAAGTAAGCAAGTTATATAATATTCGATTGGTCGGGGAATATTCGTTTTAACAGGGAATATTAAATGCTGAAGCACAATCATTGGTGGACCCCACAACGGAAGTATTGTCGTAGTTAGAAAATGATGTAATTATCTTTTATAAAAATAACGGCGAAAGTGTTACCGTTAAAACCTGTTGAACTACCCGGTAGTAAAAGTACATAAATACGGTGGGTTTATAGAGGAAACAGATATTGATTAATTGATGCTTACGTGAGAAGTCACCCAGTTATACTCAATTATTGCTACAGTAATTGCTGCATCATATCTCTCATATTATTGATTCAATTATTATCACAGTATCATCTGCATATTATTTATGATTATTAAATCAATAATTGAGACGATAAAGTTATTCATATTATTATTTGCAATATTGACAATGTCTAGAAGTTCTGTCAAGGAGTGGTTATGTCACCTAATTGTTCGCCAATAAGGAGAAATCCTTATCGGAAAGCCCCCTCTTTTCTGGGAGCGGCCTGGTTGTTAAATATTATGAGTTATAATATTAATGATGAATAAGTTGTGTCGGTTCAAGATGAAATTGATAGTTCCATTGTGTTGGGATTATTAGTGTTAGTGGAAATCGACATTTATTTCGATAATAATTGATGTCTTAGAGTTATATTGACTAATCGGGTAATTAATCGGATAAATGAGCAATTAATTGCTATTATTTCACATGCTTATAACCATTTGTTCACATGTGTGCACTATTGATTCACATTATTTACTATTAGGGGGGTAGTGCAGGTTTGATAATACTTGCAGGACTAAATTAAAAATGTAGAAAAAGAGGAAGGTATTATACTGTAATATTTCGAGCCCCAAAATGTGCAATTATCGAAACTATATTTTCCTATAAATAGAAGCTCATTCTTCCTTCATTTCTCACCAATTCACAAAAGCTTTAGAGCAATTATTATAGAGAGAAATTATAGAGAGAAAGAAGAAGAGAAGTCAGCTACCTCACTATTCTAAGGTAAGGGGTATTATTTCTTTTGTATTCATGAAGAGAACTTCTGTTATTCTATTCTTTAGTATTCTGTTGGAATAACCTGTATACGCGGACTACCCTATACTTAATAAAATTCTTCTATTATTTCATTCTTTATCATTCTGTTGGAAAGTCTTGTCTGTGCTTTATGCATGACCTGGTTCCAATATTTATCATTCTGTTGGAACATCTTGTCTGTTCTTTACGCATGTCCTGGTTCCATTATTTATTATTCTGTTGGAATATCATGTCTGTGCGTTTACGCATGACCTGGTTCCATTATTTATTATTCTGTTGGAATAACCTGTCTGTGCGGTCTATCACATGCTTGGTGAATTCTTTTGATATTCCATTCGTTATTATACTCAGTTGGTTAAAGTTTTGGCTTTTATACTCCATTAAATTAGTGGAATATCTTTGATATTTGCGCTTCATCCAGTATCTTTTCATGGAAATATTCTTCTGAGTATTCTTGAATTTTACTCCACAAAGAAGTATCATGTTGACAATTTGGACGTTATTGGTTCCTGGATAAATTAATTCTTGAACTTATTTTATTGAATTCTTATATCATTGTCATCATCCTCATGTTTATATTATGTTGAAAGTCATATGTATTTTGTGAGTGCATAGATGGATTTGGTATGATTATGACCGAGGGATTATTTCGGTATAATCATGACCGTAATGTTACAAATGATGTGGTAAAATCCTCATTGGTCGTAGTGCATTGATGGACGATTGTTGGCATGATCATGACCATTGATGAATATACGAATATCCTTGGCCCGTAGTGCATGGATAATTTGTGGTCGTGATACTAATGAATATCCTTGGTCGTAGAAAAGGTGGATGATGTGGTTTATTTATTGTCGAGTCTCAAATGATAAAAGTGATTAAAACCTTTTAAATCATAGAAGATAGTAGATTTTATTCTCTACGTGACTGCTAATGGATTTGCTTGTTCCATTGCAGATTAAACTTGATGTTTATTATATTTTATCGTTTAACACTGTTGAACGCTAATGATAATTTATTCTGCATTATCTTAGTTATAATATTTCTTACTGGGCTAGTTGAGCTCACCCTTTCTTTCACTGTTCTCTTCAGGAAATGAGAACATAGCTGGGACTAGTAGGCGAACGAAGTGACGGTCCAGATGATAGCATTAGTAGTCCTCACTATTATGTTAAATAGTATGACAATAAATGTAATGAGGACTCCATTGAGTGTTGATATTGTCTAGATGACAATATTCTTATTAAAACTCTTAAATTATGTTTTGTCATATTTTACACGACTGTTGTATAATTAAGTTGTATTTGAATTTTGTACCATGTATTTGGCGACTCAAGATGGGTGATGTATACCTGTTTTGGGGGCGTCATAGAACGTATACTTCATGTTCAAAGGCATACACGTCCTATCATGTTTGCACATATAGGCCATGTTTAAAGACCCACAAATTACTAGTATGTCATCCTAAAAGTTTAAAAGTTTGGACAACACAATGCTCATGAATATTGGTTTCAAAACGTCTAAGTTTTCTTTTCTTCAAATCCGTGTCATGCCAATCCTAATCATGCAAGGCAACTTCGAATCATATGTCATATTCATTTGTGCATATTTCAACACATACTTACAAGGTCGAAATGTAGGCGACACCATGCTCATGATTATTAGTTTACAAAACTTGAATTTCTCTTTGTAAACACATATTATCCAAGCTATGCAAGTTATCTTATACGAGGTAACTTAAGATCACATTTTATGCTCACATGACTCCACCATATGCTCACTAAAAATTCAGAACTCAAATGACTTAAAGTTCATCAAGGTTTGTTTTTGAAATCTTCAAGTTTCTTTCTAAAACACATACTAAGTCATGCTAAAGCATTCCATTATGAGTAAAGTAATCTTAGCCATATGACATGTCTATTATCATGCATATTCATGTTTTATCACTTAGAATAATATATTTTATCGTCGGGAGAACTATACTTGCGTATGTGCTCGTTCGACGCCCTTCGATCACTTCTGAATACGTAACTGTCCCAAAGATGACTATTTTGATCCCTTCTAAAAACCTCAAATCGACAAACATAAAGCACAACAGTTGTAGGTCTATTCGTCCTCGTTCCGGATCATCTTGAATCGCCTCAATCGGAGTTCGTATGAAAACGTTATGACCGTTTTACCAAAATAGGTCAAAGTAGTCACAGTCAGCACACATGGGGCGCGGCCGTGCCCCTTTTTCTCACCATTACAAGGCGCTTCGCGCCATTATTGGTTAACCCTTAGTTGTATATGGCAAGACGGCCGACGCCTTCATGAAAGTGGCTTTGCACAGATAACAGTTTTAGACATTACTTTCTCATTTTAAGTCCGAATTTGTTGGTTTTCGATTCGTTCGACTCATTAAACTCTTAGCTACCCATCTACAGAGTAATTATAACACTTCAAACATATTAACAAATCATTTTAAGGGTTCCAATTCAATATTCATGTTATATTTTTATATTTTGATAAATTTAACGAATTCATTCACTACGAATTCGTTTCTAAACCAAATTGATCCATTTAACTTTCATTGTTTTCGCATTTTGACTTTATTAACAACATCTAGCAACAATTCATGGATTACAACAACCTTTAGCCATCAAATTTGTGACTCAAAAGTGACTATTTCTTGACATTTCTAAGGAATGCAAAACTTAAGAAATCAAGAACATATAAGTTAATGTTATTACCTCTTGATTGCTTCAATATGCTAAGTATAGCTCTTCAATCTTCCAATCTCAGATTTCTCTCACTAATAACAACTCTTCTTAATAGGAAACTTATCAGAGAACTTAACCAACGTGAAAAAGAAAAGAGGGTCTTTATTTATAGGAAAATCATTGTCCATACAATACCTTTGCCCATTATTTTGATTTACCAGGAAGAAGAAGAAGCTATTGGGTAAAGAAGAGTTGGTCACCAACTCCTTCTTCCTTCATTCCTCTCTTCATCATTTGCTTTACACTGAGTTTGAGAAGTAGAGGGGTAGGCCATTGGCCTAATACACGGTTGTTATTATAACTAGGACTATGAATATGGGACAATAATTTGGTTACACTGTATTAGCACAATTGGATCTCAGCATAGTCAATTTAATGACTTAATGTTATTACCTAATGCTAAATTAGGGACACCTATATATATTTATATATATATATATGCACACCCACATATATGCAAGTATGCTCATACTTTAAGTATACACCAATACATATAATCATATACTTCATGTACATCGGTATAGTCCAAATAATATTTTAATTGGGCTCATTATAAAATAGGTGGATATTCTTAATCCATGTACGTTTGACAATACCGAATATATTTTAATTGAGTAGTGTCACACCTCATTATTATGAACTTTATTATTTAAATTATATTTAACTCTTGAAATAATTATTAATAAATATTATTTATTTAATTTAATTTAATATCCTTCTTAAATTACACATTAATGTACCACACATTTCAGTCGCCTTATAATTTAATTATTAGCTTAATGCACAAATCTCCAACCAATATCTATTTATAATTAAATTGGTTTTCTTCTACTCTCCTTCACTTATTTTCCATTATCATCTTTCAAGTATTAAATCCTTTCATATATTATCATATTACGTAATATATGAAAGTACCAAAATTAATTAACATAATTATTTCATTTTCTTCATGTAAAGAACATATATTAATTCACCATTTTACGTAAGTGAAGTACTCCTTTAACTCAATTTACTATCATGCCACTGCCACACAAGGATTTAATATTCAAATTATATTATTTCATAATATAATTTTTCATTTATAAGTTAACTAATATTTATTCTTGTTTTAGTTAATTTCCATAACTAACTCTCGTTAAATTCATGATTTGCTATCTCAATCCATTTATGGACACTATAAATATCAAATATGACTCATATGATAACATATTTGTCACTAATATACAATTTCTATAGTTCAAATTACACAACTCATCAGATTACACAAACTTATCATGAACTATCTACAGACCGGCTTGGCCGCGCTGGTCTTAGGCTTGAGAGAGTGGCGGCGGTTACCACTTTGAAAGTTAGAGGATGATACATGTTATGCTTCAATGTAAAAAAACTTAACTCGCAAATCCTTTAACATGCTCCATAAATGCTATGTCATTATACTAACCAACATTAATCTCCAATGACTACATTCTTCAATAATTTAGAGATTAAACTTCAAGTTCAAACTCTATTTACCTTAATAGTTAGTTAACTATAAAGATCTTATATATATATATCTAATTTCTTTCCACTATTCAAGATATATATTACATGTGAGACCCCAAATTTTACAAATAAATATTTAAATTTCTCAAAATAATTTTTTGAATATTATGGTGTGAATTTGATATAATATTATAGTTGTGGATAATATTTATAAATTTCAAGTAAAGTAAACAAGTTGTTATATAATATTCTATTGGTCTGGGAATATTCGTTTTAACGGGTAATATTTGTAATGATTTTAAGACAATCATTAAGTGGACCCCACAACGAAAGTATTATCGTAGTTAGAAAATGACGTAATTATCTTTTATAAAAATAACAACGAAAGTGTTACCGTTAAAACCATTGAACTACCCAGTAGTAAAAGTACAAGAATACATGTGGTCGCATAAGAGCAATACCAGTATTGATTATTGATGCTTACGTAAGAAGTCACTCGGTTATACTCAATTATTGCTACAAAGAATTGTCGTGATCATATCTCTCATATTATTGATTCAATTATTGTCACAGATCATCTCAGATAATATGTTATATTATTAAATCAATAATTGAGACGATAAAGTTATTCATATTATTATTTGCAATATTGATAATGTCTAGAAGTTCTGTCAAGGAGAGGTTTGGTCACCTAATTGCTTGCCAATAAGGAGAAATACTTATTGGAAAGCCCCCTCTTTCCTGGGAATGATCTGGTTGTTAAATATTGTGAGTTATAATATTAATGATTAATAAGTTCGTGTTGATTAAAGATGAAATTGATAGTTCCATTGTGTGGGAATTATTAGTGTTAGTGGAAATCGACATTTATTTTAATTAATGTCTGGAGGTTATATTGACCAATCGGGTAATTCACCGGATAAATGAGCAATTAATTGCTATTAATTCACATGCTTGTACCTATGTGTTCACATATGTGTACTATTGACTCACATGATTTACTATTCAGGGAGTTGGTGCAAGATTGATAATACTTGCATGACTAAATAAAAAATTCAGATATAGATGAAGGTACTATACTGTAATTATTTTTTTCACATATTTAGAACTATTGAGTCACATGATTTACTATTAATTCACATGATTTAATATTAGGGGAGGTGGTGCAAGTTTGATAATACTTACAAGACTAAATTAAAAATGAAGGAAAAGAGGAAGGTATTATACTGTAATATTTTGATCCCCAAAATATGCAATTATCGAAAATATATTTTCCTATAAATAGAAGCTTATTCTTCCTTCATTTCTCACCAATTCACTAAAGCTATAGAGCAATTATTATAGAGAGAAATTATAGAGAGAAAGAAGAAGAGAAGTCTGCTACCTCACTATTCCAATATCCAGTCTTCTTTTGAGGTAAGGGGTATTATTCTTTCGTATTCATGAAGAGAGTTATTTTCTTTCAATACTCGTAAAGGTTGTTATTCAATTCTTTATTATTATGTTAGAATAACGTGTCTATTCGAAGTACTGCATACGTGGTGAAATTCTTCTTTTTATTCCATTCTTTATTATTCTGTTGGAATAACCTGTCTGTGCGGTCTATCGTATGCCTGGTGAATTCTGTTGTTATTCCATTCTTTATTATTCTGTTGGAATATCCACATGCATGCAGATTACGCATGACTGGTTTCGTTCTTTATTATTCATTGCAATATCACCGTCATGCGGATTACGCATAACCTGGTTCCATTCTTTATTATTCTGTTGGAATAACATGTCTATGTGGATTACCGCATGCATGGTGAATGATCATTCGTATTCATTCTTTATTAAATTATGGAAATGATCTGTCTACGTGGATTACCGCATAGCGGGTGAAAATCCATTTGTAGTTTCGTATATTCTATTATACTTATATGAGAAATCATTTCTTTTGTACTCGTCATGAAATATCATTTTTTTTGGTATTTTTTTCTTTTACGAGTTATAATTCACAGGTTACTATTCACCCGATTACTATTCACTCTAGTATTATTCATTTAGGTATTCGGGGCACTTTTCGTGTTGGAGTACTATTCACGGGTTACTATTCACCTGATTACTATTCACTCTTGTATCATTCACTCAGGTATTCGGGACACTTTTTGTGTCAGGGTACTATTCACGGGGTACCATTCCCGAAGTACTATTCACGGGGTACTTTTCACATGAAAAATATATTTCTTTTTTGTCCAAATTATGTTTGGTATATGAATATTATTCTTGAATTTTACCCCACAAAGCAGTATCATGTTAACAATTTCGATGTTATTGATTTCTGGATAAATTAAATTATAAATCTTTAAAATTTATCCTTGAACTTGTTTTATTGAATTATTATGTCATTGTCATCATCCTCATGCTTATATTATGATGAAAGTCATCTTTGGCTTACGTGCATAGATGGACTTGGTATGATTATGACCAGGGATTATTCCATATACTCATGACCGTAATGTTACAAATGATGTGGTAAAAATTCTCATTGGCCTATAGTGCATTGATGGATAGTTGTTGGTATGATTATGACCAGGGATTATTCGGTATAATCATGACCATTGATGAATACACGAATATCCTTGGCCCGTAGTGTATGGATAATTTGTGGTCGTGATACTAATGAATATCATTGGCCGTAGTGTTGGGATGATGTGGATTATTTATTAAGCTGAGTCTCAACGATAAAGTCGATGAAAAACTTTTTAAATCATAGAAGATAGTAGATTTTATGCTCAACTTAACTCTTCTAATGGATTACTTATTTCCACTGCAGTTGTTGATCTAAAACTTGTTGTCTATTATATTCTATCAGTTTTTATACTATTGAAGGCTAAGGATAATTTATTCGCATTATCTTAGTCATAATATTTCATCGGGCTAGTTGAGCTCACTTTCTTTCTTTCATTGTTCTCTTGTGAAATTAGAATATATTTGGGATGAGTCGGGGAATGGAGTGATGGTCCAGGATAAATAGCTTTAGTAGTCCTCACTATTCTACGGAATAATGTGATAATAATTGTAATGAGGATGCCATTGAGTGTGGATATTATCTAGATGAAAATATTCTTGTTTAAAACTCTTAGCTATGTTTTGTGGTATTTTACACGACTGTTGTATAATTAAGTTGTATTTGAATTTATGTACCATGTGTATGACAACTCAAGATGGGTGATGTATACCTGTTTTGGGGGCGTCACATTACACATATATACATTCTTGTTCGAACCCATCTCATGCCTTCAGAATTTTATTTACTAAATTCTTATTTTAGTATTTTCTGAAAATTCGGGTTCTTATATCATCTCCCCCCTTATAAGGATTCTGTCCTCGGAATCACCGAAACCTCCTCTACTCTACTATTCTGAATATTACATACTATTTTGAATAATTTTATCCATTCTCTTTTTGGAAGTTTCATTATAACTTGCTCACTTGTATTCTACCACATTCTCCTTTCTAAAAAACATTCTACTCACTACATTCATCACACAGGAGAATAAGAGTCTTCCACGATTTTTCAATAATCGGGAAGCAATATGAATAACTTAGATTCCAAATTATGTTGAGGGGTCACAAGACCGTGAACTAGTGCTTCAACACAATCATCCACACTACAAACCATAGTGTTTATGACACCCCCAAATCCGGGTACTTCGATTCCACGGGATTTGGTGTTCACTGTACAAATATCATCTATCTATCTACCCATAATAAATGCAAATAACGCAATAAATAGAAATAAAATCTTCCCTTTATAGGGTTACAACATCTGAATCATAAACATAATCCCAAGTTAAACTAACATTAAACATCTGTTCGGAAATATAAACAATAAGTCTTAAACAACATCATTAACTCATGTCTAACATAAATACATCATCAAATAAAATAACAAGTCTTCATCACTTGCTAACTTTTCCCTTGCCTTTACTAGTGGAAGGTTCATCGATTCTTTCGTTCTTAACTGCAATGTTATTATTAAGAAAGAGTGAGCACTATTGCCCACGAGTATAACGATGAAATAACATTATAATAAAATGCGAATAAATCAAAGACATCTGAATAAAAGCTCAACTTGTGAATCAAGAATGAATAACAAGAATCAAAAGAATTCTGAGGGTCATAAGACCTTGAACTATGTCCTAGGTTATCAAGGGTTATACTTGAAACCTTTAACAGTCATGAGACTATTGACCTTTCTTCTCATACTTAGGGGAATCAGCCCTTAGTACCATACTGTGCACAATATCTTAATGCTAACGCATAAGTAAATCCCTTTACAGGGTTGTTCATCTCAGTTTGACATTCAAGTCCACACCAAAGGAATTTTGGTTTGGATAATTCAATAAGGGTTCTAAAATTTAGAATGTTCATCAACTAAGGACTAGTTGAATCAATAAAGTTCACTAGTCTAATAAGGTTCAATAATAATGATATTCAATTTGAATAATAATCTCAAGAAGTATACAATAGGATAATTATTGTATAGCTGTATCATGCTTTGAAAAGATAATCAATCTTTAATATAACATTTGAACTTGAATAATCATACCCTCATGTTATAATTAAATTATCACTACACGAATTTAATCATACCCACATATTCCAATTAAATTATCACTACACGAATTTAATCATACCCACATGTTATAATTCATGGATAAACATAACCCAACATTTATAGAATGGTTTTAACCCATTAAATCACATAATCACAGAACTTAAATATGTGAATTTCTTTGACTTTGATGTTCTTGAAGTTTTTGAAAATAAAACATGAAAATTGTCACTACGGATTCGTTATAACACCGAATTCGTTTATTTAAACTTTGGCCTCTTCGTATCAACATGCATAACAACATACGAGTGTAAAATTTAGGGATAATATACGATCAACACATGAATTATCACGTATAAGGCCATAAGGCCAAAACCCATACTCTATAATGTTGTAGAAATCATATACTACGTATTTTCATGAAACTGATATTATGGTTTACAAAATATATATAATTAAATATGATTTGACAATATCTTAACCTATATATGCACATAAGCCTTACAATTTCCCATCATAGAGACTTTACAGAAAATTGCGAAAGCCATCTTTTTGTAAAACTCAAACAACGTAAAATAAAAATTGGGAAGGAGGAGATTACCCTATTGAGTATGAATTTAGAAGAGATGATCACAGATGACTCTTTCACAACAATTTGTAGATTACACACTCCCAATATCTATAAATCTCACAATTTTATCTGACAATTTCTCAAACTCTTTCTCCCTCTCTGTTTTAAAACTTAGAAAAAGAATAGAAAGAAGAATACGTATAATAAAGGAAAAGAGAACTGACGCGCATACTGGTCAGTTAACCCAGTCATGGGTAACTGTTAGTAACTCCCACTAAGGCCATGTTTGGCTAGGCTTAATAGATTTCAAAACCATTTAATTTAATAAAGCTTTATTATATAGTTTAAATCATGTCACACCCACTTGCACAATAAATCAAATATCTTATTTAATATAAATAAAATATAATAACTTCTCATAAATTCACATAGTCATATATTTAATTTCTCATTAATAAATAATGTCAAATTATTAATTCTCTAATTAATTATTACATTAATTAAAATAACATTATGCTTATTAAATATTTTATTTAATACAATAAGCTCACATAATGACATACTTCAAATAATAATTATTTTCTACATTAATTTAATAAATGTAACACATATAATTAAATTAATCTACCACAATTGCATCAATTAATTATTTAATCCAATAATTAAATCATCAAAAAATATTTATTTAATTCAATAAATATTAAAATAAATTTTTAAAATCTCGTTCGTCACATCTTTCCCCCTTAAAAGGATTCTGTCCCCAGAATCACGATTCAATAAATTTGACCCGTTACATTCTCCCCCCTTACAAAGATTATGTCCCCAGAATCGCTTACACATAATTAAGTAAATAAATGAGGGTAATTCTTCATCATATTCACTTCGAGTTCCCACGTAGCTTCTTCAGCGTTGTGGTTCCTCCAAATTACCTTAACAGAAGGTATAACTTTATTTCTTAGAACTTGTTCTTTTCTGTCGACAATTTGGACAGGAATTTCTTCGTAAGATAAATCTTTCTCAAAATGCAAGGGTTCGTATTCAATTACATGCTTGTAATCGGCTTTGTAGGGTCGTAACACAGAAACATGGAAGACGTTGTGGACATTCTCGAGTGATGGAGGTAAGGCTACCTCGTACGCGACTTCTCCGATTCTACGCAATACTTCAAAGGGTCCAATAAATCTTGGGCTCAATTTTCCTTTCTTTCCGAACCTGATCTTCCCCTTCCAGGGAGAGACCTTCAAGAAAACATAACTTCCTAATTCAAATTCAATATTTTGACGATGTGGATCAGCGTATTTCTTCTGTCTATCTTGAGCTCCTACCAGTCTTGCTCGGATCACTTTGACTATTTCTGCTGTCTGCTGTACCAATTTTGGCCCTAGCAATTATCTCTCACCAACTTCATCCCTGTAAAGCAGAGTTCTGTGCTTTCTGCCGTATAACGCTTCGTAAGGCGGCATGCCAATACTAGCATGGTAACTGTTGTTGTAGCCGAACTCTACTAACGGTAGGTGATCATCCCAATTTCTTTTAAAGTCCATCACACAGGCTCTTGGCATATCTTCTAATGTTTGAATCGTTCTCTCACTCTGTCTGTCTGTTTGAGGGTGGTATGTTGGACTCATTCGCAATTGCGTACCCATGCATTCTTGAAGACGTTTCCAAAAATTTGATGTTAAGCGTGGATCCCTATCTGAAATAATTGATACCGGCACTCCGTGTCTCAAAATAATTTCTTTTACGTATAACCTTGCCAACTGATCTAAGTTGAATCTGATTTTCATCGGAAGGAAGTGTGCGGATTTCATCAATCGGTCAACGATAACCCATACTGCGTCGTAGCCTTTCTAAGTCGTCGGAAGGCCAACCACGAAGTCTATTATAATATGTTCCCATTTCCATTCTGGGATATCTAATGGTTGTAGCAATCCACTCGGTCTTTGATGTTCCGCTTTCACTTTCTGACAGGTCAGACACTTGGCAACACATTCTGCAACATCACGTTTCAAATTCGGCCACCAGAAATGTTGTCTAAGATCTTGGTACATCTTGGTACTACCAAGGTGAATCGAATATCGTGAACTATGAGCCTCGCTCAAAATGTCTTCCTTAATTTTTGGCACTGGCGGTACCCAAATTCTACTCTCAAATCTCAGTATTCCTTCCTTATCCATCTTAAATCTCGGTTCAGTTCCTTCAGATATCTTCTTTGTCACCTTTATACATTCTTCGTCCTGAAGTTGAGCCTCCTTTACTTTATCTAGTAGAGTTGTACCAGATTGCATCCAAAATATTTTCTCATCAATCTCCATAAGATACTTCACTTCCAACTCTAGTTTCTCCATTTCTATAATTAGCTCCTCCTGAGCAGTCAACATCGTCAATTTCTCACGACCTTTCTACTTAAGGCGTCGGCAACCACATTTGCTTTACCCGGATGGTATAAAATCTCACAATCGTAATCCTTAATTAATTCCAACCATCTTCTTTGATGTATATTCAAATCCTTCATGTGTAAAAATATATTTCAGACTCTTGTGGTCCGTATATATTTCACACTTCTCCCCGTATAGATAGTGCCTCCAAATTTTTAAACCAAAAACAACTGCACCTAACTCCAAGTCGTGGGTCGGATATCCCTTCTCGTAATCTTTCAATTGTCGTGATGCATACGCAATGACTTTGCCATTTTGCATCAGCACATAACCAAGTCCTTTATGCGACACAGGTGTCGTACTCAATCTCTTCTTCAATTCTTGAAAGCTCTCCTCACACTTCTCCGTCCAAACAAATTTCACAGCTTTACGAGTTAAATTCGTTAACGGAGTTGCGATCTTGGAAAAGTCTTGTATGAATCTTCTATAATATCCTGCTAATCCAAGAAAACTTCTTACTTCTGATGGCATTCACGGTTGATCTCAGTTAATCACGGCTTCGACTTTAGATGGATCTACCGACATTTTATTTTTATCGATCACGTGACCAAGAAATTGTACCCCTTCAATCCAAAATTCGCATTTTGAAAACTTGGCGTACAACTTCTCCCTGCTCAATACTTCCAACGTTAATCTCAAATGTTCTTTGTGTTCTTCTTTGGTTTTGGAACATACCAAAATATCATCTATAAATACAACTACGAACTTATCCAAAAACGGCTTGAACACACCATTCATTAGTCCCATAAATGCTGCAGGAGCATTTGTAAGACCAAACGACATTACTAAAAATTCGTAGTGACCATATCGCGTTCTAAACGCTGTCTTGAGACATCCTCCGCCTCACCTTCAAGCTTGATGATAACAACTTCTCAAGTCTATCTTGGAAAAGTATCTCGCTCCCTTTAATTGATCAAAAAGGTCGTCGATCCTCGGTAATGGATATCTGTTTTTAATCGTGACCTTATTCAGTTCTCTGTAATCAATACAGAGCCGCATCATTCCATCCTTCTTCTTCACAAACAACACCGGCGCTCCCCACGACGATACGCTCGGTTGAATGTACTTCTTGTCCAACAATTTTTATAGTTGTACCATTAATTCCTTCATCTCTACTGGTGCCATTCGGTATGGTGCCTTCGATATTGGAGCAGTTCCTGGCGCCAAATTGATGACAAAATCTACCTCTCTATCTGGTGGAAGTCCTGGCAAATCATCTCGAAATACGTCGACGAAGTCCCTCACACCCAGTATCTCTTCGACCTTCTTGATTCTTTTTCGATCGTCGACTATGTAAGCTAAATATCCTACACAGCCTTTTCTTAATAACTTTCTGGCCTGCATCATCGTCAGACAACTCGCTTGTCTAGGCGACTTGCTACCATAAAATATAACCTTTGACGGAGTCATAAGGTTAATACGCTTCTTTTGGCAATCAACTACAGCCCCGTAATTGAATAACCAGTCCATTCCCAAAATAACGTCAAATTCCCAAGTCGAATAGGGATAAGATCTACGTTCATGATATTACCCTTAATATCCACTCTACAATTCTTATGTACGTACTTAACATGGATTATTTCTCTATTCGCAATTTCTATGTTCATGGGGTAATCCAATTCATTCTTAGGCAAATCTAAATCTTGGCAAAATCATTGGATATAAAGAAACAAGTAGCACCTGAATCAAATAATATGTAAGCATTAACTTTATTGATCGAAATGATATACCGACACCACATCACGGATTGAATCGCATCTTCAGACCGTATGTTGAAAGTCCCGGCCGGTCGGTTTGTTGCAGTTGGTCCGGTGATGGTTAAGGTATTTCCACTGTTATTTCCCCGGTTTCCTCCTGATCCTGACCCTCCCGATCCCTTCTTGGGCAGTCTCTTGCCAGATGGTCCTTCAAACCATAAGTAAAACAAGCACCCTTCTTTGGGTTTGGACAGTTTGGTGCTATGTGACCTTCCTGACCACAATTGTAGCACACTCTTTTTCCTTTCATACAAACTCCCAGATAGGCTTTCCCACAAGTCGGTCATGCTTCGATTCTTTTCCTCTGATTACCTTGCTGATTTCCCGATGATGAGCTGTCATTCCATCTTTTCTTCTAATTAAAATTTCCACCTCCTGTGCCACTTCCACTGACCTTGTTATTAATTTCACCTTCACTCTTCTTCTTTTTCTGATCTTGATTGTTCTTGGTCACCGCATCACTTCCACCTTCAGCGAGGATGGCCTTTTCCAAAACTCTGACAAATATGTTTATCTGAAACATTGATACCTTGTTGTACACCCAAGGCTTTAGTCCTTGTTAGAATCTTCTAGCTTTTCTTTCGTTCGTGTGTACTTGATACGTGGCGAACCTCGTTAACTCGTTGAATTTAGCCGCGTAGCCATGTACGCTCATGTTTCCCTACTTCAACTCTAGAAATTGAACCTCCATCTGGTTCTGTGAACTAGTTGGGAAATACATTTCGAAAAACATCTATTTAAATCTCTCCCACGTAATTACACCTTCACCTCCTCACACTTTGTTTGCTTGCCACCAATAGTTAGTCTTAGACTTCAGCATAAACGTTGCAAAAGCGGTCTTCTGGTCTTCTCTAACCCTAGCAACATCAAAAACCTTCTCCATTTCCATAACCTATGTTTGAGCCTCGATTGGGTTCATGGAACCTTTGAACTCTGGCGGTCCCACCGCCTTAAAGTCTTTAAACGTTGTGTTTAGTGGAGCTTGAGGTTGATTATTCATTGCTCCAGTCATTAAGTTAACTAACTGTTGAACGGGATTTACGTTGGCATTATTGTTATAATTGGTTAACTCTTCCTGAGCCGGTTGACGCTGTTGTCTTCTACTTGGCGGCATATTTCTGTTAAATAAACGCTTATTAGAACTTTATTTATTTCTCTAAATAGTTAAGGCATTACTTAACAATTTAACATACTCATTTAACACATCATCTCAAACAACTTGATATATTTTCATTCAAATCAAAAGTTTTAATATTAAACGATAAAGATAACCGCTATTTACATCAACTATCTCGAAATAAAGAATCCACAGATTTAAAACATTCAAATATTCTTTTGTTCATAAACAAGTCAGAATTTACATCTAAAACTAATTAAGTTCTTCACATAATTAAATAAATCATATCACCGCTTTGACCAAGGCATCGATTAGCCTTTACTACGCTTCTCTTCAAAGATGCGATACATCATCCCGCGATCCATCATGTACAATGGTAGTCCTTCGAATTGGATCGGGTACCTCAAAACTCCATCTTGGGTCTCATTCATTGCCTTGTTAAGTGTAGAATATGTCTTCCCAATCTTCGCCTTCTTTGCACGACCATCATCTTCTGAACAATCAGCTCGACGTGATTCTCTTACCCAGCTTTCCTCTGCTATGTTCAGTCTTTCAGAGGTTTCCTCCAGTTCCTTCTTCAGCTTCTCTATCTCCTCGGTCTTATCTTCAGTTTGACCCTTCTCATGGACCAAATCCCATTCTACATTTCCAAGTCGTGAGTGAAGAGTGGAAATCTCCCTCTCCTTCTCCTCTCAGAAAGTAATCAATAATAATAGCTCGGTCAAATCCTCAAGACCTCATCTAAGAACTCCATCGCTACGGTTGTATAATGTGTCGTACATCCCAGCATCAATGGTGTACCGTGGTAACTCCTCTTCTCCTACTTCCTCTTCCTCTTCCTCAACAAATTCCTCCTCAGGATCAGTCTCGGGCTCATGCTCCTGACCAACAACGGTGATCAATGGAGATGACTCCTCTGTATCAATTTGCTCCCTAACGACATGAATGTCTCGGGGCTCCTCCTCTGTCGGTACTATAGGTACACGGGGTTCCTCCTCAGTAGGTACTATAGGTACACGAGGTTCTTCCTGAAAGTAATATGCACACAAGCCAATCATGTTTGATGATAAAACATATACTTTGTAACAATCTTATTCATTTATTAATAAAAAGTATTAATTTATTAAAGGCTTTTAATTATCTACATGATGCTGTTTTATAATATGTGATAAACCCATAGTTTTAAGAAATGCTTTTAGAATAATGATGATGATCATTCTAATGAGATCTAAATTCTTAGAAAGCTTAAAACTAAAATAGTTCCCAATCATTCGATTACTAAATTGGGGATTAGTGAATCCGGATAGATTGGGTACATACGTTGCTTGCTCGTTGGATGAGGATGATTGATCTCATGATCATTTGTGTGGAGACACTAAAGCAAGTATGTAGGTGCTTATTAGAGAATAAGTTCACTGAACGTGGCTCGCTAAGGAATACCTAATGGAGTTTTACTCACTGTCAATAGGAATTCTGTAGTGATAGTAGTACAAGTGATCCTTGGACTTGAGATCATCATAGTATCTTGTGTATGATGAGTTATACTTTGACTTATTCTTAAGACCCTTAGGGTATATCAAAGGGTATGCTTGGGTATAATAAGTCAGACGTGGAGATAATGTATGATCAATAAAGAATCTACCACTTCTTAAAAGAAGAGAAATGTCCTATGTGATTCGATAAATGACAACCCAAAGAGTCCTTGGTTATAGGCGTAATGAAATTAGAAAGGAGTTTCTAATTTGCATTATTTGGAGTTGTGCATTTAAGGATCGAAATACATATAATTAAATAAAATAAGACTTGTGACAAAGTAATTCCATGTCTTATATTTAATTGGGACATTGTATGGTGGAAGGATTGAATTATACGGTAACTATTTACTCAAAGGTTCTTTTATGATTAATGTTGAAATCTATATTATCTCGGAAAGTCGTTGATCGCTAGGAGGCTTATCCTATCAGAGAATAAATATTATTTATTTAAATAAATTAATTGTTTAATTTATTTATTTAAATAAGATTAGAATTGTTCTAATTGATTTATTCACAACCTGGTTTAATATGGAGAACCTAAAGGGTCACACCATAAAAGGAAGAATAATTATTTAAGAAGTTAATGGCATAATCGTAATAATATAGTTATGTATATTTAATTTAATCTATGGTGATAGAATAAATTAAATAGCTTAATATTTATTATTTAATATTTTAGAAATATTAAATATAAATTAATAAGAGGAGTCTTATTAATATTATTACAATTATTATTATTTTAATTTCTAAAAGAGTTTAGGAATTAATTTAATATAAGTACTCTCATTTATTCCTAATAGATTAGGAGGTTAAATTAATTAAAAGAGTTTAATTAATTATCCCTAATAAAATAAGGGAGCTTAATTAATTAAAGGATTTTAATTAATTAAAATAAAACTCAATTCCTTAATTGTTAAGGAGGGTTGCTTACATCTATAAATAAGAGGAGTCTTATTATGGGTGGTGGGGGTTGTTGACTTTTACAACATAATGTAATTCCAATAGTTGGAGAAGACGCCTTTTTCTATAGAGATAGAAAACTAGGGTTGAGCCAATACCCTTCTTCTTGAAAATTCTTTTCCCTGGTGGATCACCTCTAGAGGCCAAACATTTGGGTGGCTAACGTTGATCAAAGGAAGGAACCAAACCGGTGAATTCAAATTGAACGCGAAAGGATTTGGAGGTGAACTTGCACTGAGGAAGCTCGATCTTCAAGGGTATGATTTTATTCTTTATCTTTTCGCTTAATTAATAATTGTGCATAAAGGGTGATCCGTATATGGTTTGTAAAATTTTAAACTCGATTTTACACATTTCCGCATTATTTTTGCAATTTGATCAAGGTTCATGAATATTACAAACCTAACACTTCCTCCCCTACTTGACTAGCTTCACCAACATTCACATCCCCGACAACAAAATTTTAAGTTTTAGTTACTAAGTCGTATCATCTAACGCATACTTTAACACATAAACACATAAGGTCTTTTATTATCTTCAATGAATTACGTAAATTCATTTCTTATAATTCGATAAGAGTTTTCCATCACTATCTTCTTTCTATAAGGCTACTACCTAAGGTTGTTCCCCACCCAAGGTTCATAACCCATGCCTTTGATATTAACTTAGGACACCCCCAACAAGGGTACTTCGATTCCACGGGATTTGGTGTTCATCAGACAAATATCATCTATCTATCTACCCATAATAAATGCAAACCATGCAATAGATAGAAATAAAATCTTCCTTTTATAGGGTTACAACATCTGAATCATAAACATAATCCAAGGTTAAACTAACCTTAAACATATGTGCGGAAATATAAACAATAAGTCTTAAACAACATCATTAACTCAAGTCTAACATAAATACATCATCAAATAAAATAACAAGTCTTCATCACTTGCTAACTTTGCCCTTTCCTTTACTAGTGGAAGGTTAATTAATTCTTTCGTTCTTAACTGCAATGTTATTATTAAGAAAGAGTGAGCACTATTGCCCACGAGTATAATGATGAAATAACAGTATAATAACATGCGAATAAATTAAAGACATCTGAATAAAAGCTCAACTTTTGAATCAAGAATGAATAACAAGAATCAAAAGAATTCTGAGGGTCATAAGACCTTGAACTATGTCCTAGGTTATCAAGGGTTATACTTAAAACCTTTAACAATCATGAGACTATTGACCTCTCTTCTCATACTTAGGGGGATCAGCCCTTAGTACCATACTCTGCACAATATCTTAACGCTAACGCATAAGTAAATCCCTTTACAGGGTTGTTCATCTCAGTTTGACATTCAAGTCCACACCAAAGGAAGTTCGGTTTGGATAATTCAATAAGGGTTTTGAAATTTAGAACGTTCATCAACTAAGGACTAGTTGAATCAATAAAGTTCACTAGTCTAATAAGGTTCAACAATAATGATATTCAATTTGAATAATAATCTCAAGAAGTATACAATAGGATAATTTTTGTATAACTGAATCATGCTTTGAAAAGATAATCAATCTTTAATATAACATTTGAACTTGAATAATAGTAATGATAATTTACTCGAAGTAAATAATAAACTTGAACAATAATGACAAGTAGGGTTAGGAACTTGCCTCATGCGTAGATTACACTTTAACTAAGCATGTTCTTTGAATTTAATCCTATATACCATTCACATTCACAATACCAGTTAATTATAACTTAACTAATCATCAACGATTATTCTTTTGTCTAAACTTTGGTTATGACTATACTTAGTCAAATTATCATATTTACTGTCACATAATATCACTTCATGAATAATAATTTAATTATGTATTCCATAACTCAATCTACATGTAATTATGTTATTTACATGTTAAACAACTATTTTAACATCTCATTATACTTCTAACATGTTTATATGTTCATTAAATTAAGTTAACAATACATTGCTAGACTTAACACTTTAAAAATTATATTTCTGGACCATTCTGCAGAGTGGCGTTGCGACGCCACTTTTGTACTAAGTCTTCTAGGCAGTGGGTATGCTAATGGTGGACATCTGGCGTTGCATATGCTGGGCCTTAATGCGTTGATCATGGCTACGCATAGCGAATTGAAATCGCTCGCAATTAAAAATTGCGTAACACGTACCAAAAAAATTCAATTAAATTATCACTACACTAATTTAATCATACCCACATGTTATAATTCATGCATAAACATAACCCAACATTTATAGAATGGTTTTAACCCATTAAATCACATAATCACGTAACTAAAATATGTGAATTTCACCGACTTTGATGTTCTTGATGGTTTTAAAAATAAAACATGAAAATTATCACCACGGATTCGTTATAACACCAATCCGCTTATTTAAACTTTGGTCTCTTCATAT